>CM039477.1:12913005-13152549 GCA_022433065.1 Begonia loranthoides | reverse complement strand
GGGCTCAGCCTCTGAAAAAGCTAGAGGAAATTGGGGGCTTTGTCTTCTGGCGAGGGCAAGTTAAAAAGGAGCATAGACAGAGAGTGAGAGGATATATGGCAGGGAGCTTCTCTTCTCTGCAAAAAAGGTTGAAATCCGAGGCAGAGTTGAGATGGGAGTCAGTGATCAGGGGTGATGGCTGAGTGGAGCTTTCTGGAGTTGTTGCTCAGGTGTTGGTGAGGTTTCCTTCATGTTTGGATTTCATGAGTCTGTTTTCATATACTGCTTGAATACGTAGTTCTGGAAATGTATTCTGCTGTTTGGATAATAAGCTACTGTTGGTACTGACTCTGTGACTTGTATATGTCCTATGATGGTCTTCCTCTGTTGGTTCTGTTAGTTGTGTGGATTTCCTTTCTGATTTGTGAAATTATAGTGATAATATGTAGAAGATAAAGGATTAAAAGGACTCTGTGATTTGCTTTGGTTCCGTGGATGAGTGTTTAGATAAATGTTCTCTGTCTATTAATCATTTTGAATGGAAAAAGTATATTTTGTTGGATTAATATATTTGATTAGCCCTGTTTTGTGAATGAAAGTTACTGCCTCTATTGGATTTATGTTTCTGAATTTTATGATAGGAAGGGTTAGTCTGTTGTTGGATGTTGAAAGTGTCCTATTATTAGAATAGATTGTTGTTGGATAATGGATTATGCTCTATTTAGTCAATTACAGTTTAGCCTTGGTTGTGATTCTGTAACTCTAGATGTACTATCGTTTTGGACTTAGTGTTGTTGTGATAAGATAATGCCTTAGTTGGTTGAGTTTTTTGGATGCAATATGCCCTACTAGTTATTGTGCTATGCAGAAACTGTTTTATGATCTGTTTTGGTATTGCGTAGTAATTAGAAAAATTTAGCTACCGTCTTATCATTCAAGAATGAAGTTGTGAATCGTGTTAAATTATATTCTTTATGTTATTTGGATAAGATTGGTGCTTTGTGGATTTTGGGTTATATTCTGTGAGTAAAATTCTATTTGAATAATGGAACTAACCCCACTTTGCAGCTTTGTTATATTGGTAATTGTTTGGGCCTTGGCAATGTGTTACTAGACTTCACTGTTCTTTTATTTAGTTTGAAATTGTTTGGATGATGTGTTCCATTGTTTCTGGTTCGAGTCACTAATTGGAATAATTGAATTATGAAAATTGGGTAATTCAGTTTATGACTTGATTGAGATATTGTTATTAAGCGTTGATTTATGGGTGAATAATTAATGGGCTTATAATTAATGGAATCATGTTGGCCTTCACCACGTATCGAACTTAGTTCTAGATATTATCAATCAAGATTAATTAATTAAGCTAAGTAGTAATTAACGATGCAATCTCATTTAGAAGATTTTATTAAGTAACGAGAAATTAGGATAGAAAGACGTTAAGATTTAATAAGTAGATTAAATTATTTTATTAATGACTAGATGTTTCTAAACATGAAGGTACTAAGAAGGAGAGATTAGTATTAAGCGTTGAATGAAGAATCGAGGTAAGTGATATGTGTGTGCTTTGGTCTTCGGACCCTACATCGCAAGAATAGGATATGCATGTTTCGTTGGTTACCACTTTCCTAGCATGTCTACAGTTTTGAATAGGATGTTTCGTTATTTACTACTTTATAGCATGTTTACTGCTTTTAATAGCACGCTTCGTTGTATACTGCTTTATAGCATGTCTACAGTCATTAAAAGCACGTTTTATTTTTTACTGCTTTCCCAACATGTCTACAATTTTTAATATAACATGTTTCATTGTTTACCGTTTTTGCAGCATGTCTCTAGTTTTATATTACTTGTTGTGAATCACATGTTTGAATGTTTATTTATGCTTTCATATTACTGTTAGAAATTGTATGTATTCACGAGGATCATGCATCACGATTTTCAAAAGCGCATACGAAAACAAATTTTATGGACAATTTTAAAGAATGGTTTAAGGGATGCTCACACAGGCTAAGAAGTGTACAGTGTTCTCGAGGGCTGATCACCCAAAGCAAACTACCATCATTTGGGTTGTACGACTATCCAGTTTACCATGAAAAGCGAAACTAATAATAAATGAGAACGAGAAACAGATAATAAACGAGTAACAAGTAAAATAAAGAAAAGAAAAAAGCAACAATATGACGTGAGGCCGTTTAATCCTTTGTGGCATGGCCGCTAGTGAGCTTTCGGATTATGTCATCGTTGCTAGCAAGCTTTCGGATTATGTCATTGCTGCTCATATCTGTTGCAAGGTCCCTAGATTATATAGAGAATGTCCATGGATTATGCCGGGACATAACAGCCAATGATTAGCAAGCTTTCAGATTATGCCATCACTGCAATATCAGAGGTAAAAGACGAAAACGATGCATAAAACGTAAAAGACGAAAATGATGAATAAGACGTAAAAGACGAAAACAATGAATAAAACAGAAGAGATAAAAAGATAAGAAAAAAATGAGAACAGAAACTGCATAATGTTTTTAAAAGGGCACAACATGAGCATATAATATGATAGTATGATAGTATATGATAGGTATTATCACTTACTAAGCATTAGGCTCATAGCTTACGACTTGCGGTGTAGGAAAAATGACGAACAGATTAGGAGCAGCTGATGAAGGATTTGCACGGGTGAGACTTGCAGCTAGTCAGGCCAATAAATTTAGGGAGCAATTGTAAAATTTAATTAATACTTTAATTAGTTGTCTTTACACGAAAAATCAATTTACGCTTCCGCTATGTTTTAAATAAAAGATTTTATAACGCTTCCGCATTTTATTAACTGGATTTTCATAATGAGTTTAACGACGGGTTAGCAGTGGTCCGGTTTGACGCAATCTGACATTTCTTTAAAAGAGTTTTAAATAAAGAGGGTTTTAGTGGTTAATAAAAGCCTTAAATTTTTTAGTATTTTTAAAAGGTTACAAAAAATCGGGTCGTTACATTGATTCTATGAAAAACTCTTATGGCAATAAGATTAAGCAAAAATCAACTCGTTGTTTATTTGGTGGTTAAAAAACTACTTACCTATTTTTACATTATTGTCTAAAAATAAGTTGCTGAATTATTTTCCTTATTTGATCAAATGCTAATGGTGAAAGACAAAACTAGTGGTCAATGTATCAATATAAAGATTTTGTTTCCAAAGATGAGAAGATCGGTATGACAACTCATGGAATGCAAAAATTACAATGCAAAGATGGTAAGTGTCATGCATCACTAATAAGGAAAGCTCATTGTGGGAATCTAGCAAGATATATGGGAGAAAGAACAACTTAAAGAGTTACTAAAACATTGTTCTTTGGCCACACATACTCAAAGGTATTCTCACAACTATTTTTATGGAAATCATTGAATTACAAAGGGGCATCCACAACATTCCTAATATATTGTTCAAATATGGGAGGTGGTTTGTGAATATTTTACTATTATTGACCAACCACATCTTACACAGATTATTTCCTTATTTTATTCATGGTGATTTTTTAGCCAAGGCAAATTTCAAGGCCCAAGACACATCTCCTTCCTTGACTAAGGAATATTATGAAGAGATTACTCTATGGTCACATATACTTATAAGTGTTCTTAAGTTTTTGTTTATGGTAAGCATTATTGTGACCTACAATGTTTCTAACTCAAAGACAAAGAAGAAGAGCCATATATCTAAGTTATTGTTCCAGTATGGGAAGAGGTTTATGGAAATATCATTTACCCACTGCAACAATCATTATTTGTTGCCTTATTACAACCATGGAGATATTGAAGATATTGCTAAGTTGATGGCCCAAGATGATTCCTCCTTTTATGGTAATAAAGAATATGGTGACACAAGATATGATTCGAGGTCGAATCTATAACATCCCATTTCCGTTTACGCATTTTCATAAAATTTGGACATTTATAAAACTCATTTAAAATATATTTAATTGAAAGACATTAGAGTACATTATGCAGAACAAAAAAATTTAACTATCTTATAGAAACAACACAATTAAAATACTTAAATTCATAATAAAGTTTTTATGCCATTTAAACAACGTTTATTCTTTTGAGCCATAACCCTCGAGGTCGATCCAGGCATGGTAACACAAGCTTGCATCGCATCACACTTCTTCCACATTCACCTCAATTGGATCACAATCCATGCCTACATCATAGAGGAACAATGAGCCTATTTCCCAGTAAAGAATATAAATGAAATGCAATTACAACCTTTATGACAATTCTACATGCATAAGTTTGATATATCCGTAAGTTAGGTGAAAGCAACTTCTTCAATTTCAGAACCCACCATGTGGATTCGTTTTTACATGAGAGCAACCTCTTCGGTTTTCAAACTCACTAAAAATGAGCCTAGTTACATTTACGTTTACTTACTTTTTGGTGAAAGCAAACTCTTCAGTTTTCGAACTCACCCACCCATTGAGTAAGAACAACCTTTTCAGTTTCCAAACTTACCCAAACTGGTTGTTCTCTACGTGTGAGCAACCTCTTCACTCTCCAAACCCATGTAAAAAATACCTTTTATTATATTCGTTACTAACCCATGAAATGCATTATGTGCAATCCTGCTAACGTGCCTATATGAATGTCACACAGCAGTTCATATATCACAAACAATATTACAAACAACTAACACACAATGAGCAAGAATCACATCTCAATTTTAATTTAACGCTAAACATGCTTTTACTCACATATTATCAATTACACAAGGATAATACCACATTTTTATTTCTCTATCCTTTATGCATTATTTTCAACTTATTCCTTAACAATAAGGGTACTTGTAACATCCCATTTCCATTTTTAAATTTTTCGTAAATTTTTTAACATTTTAAAATCTCATTTAAAATATACTTAATTGAAAAACAACAGAATACGTTACGAGGAATAAAAACATTAAACTTTTTTACATAAATAAACACTTGAAATTCATAATAAATGCTTTATATACTTAAACTAACTTTTATTAATTTAGAGCCATAACCCCCCAGGTCGTTTTGCACATGTGAACACAAGCTTACATCGCATCACACTTCCTTAACGTTCACTTCAACCGGCTCACAATCCATACCTACATCACAGGAGGAATAATGAGCCTATTGCCCAATAAGGAATATAAAATGAAATGCAACTGTAAGCTTTATAACGACTCTATATGCATCAGTCCAACATATTCGTAAGTTGTGTAAGAGCAACCTCTTTAGTCTCCGAACTCATCTTAATAACATGTCTATATGAATGTCACACATAGCAGTTCGTATATCGCAAAGAATATTACAAACAATTAGCAAACAATTAACATCATCTTATGATCACATCGTTCAATCGCCTATGATGCGATCGACCACCCTCTACTTCTCTAAATTTCGTTTAATTTTTTTCAATTTTCTTTAAATCTTCAGCGCCTATATATATATATATATCTAAATTTCAATACTTTATAAAATGCCAATAACTCATATTTCTGCTTAATCCAATAATTACATGAATTTAAATACCCCAGACATTACAGTACTTATCTATGGTAACAATCAATTTGACAAGTATTTAGAACTTATACTAATTAACAAATTTTCCATGTCTTTAATCTAAATTTTCTATATCCATATAATGCATCCAAATATCTAATTTACAATTTAACATAACCAATAAATTCTATTTATTCACTCAGGGAATAACAATTTAAACTAAATATTTCTTTACAGTTTATTACTAGAGCTAACTACCCTACGTTAACATCCAAATTAATATCAAAGGAAAACAACAACTTAAACCACTAATTAACATAAAAGTAAGGCATGAAAATATATTATCTACAATATATATTCACATCTTCTTCTCGGTTATTTTCCTACAGTTCTTCTCTTATCCCTAATTTACTAATCTTAAACAATAGAGAAAATAAGAATAGCATGAATCATCATAGAATGCTAACCTATCAAGGATAATAAGGAATAACAGAAGTAAAAACTCTACATAGAGCACCAACATGCAAACCCTATTTCTTCCTCGCCACTGTCCATCAACATTTTAATTTATTTTCATCACAACAATTAGCAAGTTAACAATGGAAGTAACATGATCATAGAATCATCATCGAAGGAAGGAGTATTAGAAAAAACTAATTAATGAATCATGCAGAGAAAAACAATTAACAATGATTCTATCACAGGAACATAATCTCAAGAGAACATCAACGAAAACACCAACGAACAACACAACAAAACCACACAGCAAACATCTTACTCCCGTGACGTAGGTCCTTATGGAAAAATAACACACAATATTCCTTACCTTGCGTATCTCTTCTCTTCTCCTTCCTCAGCAACAGTTATCCTCACCATCGACAAAACAACAACTCTAGAACAGACTCACCAATTTTTCCAAAAAGAAAAACTTCTAGCCCACATGTTCTATATATACATGCCTCAGACAACCCTTCAGCTTCCCTACGAAGATGAAAAGTCAAGAAGGAAGACACTTGGACAACCACTGAAGCGTCAAGAGTCAAAGGTTTTCTGTTTCTGGCGATTGATTATCATTACCAGATGACGTTTCGGGTGGCGGTCAATCGATTTATATTTGGATGATCAACCACCCATTCATTGATCAACTGACATTTCTCACTTCCAATATTGCCAGTTGATTGCGTCGGTCGATCAAATGTAGTTTTTGATCGACCGCAACATATGGCCGCTAGCTTCCACCATCAATATTCGATTGAATTTATTTTAAATCGATAATTTATTTTAAATTATTATTTTTCTAACAATATATATAATTATATCCCTTAATTCCAACACATTTTAACACTTTATAAAAACACCAACAAGAATGTGTGATAGATTGACAATAACCAACATATTACACTTTCGCTTAATCCAATGTATACACGAAACGAAATACCCGGGGTATTATGAAATCCTTTTCAACCCTTAGAGGATAATAGACTACAGTTCCATTCTATTATTAATCAAGCCTCAAAGAATATCATGGAAAAATTCAAGGTCAAGCATAGGTGGAAGTTCAAGAGCAACGGAAGAGAAAGGGAAAGACTTTCCAAAAACTGTCTTCTTTTGACCTCCGACACATATTTGACTCTTTTGGCATTCAACACGACATTATTTCATAAAGAGTGCTTTATGAAGATTGTAGCTGACTTCCTACACTTTCTAAAACTAGTTGGATTGTTAACATTGGACTTCATTTGTTATGTCAAAGGCCCATGGAACAGAGAGCAAAGAATAAGAAAAGTCCAAGTGTCCAACCATCCATCAAGCATCCATAGGCAAAGTCACCAAAAGGGAATCTAAGTTGTCCTACTTTCCAAATCCAACCACCTAGAGAGTTTCAGCATATTTCCTAATTCTTGACGAATATTCTCAAATTTCTTGAAATTTTCTTTTCCTTATTCATTCAAGAAGTCGTGGTGCAAATTTAGCATAAAATGATTTAAGAGAAAGAAGTTACGCGCTTTCAAAGTTCACTTTCCAAAACTAACATTCTGCCAATTTAAGGAAAGTGGAGATTTGGTCACCTAACTCGACTTAGTCCTGCAACCACAACTCGATCGCAGAAAAAGGGACAAATTAGTTAAATTATACTATTTTACATACGCGATCCTTGACCAAAAGCCTCGACCGCCTTATGATCGCTAGTTCAAAAATAAGTATCCAAAGGTTTATCCAAAATTCAACAATTCAACACCATATTTTCAAGTTATATTCTAATCCCCTTCTCTGGTGCATCAACATACTCTTCACATCGTGCACTGCTTTCATGGAATCCCACCAAAATCTTGCATACGTTGAAAAAATAAACACGACAAGAGTAACTTTCTCATGCTCTTTGATCTTAGCGTACTAAAACATACTTTAGACCATTCGAATCTAGTCTTCCGCACTTGCTGGATTAGAAATATCTCATTCAAAATATTGTGACTTTAATCGTCGAAACCTTTCATACCCTAAATCTTTTGGAAACATCAACTACTGGTTTCTCTATTCTTCTAATTCCCTACTCTGTTCCATAAACTAAATCTGACGCTTTAATACTTTTGCCAAACTAGTAATCATTTCGTCTCTTGTGTCCCCATTCTGTCTTGTTTCCCTCACCATGTTGTTCCTATGCAACCAATTTATAATGAACATAACAGAAAATTTAAAACAAAACATACTTACAGTTAATGGAGTATTTCCACGTTGTGACTTATGCTGGTAGGCAATTTATAGAATCGATTTTAAAATTTGGGTGCTCTGATACCATATTTGTAGGGACCCAATTTTGTTACATAGCGGAAGACTTTTATTCGTAAAACTAAATGCTTGAGAATACAATAAATAAAATTCTTTAAAATATTTACAACTTAGAAAGCATGTCTTAACTTGAAACCATAAGCCTTTTACAAATTAAAAACCATTTTCCTTTAACCATTAGCATAGCCAACCATAAGGTCTACAATGTGCAAATCCTCCATCCACTACTCATTTTCTCATTTTTGTGCATCCCTACATCACAAGACTTAAACTATAATCCTAATGTGATGCACCAAGGTGTGCCAATGTCCAACAATGGGAAAAAGGTTGGTTTGTAGTTTACTCCCTATAACTTTGGTTCTTAATATCCAATTGACGCTAAATTTGGAGGGAAGAGACAATTAATAGAGAAAGAGGGCTCCAGAAAAAATCATGACAAAAAATTGTTAAAATACAGAAGTTATGCTAACAGCAATAATATGCCCAAAAATGCACCAATAAGGCAGTTTCAACACCCAAAAACAAATCATCAATAACTTTCATTCTTGATATCCAAATGATACAAAAATTTGGGGGGAAGTTCAAATAAAAGATTCAAAAAGGTCCTAAAAAAATCACAATCAAACTCGTTATGAAACTAAAATTATGCTGATGGAACTCTACTACCCGAAATGTTGCCAATGGGGGACAATTTTAGGTGTCTAAAAGCGTCTGCACAAAATCCGAGATTTCACTCCAAATAACACCAAATTTTAAATACTTTTCCCTTATCTAGTAACCAAACAAACTGTAGAATTCCACAATCCAAATAAAAATATAAAATTAAGAATAAAATTGAACCTAAAAGCTTGTCCTAGATTTCATAATCAGGCACTCTTGACTTCTTTGGATTCCTTGTCCAAGGAACCACTCCACTTTGTTTTCACATTGGTCATTTAAGATCCCACGCTGGATATCACCTCTGGAAGAGCTGATGGAGAACTTAGTTAAGAACCTCACTCCAAGACCAAGCAAAGAAAACAGTAAGGCTGTAACGCCCCGCGTTACTAAAACCTTTTTCTTTTTCTTAACCACATAAAAAAAAATCTTTAATTTATTTAAGACGTGTGTGAAGAAAATAGATCAGAGTAATTTACCAGAAACTGATAATATTTTCAAAACATGGTTTTTAAGACTTTAAACAAAAGTCCATGGTTTTACGAAACATTTACCAAATTCAAAAAACAATAATTACTGTTCAAAATAACCAGTATTACTTTTCGTGAGCCATAACCCTCAGGGTCAACTCGGCTGATAACCCAAGAGCTCATCCTGCAATGCCACCTCCTTTATTGGCATACCACTAATATCATGGCAGTCACCTACATCAAAGTGATTCGAATCATCCCTTATATTTTGGGAAGATGCTGGGTCGGCTGTTCATGTCCCAAAATGTACCCTGTCAACAAAATACATTTACGGTCAGATCGCAGTCGAGTGCGGTTGAGATGCGATCTATGAATATTTGAATCTGTCCAATTTTGGTGACCTTTCGGACGATGGCATGTTTTGGTCAAAGTCTTGACCAAAAATGCAATTCTTAAGGAAAATAAATAATTCGGTTGACATGCGGTCGAGGCTCGGATGCGTTCCCTCGAGCAAAATTGCACAATTCTGTGAAAAATATATTTAAACTATACGAGTGTTTTATCATTTATGCATTAAAATCCAACTCCTTCAACAGACAAGCGACGCTCCCCACGCCTGAACACCCTTCTCCATCTTGGTAGGTGACCGGCCATCACCCCTCTCGGCTCCAGATAACGTCTCAATGCTATAAGCAGTCCAATTAAGTCATTCTCAGTATTTCATTTCCTCCGTGCATGAGTGTGGTCTCTGGTGTGTGAGTGTTCTATGGGAACTGAGCTGTGAGAAGTGTGTGTTCATTAAAGTGATACGTTGTGCATTGAGGGAAGGAGGTTGTGAACTGAAGAACGTGATTTGGGTTTGAGTTGGACAACTCGCTACTATTTTTCTTCCAGTATAGAAATTCTTCAACGATTAACAATTAAGGCAAGAGATGGGTAGAGTCATTGGCTAGTGGAGGTCCTACACACAAGCAGTGTCTGTTTTTCTTTAGTATTGATGTTATGTGATTTCTTTCATATAAATCATTTCCTAGTTTGTAGAGGAATTGATATTGTCTCTTCATTAAATTATAATCTCTGCCGATTAACTACATGATATGAACTGCCAAACTGTGAAATGCTCTATGTCATGCTAAGTACGAATAAACTGTCAGATAAACTCTTAGTTACTTTCTATAGAAATAACTTTCTCTAAGTAGTTGTAAACATTAACTCTCTGTTATTCACTGATTATTGCTTCTATTTTCTTTGAATGCGCTGAATATTGTCCTGCTCATTGCTTTGATAGACTTGATCTATTATATTGTTGTTTAACCAGTTAATATATCATTGTTGCTTGCTAAATGTTGTTGTTTCCCTGAGGTGAGCATGTTTAGTTAGCCTTATTATGAATTGTCTCATTTCTGTAAATATGAATAGGTTGTTAAGTTTTGGTTAGAAAATATTGTCATCAAACCATGTTTTACTCTTTTAGAAATCATACTGCCTCTGGACATTTTATTTATGTTTGATTCATATCATTGACTAAATAGCATGTTTTCCATTTATAATTAAATGTTGTAGCTAAAATAATGCGTTGCAAACCATGTTGAACATTGACTAATAACAAGATGAATTGATAGGTTGTATTAGATAACTATGAAATATGATTCCATATTTTTTAGGATATTAGTTGTTTTATCACATATCTTGTTCTATTGTCGTACTTTTATTCCATATTAATTGTTCTCATATTTTAGTAGCTCATATTAGCTCATTATTCTTGGTATTATGCTTGGATTTAATTTAGTTGGACTTGTTCATTTACGTAATATTGATGTGTTATTAATTTGCATTAACATGTATTATGATAATAGAAACAAGTAGGAATGCCACATATGGGTGGTATTCATATGCATTTACATGAGGAAAATGAATAAAGAAAATGAATGGAAAAAGGGGAGTTAGAGGATGGAGGGGTAGTTCGGATTTAATCAAGTAGACTCGAAGAATTATGTTCTTCCCTTGTCGGGTCACAATAGCCTGTCAACCCTAGGTGGTTAGAAGCTGACAAGAGACTAGTCTCTCTGCCACAAATTCCTCCAATATCCCAAATCGACGTACGAGTAATGTATGTAATGTAAAGAAAAGAAAAGTTTAGGTGGAACCCATTTTGATATAATGAGTTAGAGGCATACATCATATTGCACACCCACCCTATTTCTTGCTTGGCGTTAGGCTCACAGTTTGCTTGTGGTGTAGGTGATTGTAAGGATGTACTGGTTCCAGGAGTGGGGAGGATGCATTTCCCGTTGAACCTATGGGTTATCTAGCTGAATCGATCTGCGAGGGTTATGGCTCACAAGAAGAAGAAAAAAATGCTATTTTGAAAGGGTTTGAAAATGGATAATGTTTGGAAAAACTATTAACTCACACTTGAACCTCCAAAGCATATTTTTAATTTAATTATGTTTTTGCATTAACTCTGATTTAATTTATGCATTTCATATTTTTCTTGCTCACCTTAAGTAGTTATTCTCGCTTGTTTGAAATTAATAAAAAGAAAATTTTGACACTGTAATTAAAAAGGAAAAAGTTAAAGAGAAATTGAAACAAGGCGTCACAGGACTAGTCAACATTAATGTCGACCGTAAAATCCCAGTCGAAATTCCATGTCGACTGCTAGGCCAGGAATCTGTCAATCGATGTCTTGACCTCTACTTTGTTCGCTCCTTCACCAATTTAATTCTTTTCCCAAATCCTACTCTTCTCTCTCCTGCATTGTCTTCTGAATTAATTTAATTCTTCCTTTAATTAATCACCTTAATTCTTTATTGATTCTAAACCACTTTCACATTTTAATTAATCTCACAATATTTCTACCTTAAATTTTCATTGCATTATATCAAGTGTACCATGCATATTTTGGAACGTATTTCTTTTATCAAAATATTTTGTCTGTAAAATCCTTTATAATATATATAGAGGGACTTATCTGGGTATTACAAACTAACTTTTTTTGTTACAAGTTTTGGGTATGAACACTAGAAGAGAAAGCCGAGAGTTTGAGAGGGAAACCTACAAACCCACAATGCAGCATCAATTTTAAAATCTCACTCTCCCTTTTCAGACAACCCAAAGGAAGCTTAAATACTTCCTTAAGGGTTGACCTAAGCAAAATTACAAAATTGTCCTCAAGACAATAAAAATCGATATGAGTGCTCGGCTAACACCCTAGCCGTGCACACTAAAACACCAAAGTTTTAACAACCATAATTCTAATCAAAATCTATCCAAAAAACCATTAATCCAGTAAAACATAAAGTAAATAAACATATCACATTGATGGGGTAGCATATCTTTAGCTTGCGCTCCTAGTTAAGCCTCGATTCCTCCATGTGATTCTCGGGTCCAAATCGATGGCCAATTGGTGCAAGGATATTTTCAATTGAGGAGATGCTTTGTCCTTGTTTTAGCTTCATACCTTGATTCATCTAAAAGCCACTAGAGTTCATCTTGACTTGGAAAATAAGGACTGAAAATTTGGTTAGAAATCTCCTTGGAATACCCCTTTGTTGCTTGCAGTTAGCACGGCTAAAACAGAACAAAAAATATCTTAATGTATAACTCACTCATTTGTCGTTCAATTAACTTGAAAATTGGACAAGGCTAAATTCAATGATGGTTGAGAACACCTTTCCAAAAGAACAAGAAATTATCAAAAAGAGATGAAGTTATGCAAATGCCCTTGAGACTGTTCGGAAAAACACCAAAATGGTAGTTTCAATCCCGAAATGGAAACAATCGCAATTCACTCAATACTTGTCCAAAATGCACAAACTTTGGGCCACATACCTCTCTATAAGTGAACAAAACAACCTCTAAAATTCAGTTCTAAAAGGCTCGGGAACAAAATTTGTGCACGAAAGGTTGCAAGCTTGTCCAAATGTGTGCTAAATTTTCACCTATTGACTTCAATGGACTTCAACACGGAAGCCACTCGAACTTGGTGTTTAGTTGTCTTTCTAAATATTCTCTTATAATGTCCACCTCTAGAATTAAGTGGAGGAAGACTTAGTGTATGAGAATCACCACAAGGCTTGCAAGGAATATCGGTGATTCAATGGTTTGACACTCACTCTCAGGGATTCTCACCAAGGGAAATAGGGGTCGGATATGGAGGGAACTCCAAATCCAATTCAAAAGGGTTTCAACTAATTTCCAAGTAGTTCAGACATTCCATTAAGAGGAGTATAAATACTACCTCAACTAGGGATGCACTAACAAAAAAATTACAAAAAAAAACCTCTAAAACAAAAACACTAAAAAACTCTCGGCTATTTTAAGCTAACTGAAAGCAAACAAAAATAACCAATCAAATATATTCCAATAATTCCAAAATAATTCATAATGTAATACCTGGAATCAAGGTTAACCTAAGTGTAATTATAATTGTAAATTATTAGAGAATTTGAGATGATTTTACTAAGGATTATAATAACCTAAAAATAAGTTGAGCAAGCGTAATAAGTTTGGGTATAAATTGTACTAATTATTGGAATGGAGATTGAAGATTTATTATATGATTAAGGAGATAATTGATGGATTATGGTTTAAAAGATTTATTAGAGGATAATTAGAGTTAATTGGGGTTAGGAGATTGTTTGATTAGTGAAGAGAAGAAATGATTAAGAGGCAATTTACATTGGAGTAAAGTTGAATTTTGGCGTGGGAAGGATTGATCCTGTGATCGACCCGTGAAAGTAATGTTGAACAGGTCGATCACATGATTGACCGATTGCACATAGTAATTACTCCAGAGGAGGAAAATGGTTTTAAGGTAGAAATTGTGTTGGATCTGTCAATCACATAATCGACTAGCTCCACTGCATTTCCAAAAATTTCTCCAGTTGTGAGAGAAATGCTAATCCCGGGGTGGCTATGTTTATATGATTCCTCCACGCATCTTCCTTTACAAATGGTAGCATAGATATATGGGGTTAGGTGAGATATTATGGGCATTTGTGGAGAGTTTATAAGGGAAGTTCCTAATGAAGAGAAAGAGAGACAGAGAGATAGATCGAGAGAAAAATAGAGAGAAAGCTCTCTGGTGAAGAACGAAACAAAGAGAGGAATAAGGAAAAAGAGAAAATAGAGAAGGCTGAGAAGAAAGAAAGAGAGGAAAAGAGAAGGACAAGGGAAAGGAAGAGAAGCAGATAGAAAAGGAAACACAAAGAGAAAGAAGAAACAAAGAAGAAAAGAAGAAGAAAGGAAGGAGAAGCTCCCTGTTTCTCTGGCTTCTCGGGTGCTTCAGGTATGATGATTTCCTTCCTAGTTTTTATGGATTAAGTTATGATTAAAGTGGAAGATAAAAGATAAGGGTGGTAGGGAAGTATTTTGATGAAAGTGTTATGTGAATGCACTTGAGACAATCTGGAAAGACACCAAAATAAAATGGCAGTTTTGGGACCGAAATGGAAACAATCACAATTCACTCAATACTTTTCCAAAATGCACAATATTTGGAACACATACATCTCTAGAAGTGAACAAAAGAACTTCCAAAAATCAAGACTAAAAACACTCGTGAACAAAATTTGTGAACAAAAGGTTTCAAGCTAGTTCAACTAGGTGCTCAAATTGCACATATCAACTTCAATGGACTCCATTGTGGAAGCCACTACAACTTGGTTCTTAGCTAGCCTTCTAAAACTTCTCTAGGGATGTCCACCTCTGGAATGAAGTGGAGGAAGGCTCACAAGGTTTGCAAGGAACACCAATGATTCAATTATTTGACACTCACTCTCTCGGATTCTCACCAAGGGAAATGTGGGCTGAATATGGGGGGAATTTCAAATCCAATTCAAAAAAGTTGCAGCTGATTTCCAATTAGTTAAGACAACTTATTAAGAGGAGTATAAATACTAATTCAATTAGGGCTGCCCTAATGTCACTATTATAAAAATAACCTTCAAAACAAAAACACTAAAAAACTCTCGGCTATTTTAAGCTAGTTGAGAGCAATAAAAAACAACCAATCCAATACATTCCAATAATTCCATATAATTCATAAAGTGATTCCATGGTACCTTCTTGGATTTCTTGAGTAACTTACAGCATCTTCATTGTGTTTTTGTCTACAAGCATTCTTAAAAGTGGCAAGAGAAATGTCGGATGAATCGGATGCCTCAGGTGGAAGGAAGGCAAGCCACGGTTGTCTTGTTGCACTCCCACTTTAGCACATGCTTGGGTTGTTCCTTGTCACCATTAGATGGTACTTCCTTGATTTCTTCAAAGAATTCTTCCCCTGCAAAATAAGAAAACATAAATAGGTTAATGAGGTTCTTGGCCTGAGCTCAAGTGATTGGTCCATGAGGTTCATCACCATGCCATTTGACTTCAATGGCCTAAAATGGTGGAAGCACTCTAACTTGGTTCTTTGCAAGCTTTCTACTTCTTTGCTGGCGATGTCTACCTCTAGAAAGAGGTGGAGAATGGCGCAGGACTAAGAGGAGTCACCTAAAACTTACAAGAAAATTGTGAAACTAATTTGAAAACAAAAACTTAATCAAATAACATCACCAAATGAGAATGGCTGAAAGGGGAGGGAAACTCCAAATTTCAAAATCTTTTCTTTAGCTAAATATTCATCCCACAGGTCAGACAATAGAGAGGTATTAAATACCACAAAATTAGGAAAAGCTTCCTAAAGACAACTTACCAAAATGCCCTCACAAAGAGACTTGTTTGGCTAGACATGCCCTAACCGAGTGACACCAACAATTGACTATTGAACTTAACATAAAATAAACCATAAATAAGTTCTTAAATCTTGCATGCAACAATGATCTAATGAATCATTCTTCAAGGCCTGTATTTAAATTGAATTGGGCTTCAATTCTGAGTAAGTGAGATTGGCCTTCATTAATAAAAAAACAAAGATATCTGTTCGTGGACTTTTGGCACAGTAAATAAACTCTAATGTTAATGTAAGACCCATTTTTAGAAAGTTTTAGAAGTTAGCTACAATCTTTAGGAAGCACACTTATAGACATATGACTTTGATAACAACCATATAATCGTCTAAGAAATCTTCTAAACTTGTGCTTGTCTTCAACCTATGCTTGATCTTGAATAACTACATGATACTAATTGAAGTTGGATGAAAAAAAAGGATTCTTTGAGTATACTCCTCCCCTTGATCACCTACAAATAGAACACTAAAATTAAAGTTAGAAAATCTTCATGCTTGGTTGTCAATCGTAGATTTTGGTGGCACATCATAAACTCTCTCTCTTAATGAGATTATCTAAGTCTAAGGTAAAGTTATAATAAAAAAAATCTAACAAGGAGAGAGAGTTGTAAATAATTTGTTTGTGTGGTTTGACCAATATTCTCTACATCTGCGCTTCAATGCTCCTCCTTGAAGATTCCTTCCACTATAACCCTTCTAGTTATGACCTATTGATCTTTTGAGTGTGAATTAAACCTTATATCGACTCTTCATTGGTGTCATCATTTAACCATTTCATAAACAACAAATGTAAAAGTTTTTGAAGTCTAGCTCGAGACCCTAACTCTTAGAAACATGATGTAACGACCCGATTTTTCGTAAATCCTTTAAAATGCGTAAAATTTGAAAATTTTTTCTTTTTAAAACAAAATTTATCAGAGTGTGTCTAACCGGATCGATACTGACTCTTTCTTTAAACTCGTTAGGAGAACCAATTAATAAAATGTGCGGAAGCGTAATAAAATAAAACCATTTGTTTAAAATCTTATGGAAGCGTAAAGAAATAAACCCTTGTGAATCATGGCGGAAGCGTAAATAAATCGTTCAAGAAGAAAATACTAAACAATTGAAACACTATGTTTAACAAAGGAATCTGAAAATTAGACATCATTTGATTACACTCGTTTACTCATCTTCCTCTATGCTTGGCCAGCCACGAGCCTCATGCATGCAAAATTATCCATACCTGGTTCATCATGTGTTTATCATCTACTTATTATCTGTTCGTCATTGTACCTACACCACAAGTAATACGTGAACCTAATGGCTAATAGTCACAGAGAAAATTATAGTAGTGATCTTCAGAGAAATCAGAAGAAAATCGTGTAACAAGTTGAATCGCGGATCTAGGGTTAGCATCCAAAACAAATTTGCGATAACAAAAGGGGTAACAATGTATTGCTTCAATTTACTTCTCAAAATCACCAAATAAAGCCCCAAACTTCACAATTACAGAACAATAACAAATTGGGGGTGAATTTATGGAAGCACCTTTTTGGAGAATCAATGGAACTAAGGGCACTAAGTTGGTCCGCGATCCCCCACTAGGCAGAGAGAGGCAACTTGTTCGGATGTTTTGGAGAACACCACTTTAACCTAGCTTTTGCCGTGGTCTTCTACCTCCACGCCACAAGGACAACCTCAAGATGAAGTTGCTGGAAGAGGTAGTATGAATCCTCTCCTCCTAGGCCATGCAAGAACAAAGGAGAAGACTATGATGATGGAGGTGAAGCCGTGAAGCAAAACCAAACCACCAAAAAGGGGTAGAGAGAAAACTCTCACAAAGATTCAATAATCCGATTTTAGGTTTGAAAAGCGCCTCCCAAGGTTCCCTTAGAGTGCCCTAAATAACACTCTAAGGTTACAACAAAATAAATTACAACTTTCGCCTTGAAACTTCAAAATTTGGGCATGAGGGCTCAGTTTACATGCAAACTGAGCACCTCCATTCCTACATCAACAAAAACAATTTAAACTCCAAAAACTAAATCCTAACCAGTCATCCAGCAATTCCAAACATTTAAAACCATAAGTTTAACGTGAAACTTCAATAAAATACTCTTAAATGACTTTGGTGTCTTCTGCCTATGTAAGCTCTTCCAAGCCGGGATAATATGGCCTAAGCCGATTAAGATTTGCATGGCTCCACTTGAGAACGAGGTACAAAACTTCCTTGTCTTCGTGTGTTGGCTTCTCCATAAACACCCATGAATTGTTACCCCTGCAAAATAATAACTTATTAGATAAAAATGAGCATCATGGCTCGGCTCAAACGGTAGGGTCTTGAGACACATCAAGATTGATCTTTGCTACCTCTTCCAGCAACTTCCCAGTGTTGTTGTGCTTGTACCGTGGAGGTAGAAGACTTAGCAAAACCCCGATTTGGAGAGCCATTCTTGAAGTGGCTGAATCAGTCGCCCCCTTGACGTTGAAGGGTTAGCGGACCAAACCGGTTCTTTGTTCCTGTTCGTGGTGCTTTTATAAAAAATGTATTTTTGTTTCTTGATTCTATGGAGATAGCCCTCATTTGGTGTTGATTTGGCATCAATTTTGTGTGGATTGGATCTTGTTCATTGAGGCTAAAAGTGGAAAGAAATCTTCCCTGCAGATCTATTATTTGTGGTTTCAGATTTGCATTTCAGATTGCAAAATACACAACTCCGTTTGTACATGTCCTGTCATGCTAAAAATTGATAGTGTTATCGTTCTATTTGTTGACTGATACACTTGTCATTCTAATTTCATTGCTCAGAACTTGGATTTCAAAACCCTAATATGAGTTCGACCATCTCTAGATCATATCTCGTTGACCTTAACGAATTTCATGCTGATTTTTGGATATGTTTCTATTTGCGTTACTGACTACTAGTCCTACAAATTTGAGCCCTTAAGTCTGTATGCATTTGAAGTTGTCCTTGTACTAAATTTGTAGCTTGGGTTGTGTCTCTAGCCGATTACATATTTGAAATATTGTGCAACTAGAGTCTTTGACTCTATCATCTTGTATCAGAGCCTTAATTTGCTTTTGTGTGCAGCTCTGTGATTGTATTTGGTGCAAAGAATGCGTACTCGAAGTCGTGTTAATTATCACCATAGAAAAGGGGCAATGCTTAGCTCAAGCTCATAACCCACTGAGTTAGATAAAAAAAAGGGCTAAAAAAATTTTCAACAACAGATTGATGAAATGAAGGACATGCTTTTAAAATTACAACAAAGTCAAGAGAAGCATTTTAGTGGGCATGTGAGGGACCCTAGGAATCCTAGACCAAGAAAAAAATTCAGCACATCCGTCGAATCAAGGGGCCGAAATAAAAACATGTATGATAGGGGTGAGAGAGAAAGCGATATGGAAGAGCTTCCAAATTCGAGAAGAAGATCTCATGACAAGAATGGTATGAAACTTATGAATTATCAATCCCTCTATTTAGAGGATTCAACAACGATATTGAGTGTGTGGATTGGTAGGAAAAAGTTCAGAGCATATTTGATTGTCACGAATTTTCGGATAAAGGTAAAGTGAGACTAGCCTCCTCAGAATTTGTGGGATATTTAAAATCATGGTGGAATAATTTGAAAGCTCAGCATCTACTTGATGGGGAAGATGAACTTGAAAGTTAGAGGGATTGACAAGGATGACAAATATTGACAAGGATGTCTTTGACCTTGAAAGTTAGAGGGATTGTTTTTCACTTATATGGTGATGGTATGTCCAAAAATCAAGCCTAAATTCCACTAATTAGCCCATTTTTATTGCTGTCAAAATTGCACCAACTGCTTCCAAGTCCTAGTTTCTTCCTTGTGCAATTATGTGCTTCATGGTGTTTCATTTGGGTTCATGGAAACAAAAACACACTAAAAATATGGAATTGGATTCATGTTCAATCATCCAAACAAGGGTGTAATGGGATTCTTGAAGAATAAAAATGGAAAAGTGGGTTAAGCCATGGATTTGAGGTCAAATCTTCAATCACCCCGAGAGGATGATGTGCCCCAAGGCCCCACCATCCAAGCCGAGCCATATATGCTCCTTGTTTATGTAATAAGTTATTATTTTATAGGGGATAACAATTTATGGGAGTTTGTAGAGGGAGCCACGCAATGAAGATAAAGAAGCTGCATACCACGTTCTCACGTGGAGCCGTGTAAACCAATCTGCTAGCTTCATTTTATCCCATCTTGGAGAAGATACATTAAATTGAACCTCTTAAGGTTATTTGAGTCATATGTAATGTTACTCCACATTAAATCTATCATTTTTTGGGTCTTTGTTGCTGGTTCTTTGGTTGGGAATTATTTTCGTGAATTTAGGTTCAATTTATGCTTGTAGGTTTGGAAGTGCTCGGTTTGCATGTAAATCGAGCCCTCATGCCCTATTTTTGTCTTTCCAACGGCAATTTGGTCTTTACTTCTTGTATTATCATTAGAGGGTACTCATTCCCCTCTATTGTAATTTTTGTAGCTAGTTTTGAAAAACCCTAAAAGAAGAATCTTGGCTTTGTGCTTGAAGACCCATGGAGCTTCCTCTCTCGGATTACTTCACCCCTTTCAATCAATCTACTTGTTCTTGCTAGGTCTCAACTAGATTGATCTTTGCTACCTCTTCCAGCAACTTCCTAGCATTATTGTGCTTGTGGCGTGGAGGTAGAAGACTTTGCGAAACCCCGGTTTAGAGAGCCATTCTTGAAGTGGCCGAATCAGTCGGCCCCTTGACGTTGGAGAGTTAGCGGACCAAACTGGTTTTTTGTTCCTGTTCGTGGTGCTTTTATAAAAAAAGGTATTTTTGTTTCTTGATTTTTGGGAGATAGCCCTCGTTTGGTGTTGATTTGGAATCGATTTTGTGTGGATCTTGTTCATTAAAGCTAAAAGTGGAAAAAAATCTTCCTGCAGATCTGTTATTTGTAGTTTTAGATTTACATTTCCGATTGCAAAATGTACAACTCCGTTTGTGCGTGTTCTATTACGCTAAAAATTGAGATTGTTATTGTTCTATTTGTTGACTAATAGACTTGTGATGTTGAGACCAAATGGACGTATGCAAGGGAAGATATTGTCGTTCTAATTTCGTTACTTGGAACCCGGATTTCAAAACCCTATGACCTTCTCTGGATCATATCTCGCTGACCTTAACGAATTTCATGCTGATTTTTTGACACGTTGCTATTTGAGTTGCTGACTACTAGCCCTATAAATTTGAGCCCTTAAGTCTATATGCATTTGAAGTTGTCCCTATTCTAAATTTTGTAGCTCGAGTTGTGTCTCTAATCGATTACAGATTTGAAATATTGTGCAACTAGAGTCTTTGACTCTGTCATACCCGTTGTCCATCAGTGGTGCATCATCCTCCTAGGGTGAATGAGGATTTCACCTCAAATCCAAGGTTTGGCCCACTTTTCCTTTTTCTTCTTCAAGATCTTCCCCCTATCCATGCCTCATAATATTAACTTGAGCCTCGAGACTCCTCTCAATTATATTCCCCACCATTCCATGCTTGAAATTCACCCGTTTGTCCATTTTAAAAATGAAGCAACTTTTTATACTCTCGTGGTCTTCTTCCAGCATGTGTGGCCAAGAACAACTCTTTCGTAGGTTCACCCAAATACTGTCAACCTGGATCAAATGGGAAAAGTTTGTTGACACCATGATTCAATTCTTTCATAGTAGAGTGCTATATAAAATAGCAACAAAAAAGTCTTCAATCATCATATCAAAATAGTCTATCTCACAACCCAAGTTAGCATCTTTATCCACAAATTGCAGAATTTTTCTCAAGCTGAACTCAGATCCTTCATTACTAACATGGCTAACAAGCTTAAGATCGTGATGCTCTTGGGTCAACATGGCTATCATGGCTATCAAAAAAATCTTTATCAGATATATAAAAGAACCAACATTAGCCACCATATCAATATTTCTCATCCATAGGGTTTAAATAGAATCATCATTAGCAAAAAATTTTATCCATTCAATTTTGAAAAGCCAAGCAATTAAGGAATTTATCAGTATGTACCTTTCCAAAGATACGTTCGATAACTTACTAATGTATCTTGTTTGGAACCCTTAGAGGGTCAATAGGTGATAGTCAATGCTCAAATAATTCTTCCAAGTATTTTCAACAATAGAATTTGATCCTACATGACTTGCATATCGGGCTTTATCAATTTACTTTTTCGAGGCTTTGTCTTCACAGGTCAGGGAAGCTAGTAGCCTTTTAAATAGCATAAAGATTGGCTCCTCAATTAACTCTTCATAAACATTGATGTTCTCTAAGTTTGGCTTCAAATGATTTAGTAGATCCTTTGGTGTATTCACATGTTGGCCACTCAATCAATCTTCTTCTTCAAGAATAAATACCAAGGAAACACTGTTGCAAACAAGACATGCATATTCATAGAAACCCTTTTCAAGAAAAACTGCTCCCATGCTCAAAGTGTCTAACAATAGTAAAGGTTCTTCCTGAGGTACTATAACCTCTTCTTCAATTAGCTCTTCTACCCATATGGGTTCTTTCACTACCACAACATGATCATGTGTTGGCAAAAGTTGAGAACATGCAACATTTAATTTAACAGACATGTTATCAAGTATCTATGATATATTCTTCAACGAGGCTTGAATGTCACTGATTTGGTCTGAATAGCTTTGGATGGAATTGACTACACTCCACTTCTTTCTTTGCATAGGTGAAGCTTTGTGGTACTCGACTTTCTAGGAGTAAGTCGATTGATGCTGAATGTGGAAGATCTTTCCTCAAAATTAAAGTATGGTGGCGAGGATAAACCCGACTGAAAATGTTTTGGGGCATACTTTCTTCTGATGAGACGCTTCATCATGCTCCATGAATTTATGACTTCTTCATCACCTTCCCTTCTCTCAAAATTTAACCTTCTCCACCAAAGGGAATCTTTTTCTTTCAGTCTCAAAGAAGCGATTTTCATTTTGCCCTTATCTGAAAATTCGTGACTTAAAAAAAATTCTTCAAACTCTTCTTCCCAATCAAGGTAATCTTCGGCCCATTATGAATTGTTAAAACTAGGAATAGAAACCAAAAACTCATTTTCTTCCTCCCTATAAGTCATACTATAACTATAGTCTCTTGTCTTCCAAATGTAAGATAAAATTCACCAAATAAACGAGGATAAGCAATGGAAGTAGGCTCTGATACCAAATGACACACCAAGGGGTGCCAATGTTCAACAATAGAGGAAGGGTGGTTAACCGGTTTTACTACAAAATTGTGCACCCGATTTTAATAGTCAATATTGTCCAATCTAGATATCCAATTGACGCCAAATTTAGAGGAGACGTCAAAATAACATAGAAGAAAGACCCCAACAAAAAGCACACCCAAAGTCATTACGACACGGAAGTTGTGTTGACAAAAGCACACTGCCTGAAAGGGTACAAGGAAACACAATTTTAGACACCCAAATTGAAGATTCTATAACTTTTGTTCCAGAGCCCCAATTGATATTAATTCTAAATGGGAGTTAAAATTAATAGAGTAAAAAGGATCCTCCAAAAATCATGACTGAATTCGTTAAAACGAAGAAGTTATGCTAATGGGAAGGTGCTGTCTGAAATAGTGCCAATGGAGATAGTTTCGAACTCCAAATTAAAAGATGCACACAAGCTATGATTTGAGTCCCAAAATTTCCAAAATTTGTACACTTTGTTCTTATCTAGTAACCTACAAAATCCAAAAATTACAACAGTCAAATCACAACACAAAATAAAGAACAAAATTCAAATCTACATGTTAGTCCAAGAATGGATAATCAGCCACTCTTGACTTCTTTGGATTCCTTGTCCAAGGAACCCCTCCACCTTGTTTTCACACTAGTCCTCTAAACTCCCATGCCGGATATCACCTCTATAAGAAATGATGGAGAGCTTAGATAAGAATCTCAGTTCAAGACCAAGCAAAGAAAAGAGTGAGGTACTTTTTGGTTCCAATTTCAGGTATGAACTCTAGGAGAGGTAGCTGAGAGTTTGAGAGGGAAATCTCCAAATGAAATATGCAGCTACAATTAAAAATCCAATATTCGCCTTAGGACAACCTTAAGAAACTTTAAATACTTTTGTAAGAGTTGCCCTAAAACAAAAATTACAATTATAGCTTGAATACACAAAACTCCGACATAAGTGCTTAGCTAACACCCGAGTCGAGCACAACAAAACACTAAAGTTTTAACATCAATAATTATAACCAAATTCTATCCAAAAACCATTAATCTAGCGAAAAAAAAGTAAATAAACATGTCACAACGTTGGAGCAACATATCTTCATCTTGAATCCATTTTAAGCCTTGTACTCCTCAATGTGCTTCTCGGGTTTTCTAAATGGCCTATTGGTGCAAGGATAGTCCAAGTGATGAGATGCTTGGTCCTTGCTCTACCTTTATGGCTTGGATCATATTCAAGTCCTTCAAGTTCATCTCGGCCTATAAAATGAGAAGTAAAAAAGGGGTTGGTGATCTCCTTAGCTCGGGCTCAAGGAACTGAGTCCTGTGGTGCATCAAAATATCTTGGAGTCATTGAAGATCAAGCATAAACTGAAGTTCAAGAATAAGTGTAGATGATTTTGCTGGACTTCACAAATACACCTACAATCTGACCTCCGACTATTAATTGGTATTTTTGGCATTCTGGACGATTTAATATAAAAAAAAGTGTGCTTCATGAAGATTATGGCTGATTTCTTAATATTTCTAGAATGGGATTGTTTATTAAATTGGAATTTATTTGCAATACCAAAAGTTTCTTGAATAGAGAGCAATTTCTGGTTGAAGCAAAACTTCTCTCAAAAGGAGCTAAAGACAACCAACTAGAAAATAGGGCTTCGAAGTGGATCTTGGTTATTCAGTTGCTAACTCCATACAAGGCCCAATCACAAGGGTTGGGGCCAAATACTTACCCTTTCATGGAGATCAAGAAAAGGTCAAGTAATGTGAAGTTATGGATACCATCCCAAGTGGCCAAGCATGATGACAAAAGGAAAGCCAAAGATTGCATTAATATGGAAACCATCTAAGTGGCCAAGCATGAAGAAGGAATAGCTGTCAAAAGCCATCAAGAATTTGAGAGAAAGGAATTAGAATTAATTTAGGTAATTTACTTTTAGTTAAGTTGCCTAAACATAGTATGAAAATTGGCCATTGTTGCGTGATAGCCAATTTAGTCTAGTATTTAGTAGTTTCCTTTTTAGTTATTTCCTATTTTATGATGTATGAGTGGCTATTTAAAGCCATCTTGCGTGAGTGAAATTTGAATACAAAAGCCTTTGCTTTATTCCATTGAATTTGGAGTGATTCCTTATTCCCCTTTGGTGTGTTCTATCCAAAATCCTTTTTGTGTGATTTCACAAATTGAGTTTACTTTGTGATTTGAGTAATCTCTCTTATTGGCATTGTGTTCTTGTTCCTTGGAGAAAGAACGTATGAAGTTGTGTTTAACTTTCAAGAGGAGTTATATTGGTGGAGTCATCCACATCAAGGTTAAAGTTGTGACTTCTTGAATTTTCAGCCAATCTACTTCTTTCGTGCATATTTCCAAATCTGTAGTGATTTTTACCATTATTTTTGGAGGAGTTATTCTTCATTCATCAATATAGTTGTTGTCCAAATTTCATAAAGAAAGCTTCTATATTGAGAGAGATATTGATTTTCAAATTTGGAGTTTCCTTAAAGTGGATTTGCGGCAAAGTATAGAAAATCTTCCAACCAGTCAATCTCCGTCCCTTTAGCCTACCGAACACTTTATGCTTTCAATTTTGTGGATGATTGAATTTCTGATAACCCTAGTCGTTCAACTCCAGCTCAAGATCAACCACACAGGCTATTATACACTCTTTTCCCTTAATCCTTCCATTGGCTCATCACCATGGAGAAGAATAAGCCCTTCCATGGACACTAGATGTCATATCTCAAATCTTCGTTGAGCTGAAAGTGTAGCTTAAGTGATAGTTTTATGGATATTAGGAGCTAAGTTGGACAAGTAAAGATATTGGTCAAGAGAATCATAGATGTAATAAGTGAATTATGATACCCCGTTATGTTTATAGTTAGATTATGAGAAGGATTGAAGTCAATTTGAGATACTTAAAGTTATATTGGGCGATAACAATTGGATTAATCGTCAGTGGAGGTAGTAAGAGAAAATATATTTGGACATATTTGGATATTGTAAGGGTTGGGAGCTAGTTAATAATAAGGTTAAAGATATAGAAATTATTGGAATTAACTAGGGTAATTTAAGGCATTAGTCAAGTGAAACATATTTAGAAATCTAAGTTTGAATAGTTTAGAAGAGTGATTTATTAAAGATATAGATATAGATATATATTATATTGTTTGGAAGTATATATAATGGGAGAAGGATGTTGGGTGGCAGATGGCAAAATCAAAATGGGTATGGAAAATGGGTTTTTAGAGTGTGGTTGATTGCTTGAAATTTGTGGTTGATGGAGATCAACCGCAAATCAAATAGAGATCAACCTACAATAAAAATGGGTATTGGAATAAAAATGGGCATTGGATTAAAAATGGGTATTGAATTTGATGTTGATTGGATGTTAGAAATAATATATTAAATGATTAATGTGTGTAAATGGGTAATTCTGATGAAAAACTTAGCTGCTGTTCTTGACGGTCGATCAACTTGGAGGTTATCAACCGGCGAGATCAACCGCATATTTGAAGCAATGTTTGGCAGACACTGGCTGGAGGCACGATCGATCATCCTTTATGAAAGTCGATTAGCCGCCATTTATGATGAGTGTTCTGGGGAAGTTTTAAACAACGAAGGACGAAGCAAAGCGTTGTCTGGAATAGAACGTCTAGAAGATGAAGGGAACGTCACCTTGAGTACTTGAACGTTGAATGAAGTTGATGATCATTTACGTGAGTATATTGGAGAGGTGATAACTGAAGTGAAGGCAATGTGAGGCGTCAACTGAAGAGTCTGTAACGGCTGGACATTGATGGTTGAACATTTGGCCTTCTGTCTTTGGTGAATTAATGATGGAGCTGCAAGAGTTGCGTATAAATAGAGAGAGTGGCATTATGAATTCACGGAGAGGAAGAGTGTCGTTATTCTGCCGAATTGGTTTGAGAGAGTGAAATTGCCGTGTGGGATTCTGGAGGTTTCGAAGACAAGGAGACAGAAGAGTTTAGAGAGAGAGAGAGAGTTGTCGTTAGTGTGAATGGTATTTTAAGAGTGTTGTTTTCTGAACTTTTTGGATGTAAGGTCGTCTCTGTTGGTGAAAGAAATTGTTGAAGAATAGTGAGGGAGTTGAGTTGGTTTTTACGTGAATAGTTCAAGTATCAGACACTCTCCTTTTATCTTATTGAAGTTTGAAGTTCTTGTCTTGCATACTACTGTTTTGCCAAATAATTGTATTGAATATAATTGTTAGTTAGAGTTATGTTGTACTGACTATGGGATAAGATTGGGTTGTATGATTTTATGCGTTAGTGATTATCAGTAAATTTGGTTAGGAATTAAATAGGTTTGTTAACAATAGGCGAAATGATAAGTTATTGGATTAAGGTTTATTATTGTTGTTGGACTAAGTGATTATTATTTGGTGATAGGGGCTTTATTAATTGATAAATTATTATTGGTTTAGGTTGTTAGTAATATCATGTGAAGTTTATTGGCATAGATAAGGTTGGAATAAATATTGGACTAAGGGTTGTAATTATTGAATAAAGTGATAGTTTAGATATAATGGGAAACTATTTATTATGGGTGTATGAGCATGTTATTTGAAGTTAGGGAAGTTAGAGGATCTTGTTATTGGAAATTAATTATTAATAGTTTTATGTGCTAATAATTATAAGTTTTGTGAAAGAATCTTAAACTGTTAACTTATTAAAGCTAAAGACTTCAGGTACGTGCTATTGCATGTGCTTTGTCCGCAAGGACCTACATCTCGCGAGATTAGGGTTTTGTTTGATGTTTGTTTATTAAATGCATAAGTTATGTTATTGTATGAAAATGTATGTTGTTTGATTGTACGTTTATAGAATAAGTTCAGTTCCTTAGATAGGACGGATCACGTTTTAAGGATATGATTAACGAACATATTAGATAGGATTGTAAGTGCACGATAACGTTAAGACTAAGAATCCAAAAGTACATGAAAATGGAATATACGTAAATAACTGTTGACCGATTAGATACTCCTGGCACAGAAATCAAGATAAGTAAATAAATGTGGACCGGTTAGATACGCCTAGAACAGATATCAAGTAAATGACTGTGGATCGATTTGATACACCCGACACGAAAGTCAACTGTAGTCCGGTAGGATACGCCTGGCACATATGTTTATATGGTCCAGTTTGATATGCCGACATATAAATAGTAAACAAATGTTTATATAGTCTGGTTTGATACGCCCGGCATATAAGCAAATAGAATAACGATATAAGACTTGAACAATAAAAGAGAAACGAAATAGAAAACCTTATGCAATATTATACAATTTGTATGTGAATTCTATGTTTTACATTTATATCACGTACTGAGCGTTAGACTCATAGTTAAGTCTTGTTGATGTAGGTAAGGAGCCGATGAATAAATAAAGCTGTTGATGGACATAGCTAATGGAGTATTGTTGTGTGGATGTTTGTGTTGTTGGCAACATTGACCTGTGGTTATGGCTCACAGAAAGGAATAAATGTTTTTAAAGACTTTTAAGTATTTTATGACTTCAAATAAATGTTTTAAGTTAATATGTTTATTTAAATGTTTAGTTAAACAATGGGTTTGTGGTATTTAATTGTAAAAGACTTCTGTTGTTTCTTTTATAGGATTAAGACTTCCGCTATATATTTATGACTCTAGTTTCTATTACACAATGGTTTTAAAAGAAAAAGAAAATTTTTATATGGAAAAGGTTAAGGGATGTTACATTAGAGGCCTAGAAGAAAGTTGAGAAGATGAGGCCAACATAGAAACCAATTTTGAAAAGTCCCTAGACGGAAAAGAAGACTTATGGCTAAGGATTAATTGAGACATGTTAATGTATCCATTCCTCCTTTCATTGGCTCTTGTAATGATAATGATTTTCTGGTTTGGGTAGAAAAAGTAGATAGATTATTTGAATACTATGATTACTTGGAGAAAATGAAGTTGCAATTAGTTTCACTCAAACTCTTGGGTTATGCAAGATTATGGTGGAATAATTGGAAAGTTCAATGGCATTATGTTGGTGAAGATGAAATTCTTACTTGGAGTATGATGAAAATGTTGATGAGAAAAAGATTTGACACCTCTCGGCCAAGGGCTAGAGATATTCATTACTCCAAGTCCCTTTGGTTTGGGCACAATGCTTCAAAATGTCCAAACCAAAAGGGTATTTTATTAAAGGAATGCTTGGATGATAAACAAAGTAAAGAAGACTTCTTGGCAGCAACAAATGAAGAAGAAAAATTAGAATAAGAACTTATTTATGCTCACGAGGTGCCATTACTCTTAATGGATACTCAAGTGGTCAAAGAAGATTTTTTGAAAGATCAAGTCTTTGAAGATGATCATATGGAGAGTGGAGATAGTTATTTGGCTGTAACTAATGAGGGAGAAAAGAAACATAAGGAGATATTTTATGCTCAAGAGGAATCTCTCCACAAGGTGCTTCAAAAGGCTCTAACTCTCCAAACCTAGGAAGAAGAATTTCAAAGGGAGCAAATTTTTCATAACCAATGCTTGAACAAGGATCAAATTTTCTCCATGATCATTGATGGAGGAAGTTGTGTCAACATGTCTTCAATGGATATAGTGGAAAACTTGATTTGGAGACAATGGTGGATCCTAATTCCTACAAGTTAGGGTGGCTCAATATTGAGAAGGAAATCAAAGTGACTAAACAAGTAATTGTTTCCTTCTCTGACTACAAATACCAAGTGCTCTTGGAGATATATATATAAAGGGAAACTTTTGTGTTTTCTAACCTTGAAAGTGAAGAACAACTCTATAAATGGATATCAAGGTGGTAGGATATCTTTGAAGTCTTTCTTTACACCATAAAATACAAGAATGAAGAGATAAATAAAATTACCGATGCTATGTCAAAGAGGTATGTGGCATTAACTAGTTTTAATTCTTGGCTTCTTAGAATTGGATGGATTGAAAATCTTTATGTTATTGGTACTGATTTGACACTTGAAATTGAGAGTTTTCATACCAAGGCCATGAGTGACATCATTAGAAATGATGGAAATTCATTTGCGGTTAACAACTTTTGCATGCCAAGTTTTGGAGTTAGAGAGTTGTTGAACCGAATGTTTCTTGGTGTTAAGTTTGCTAGCTATTTTGTGATAGGAGAATTACTTATGTATTGAGGAAGCCTTTGGTTTTTCATGATGTTGATATTGATTTAGTTCTTTGGCAAGACTCTTGTGACAATGAGGTTGAGGATAATTTTGTTAAGCTTCGTAGTTGTTTGTTTTATGGATTCAAGCTCTATTTATCTAGTTGTGCATCAATGTACAAAAATGATTTGCTAGAATATTACCCTTATATGATCAAGTACAAGAAAAGGAAGACAAAATTAGTGGCCAATGCACTATTACAAATGTTATCTTTTCAAATATGGCAAACTTTGTACACTTTGAGCATCACTTGTAAAGGAAGTTCTTGGTAGGGGTCTAGCAAGCCATGTTGGAGAAAAGACAACTTAAGAAGCAAAGAAGGAAATGTTCTTTGGCCACATATTCTCAAAGATGTTCACAAGATGGTAGAAGAAGGAGAAAAGAAAGACAATCTGAATTTGACGTCAAATCCTCAATCACCTAGGGAGCATGATGCACCATAGAATCCTCTCAAGATCTATCAATGATAAAATTGTTTAATTATCCTTCATTTGATTTCCTTGTAGAAGTCCATTGAAGTTGATTGGTGCAATCATAGCACCCTTTCAGACCAGCTTGTAACTATTTGTGCATAACTTCCTTGTCCGAGAAATTTTAGTTCTGATTTTTGGAGGTTCCTTTGTGTATGTTTTAAAAGGTACGTGGTCCCAATTTCGTGTATTTTGGACATGATTTGATTAACTTACGATTATTCCATTTCATACCCAAAAACTGCCATATTGGTGTCTCTTTGGGCAATCATTTTTATGTTTACATCTCTTCGTCTCTAGTTGGTATTTTCATGTAAGCCTCTTCTCTTTTTGCAAGGTAATCTTTCCTTTCCATGAAAGCATCTTAATCTAATGATCCATGTTTTTTCCTCCCATTTAATCCATCAGTCATTCTCTCTCCCATTTAATCCATTAGTCACTCTTGATGGATATAATTGATATTTTCAATGCACTTTTCTCCAATATCACCTACAAAATAAACACTTGAATTAAGGTTAGTTAATCTCCCCGCTTGATATTGAGTTGTAGGTTTTAGTGGCACATCATCCTTCATCATGCAAAAAGCTTCTCCTAGTTGTGATTCAACAAACATTACATGAGGAAGGGTATAGTCTCTAATGTCAATGCAATAACAATCGATTTAAAAATAAAAGAATTGGAAGCTCTATGATCCAATAATATTATAGCTGGAGAATCAAACAATTGGAATGTAACTTTGATGAGAGCTTCCTCATGTTTATTGTCTATATGGCCAAAGCATAAACTTTGGTTTGTAGTTTGATTTCCTACAAACCACTGCCTCCAGGTCTATTAGGTCCTACCTAACCTTATCTGTAACAATCCCGACTTTTTAAGTTGCACAACTATTGGTGTATTGCCAAGGACGTGTTCAGAACATTAAGTTTAAGGGTATTCCATAATGTTTTCCACGTATACGTGATGTAATCAAGTGTTGGGATTATGGAGATATTACATTGCGTATGTATACGTGTCATTTTATGATGTGTGTCATGGGAAAATTTTTACAAGATAGGAGTTAAGTCGGAGAAATGTGAGGAAAGGCTGTCCAAGGCATTTATGGACGCCTGCGGACGCATTATGTCGTTCGCAAGTGCATTGCGTAACGTCCCCGACGCTTGGGATGCCTCAAGGACAAGGATTCGTGTCCTAATGTGTCTGGAAATGAACTTTCGGACGCATGCGGACGACCTTGCAGACGGGAAGTGTCGTCGACAAGAGCATTACACATTACCCTCAGCCTGGGGACTACTCGGGACGAGACTTCACGTCCTGACTTCACTATGTAGTAGAGTTGCGGACGATGTCCCAGATGATGTGGACACCAGTTGCTTCATTTGCATCGAATCTGTTCTAAACCTGGATAGTTTCGGACGACTGCAGACAAGTATTGGCCTCATCCGATTTGCCTCTATCTGATTTTGGGACACTTTCGAACGATACGCAGATGCCACGTGCGGAGGCGATTTGGCGTCCGAACCTCGCTTTTCGACGATACGAACAGAATGGGGACACCTTTTCCTATAAGAAGCCTCGATTTAGCCTACGAAGATTTAGCCTTGCGAACAAATGCGGACGAGACCTATGCATCCACACCCGTCCGAATTAGCCTAGAACCTATGATTAATATAGAGACAAAATGATGGAAAATCGTAGGAAATCATAGAATAGCAGACATGAAGCGACCCTTCCACCACCCTAGACAATGAAGTCGCCATCTCTACACCCATAGCAGACCTTCCCCCTTCATGGAGCCATGATTTTGTCTCCCTCCTCTCCAGGTAAAACCTCTTTCTCCTGCCATCTCTCATTTCAGCTTTCACTTTTCCTTTCCCTCCGTGAGCTCTCCCTCCCCCTATAAGAGCTTCTCTAGTTGTGAGAGTGCATGAGTTGAGTGAGTTGTGAAAGGGCTATTGTGGGTTAAGTGTATGGAGTGAATTGTGAGCCTTGAGGGGTTGAGTGTGGAAGTGAGTGAGCTGTGTTCTGCTCCATGTTGCCATCCGTTAGCTGAGGAACCGTGAGGCTGGGTGTGCAGCTGTCCCTATTAGTATTCATCACTTAGGTAAGGAATTAAGGGTCTCTTAGCCATGTGGAGGCCTATACCACAAGTAGAGGGCCTGATTTTTGTCTTAGTGTACCTAAAATGTTTACTGCTAGTGTACCTAAAATGTTTACTGCAATGTTGTGACAAATGCTTTGAATGTGATAAATGTTGCGTGAATGATAGATGAGCCAATAGTTCTATGTTGCGTAGTTATCGTTTTATTTCCTTATGCATTTATTTCTCTGCTGCCCGTTTTCTCTGCACGTTAATATCTTGTTGAGCATGTTTGATTTTCTAGTAAGCATGTAATCACCTCTATTAATCAATTGAGCATCTTAGTTGACTAAGCATGTTTAATCTCTTTGAGTATGTTCAAGTAATTTGAGTATAGTCTAATTGTTTATTTCTTGAACATGTAAATTAATTAAGGTAACCATCTGGAATGATAATTGAAACCTTAAGTTGATTACCTAGGTTAAACCATGTAATTGTGATTAGCATGAAATTAGTAGGTTTAATTTAATTAGCATGTTTAACTCAATTAGCAACATGTTAGTGTCAAGCTTGTTAATCATAATTAGTAAGCATGTTAATTAACCATGATAAATTAGGGAGTATGTTAATTTACTAATTAATTATAATGAATCTAAGCATATAAATTAACTAGGATAACTAGTTAGAATGTTAATTGTATCTCTCTTGAGCATGTAATTAAATAGAGTGAATTAACTAGCCAAGCATGTTTAACTAACTAGTTATGCATGTTAATCCACTTAACTATTAAAAGCATGATTAATGAATTATAATAGAAGGCATGTTTAAACCATCTAGGATAATAATTGTAATCCTTTCTTGAGTTGCTTGTTCCGTTATTCGTTATCCGAAGCATGCTTCTGTTATTTGTTGTTTAAAATATGCTTCCACATTTAGTTTAGCTTAGTTTAACGAGCATGTTTAGTTAATCGTAATTCATCGCATGCTTCTTTACCGTCGCTTTACTGCTCATTTACTTCCAATTACTATTATTTATTGTATTAGCAAGTTTCAATTTCAGTTTGCTTCCAACTACTTTTATTTAAATGCGCACTTCAATAATCGATGCTTTACTTTACTAGAGAGTAGAATGATAAAGAACGTGAAAAGAGAATGAAGTAAACATGAATGAGTTAAGGGTCTCAAGAATCTCATTGTTATTGTCTTCTTGGTATTGCTTTCAATCTCGATTACGGTTACTTGTCCTTAACACGTTATTCAGGATAATAGCAGGAATATGCGAAGTGAATAAAGTAATCACCTAGAATAATAAATGTAGGTAACATATAAAATGACTAGGAAATTAGCATGTTAATAAATACTATGTTTTGATTTCCCTTTTTTTATCATTGCGTTCTATTATGATTTCTTGATTTCCTTATATGCTTTGCTGTTTACAATTCATTATTATAATTGTTCTCTGTGGTACGCTTTCAATTACTGTATTCTTTTATATGCGCTTTCAATTACAGTCACTTTTATTTAAATGCACACTTTAATTATTATGAATGTTATATTATAAAGCATCATGCATCATGTTAGGTTGAGGATGTATGAGCATGCATCATGTTAATAGAAACTAATAGGGAGTGCCACGAGGTGGTACTCATACATGCATGAGTGAGGATAAACGATGAAATGGAGTAAAAGCGTTAAGATAATAAAGGTTTCTGTGGTACCGGTAGCGTAGCCCGGCATTGGAACTGGAAAACAAAAATAATAAATAATGAGACAATAAAGGTTTCTGCAGTACCGGTAGCTTAGCTCGGCATAGGAACTAGATAAGAAAACAATAACAACGGAAATTGGAGGGCGTATGGGTAGCGAGTCTAGTCTGCAACTAGCTGAAGCCCTTCCCTGATTGGGTACGAGAGTTCTAGTTGCAAGTAAAAGAACAGGTCCGATCACTATACCATTCCAAATGAATTCTTCCAATCTCCAGCTCGATGTACGAGTATGAACGAATGTAAAGTAATAAACGAGTAAATGGCTTAGTGAAAGGATCGGTTTGGGTGGCCCCCATTCTGAGAGGACTAAAGAGAGGCATATCATGAATGCATTAAACCCTTTTTCCTTACCAAACCTTTGGGCTTATAGTTGCTTGTGGTGTAGGTATAGGTATTGTACGTAAAACAAATGCACAAATTAGGAGTAGCAAAAATATGAACAACCAATAAAAAGTAGAGGATGATGGATTTACACACGCGAGGGATCCTGTGTCTGGCCAGGCATAAAGAGGGTAAATGATAGTCAGTTGTAATTAAATTAAGTTTTTCAAATTGTAATTAAATTATTAGTTTCTTTCTTTAAAAATATTTACGCTTCCGCATAGTTTTGTGAACAGTTGGTAGTGGTCCGGTTTAGGCACGCTCTGAATTGCTTTTAAAATTTTAAAATTTCATGCATTTTAAGGATTGACGAGAAACCAGGTCGTTACATTATCTAACATAAAAGGATGATGGCACACTAGGAGAACTGAAGTGCTGACTCTTTGAGGTCTAGAAGTCACCTCTGCAACTCTCTTTGGACAATTCTTTCTAACATGTCCCAACTCCCCAAACTCGTAACACCTTGTCATCTGTGATATAGTTTTCTATGGAGTTGACTTTGACTTCTTTTTGTCACTACCACTTGCATTGCTACTTTTTTCTTTTCAGACTATTTGTTTTTTTTCAAGACTGCCACTCTTTCCTACCACTAATGAATTTTTGGTTGACCAACAGGACACATTCAACTAATTCATGTTACAGCTCAATCTTAGTGCCCCAAATCAATCATATATGGAATGTCAGAGTCCTTAGAAAAACGCCCAAGTCTTAGTACTTTCATCCATAAGAAACACTAACTTGCATATTGGAATAACTCTTCAAATTTAGCTTCATAATCTACCATAGTCAAATCCCTATTTCACAAATCAATGAATTCCTTTATTTTTGCATGTTAGACCATTGTAGATAGAATCTCTCCAAAAAAAATGGACTCAAACTTTCTAGGATTCTCTGGTTCTCTCCTAGATTCTCTGATATGATTCCCCCATCTATCAACTTTATTCTCAATTCTTCTGCACTTCATCAATTACAACCATTCTTCAACAACATAGAGATCTTGCTAACCCCCAAACACTGTCAGTTTACATTTTCAAAATCCCATCAATGTTTGCATCTTAGATGATTATCCTCTACCACCATTCAGTGCAAAACCCCATCTAGTAGCTTGTTTCCTTAGCACCATTTCATCACTATGGCCAACTCTACCACTACATGACGATTCACATCTCACCAGCTTTATAGAACATATAACGTATAGGTTAGTAAGTCCGATGATCAAAGTCAAAGGCAACGAAGAGGCATAACTGGACACCTAAACCTAATTCCAACTATTTCTCACTCTAAGAATACTTAAAACTACTATGACATCAAGTTTTCATGACTTGTTCCAAATACTACCATTGAGGCCTAGATTATGGCTTACGATTCTCAAAGTGAGAATGTAATACCCAGATAAATTTCTCCACACATGTAATATAAACAATTTGGTGGAAACTACATTTTTATAACGGGGACGCATTCCGTAATAATGTATCATACATTAACACGATAAATTGTGGAAAACGGGGTATAAACTAATAAGGGATTTATGATGAGTGAAAAGAATACATATATAAATATACATACATGTTTTATAGGATTAAGACGTAAGGTGGAGGAGAGAGAAGAGCAGGGTTGGGAAAATAAAAATAAAAAATTGGATTTCGTTGAATAGGTTGATACAACGGACTACACTACAGTTGTGTGAAATCCCATGGTACCTGTCCACTGTGCATGTCGACTAGGAATTTTTGGTCGACTATGCATGTCGACCGGTGTCATGCAATTTTGCGTGAATGATCGTTGACGTTATACTGGTCGACTGTGCATGTCGATTGGGAATCGACCGCTTCTACGTACTTTGTCGAATGTCTGATTTTCATCCCGTGACAATTTTAAGTTTTACCCATTGGATTTTCCCTCAATACTACCAAAACGATTGGTGGCAATTGTTTATTGGATCACCTCAATGTGGTTGGTGAGATGTCCATCAAAGAAGGCTTCTCAAGGAAGCTTGTCTCTACTATGAGATGAAAGACAGTGTGGAAGGTGAAGGCATTCAGTTATATAGAAGAGAGAATATGAGAGCAGAAGGAGAGAATGTGAGCGAGATAAGAGAGAAAATGTGAGACAGAAAGAGAAAGGAAAGGAAGGGTCTTTGATAGAGAGTGTGTGAGCAAAAGTGAAAGAGCTGCTATCTTGGATTTCTTGTGCAGAACGTACATTGCGTGCTGGTGAGGAGGAGTTTTGCTGTGAGGAAACTTCAAGTGAGGTAAGGAGTAAGAAAGGCGTGGCCAAAGGAGGCCTACACCACAAAGCAAAGTTTGTTTTATTAACTGAATATGATATTATGTGAATGGTTGAATGTTAGTATCGCTTAGTTTAGCCCCTATTAATTATGCATAATCTGTGAGTTGTGTGATGTCACTTTCTAGTTAGTAATTCATGGATATTAACTGTTAGTTTAACTCTTAGTTGCCTAGTTTGCTCTCGGTTGTTGTTAGTAGACACTCTGTTGCTTTGGACTTAATCATTTCAAGTATAGCTAATTGTCTTGATAAATGCCTCTATCTAGTTTAATCCCCTGTTACTTAAAGAGTCACGCATTTGATTACTTATTCATCTTATATTGCTCTAATGATATGAGATGTTGCAGTTCTACTTTTACTAAGTTGTTGGTTGTTAGACTCTGTACAGTTAGTTCATTACTCTTATTATAAAAGAGGTTAAAAGTGATAAGGTATATAATTTGAAAAGAAATAATGGTTAATAGAAAGAAACATTAGAAAATAATGATTTAATCCCTGTTGGTCTTGCTTTGTTGCTCGATGATATGAATCACTATAGTTTTTTTAGTTATATTCTTTGCTATCGATAAACTCTGTATCTTGCTATTACCTGTTGCTCCCATGTTCTATATTGCTATATTGTTGTGATTAATTTTGCATTGCATTGACATGCATCATGGTTAGAAATGAATAGGAATACCATATGGTTGGTATTCACATACATTGCATCGGAGAGACCAGACTAAATGAATGAAAAACGGGATTTAGGGGTTAGGGAGGTAGTTCAAATTCCAACCTGGAGACTCAAGATGTTGAACTCCTCTCTCATTGGGATGCGAGAGTCTTTCTCTTGAGGATTAGTTTTCGGCCATGAACTATACTTCTTGTGGAAAATATTTCTAACGTCTCAGCTCAATGCATGAGTTTAATGTATGAAACTGTGAGTAAAGACAAATTGGGTGGATTCCCTTTTGACATAATCAGACATATACAGGAATCATACAATATCTTACTCCTTGCTAGCTTTAGACTCACAGTTTGCTTGTAGTGTAGATGATGTACAGGATACTGGCTATCTACTTGAGGAGGGAGCAGTTCAGGATGAGCACATAGGTTATCCATGAATTTAACTTGAGGGATTATGGCTCACAGGAACTAAAACTGGTGTTTTGAAATAATTTTGAAGAACGATAAATGTTTTGTTCAACCATGGACTCCTGTTTAAAATGTGAAAACCATATTTTGAAGTTGTTATTGATTTCTACTTAACCACTCTCATTTATTTTCCTCTCTTATGTTTTGAATGAATTAAAGAAATTTAATTAAAGAAAAATTTTGTACGGTAAAGAAAAAGATAAGGTTAGATAACGCGGAGTGTTGTAGAGAAACTTAACCTTATTCACTCATATTCAATAACTGTATAATACCATCAACCCAAATTAAACTTGGTATCTCAAAGTAAGATGTCAAACTTAATATGAGTTGATATATTGAAAATTATACAAAGATTAATGTAAATTTTTGGCTCTTTAATCAAGTGATGCGTGAATGAGAAAAACACAAACATCCACGTACATCCCTAAATAAAGTTGCAAATGCCTACATGCAACTTTATTCATAACAATATACAATTTGTTGATATAACTTATTATTAGAAATATTAAAATGTAAATGTATGTAGACTTTACATACTAATACAAAACTCAAGCACATAACCAAACCTAGACACCACAAACACACACAAAGGAAACAAACCCCCGTCTGAGAGTTAGAAAAATTTGTAGGGTCTTGTGGCCTACTCTGATCTAGTATTCCTCAATACCGACAAATCCACGACCTTTAACTTTTCCTTTCTTTGCTTGTTGTCTCATGTATCTGCAAAAAGAGAAGAATTCCACATAATGAGCTTTTATGAAGTCCATAAAAAAATATAAGCAAAGAGTAACTTAAGTGCTAAAAACCAGCATTTGGAAATTACGGTTTTGAAAGAAAGGAAGGTAATTAACTTCAATTCATATAAGGTTTTTTAATTTATGCTTAAAATCCACGCTATAAGTGGAGAAAGAGTGAAATAAGTTGTGTTGCTATTTGTTGTTAGAATAGGTGAAGTTGTGGTTTGTGACAAATTACCAACAATCTCAAAACCTTAAGCTTGTGGGTTGAAGAATAATTTAATTATTTATATTTTTGTTAACATTTTCCCTCACATGTAGGCAATTTTTTTTTATTGGGCCTTACATGTGGGTAATTTTTTTTTACTGGGATTAATTTTTGACTTTGCTGAGATTCAAACTTGGAATCTCTAGCTCTTATACCATGACTAATTAACAACAATCTCAAAAACTTAAACTTGTGGGTTGAAGAATAATTTAATTATTTATATTTTTGTTAACAGATTGGTTAGCTATTTGGTAGTTATTGATTTGGTTAGCTATGACATTAATAGAAGCAAGTCAGGGTTTGTTTTTGCTGTCGATGAAGCGCCATAACACAAACACAAAAGATGGGCACCTTGGCATTGAGACATAGCATGGAGAATATGTTGGTGTTTTCGGTCTAGCACCAAAGCACAACAGCGTTGGTATGTATGTATCTACTCTTGTCTCCACAGTTTCAAAGAGTCAGAGTCATGGTTCTGAGCTATCAGACGTATAATCTACTTTTTAAATAAGGAAACAAATACCATGGTCTTATATTGATGTGTGTATGACTGATTTGAGCGCCGCAGTGCTAGCGTTACATGGAGTTTGGCTATATTAATTTCCCTTTTAATTATAGTTGGACAGAAATTTAAACATTATTTAATGAATTATCTTCACACAATCGGCAACATTTTACCTCCTTGGTCTCGCTTATAATGTGGTTAAGTCACATTAATTAATTATGTGATTGATTGGTAATGATAATTATCTATGATTTTAATTGAAATATTAATTTATTTAATTAAATTTGGATCATAAGAATTACATTTGAAAACGACCATTTAGAGTATGGGCAACGAAACATCGCCATCTACACACCGGTCCAAGAGATTTATCTGATCAAAAACTTACACAACCCCGAAAGGAAGTCCAGATGTTTGAAAATTCTCCGTAGAGAATCAGACCAACGTGAATGACTAAATTCAAAGCAGAAAATTTTTATACAGTATGGCAGAGTAGATTTTGTTGTGCTTGTTGAAAACAGCCTACTTTTTCCTGGTTGATAGCTTCATTCAACTGCATACCAAGACGCATTAAACTCGTAGACAGCAAGTTTGTTGAGGCGCATTTGCCTTCTGCATTGCTCTTTATTTCACACAACCAACTTCTTAAAGATTGTCCCCTCCCTCCACGTACTTCATTTATGTGATCTTTCCCATACAGTTATTCCATCTACTATTGGACTTAATTCCAATTCACGAGTAATTGCATTCCGCACTTTTACCTCCATCTTTTTTCTATTTTGTGTTTCTTCGTCGCTCAAACTGTAGATTTGCCGATTACTTTGAATCCAACATTTTCTTATAAAAAAAAAAAGTAAAAGAATAATATTTCTTTATAAATTATCTTGAAATTCTCTGAGTTTTGTTGCATGAGGAACAGTTGTACATAGACAGCATCGTAGCCTACCACGATGTTGATAATTATTGCTCGAATTGTCCCCACTAAATCATCTCGTCCCCCATGTCAGCTATGCTCTGTTTCAATAATTCTCCAACAGTTCATACTTCGCCATTTAATTCACCGCGCTGATATTTTATATTCTTAATCAATTCCAAAAGTTTTCATACATTTGGTGACTTTAGTGCCAACTTTAAACTGGTAGTTTAATCTACTCATACTAGTCTAACTGCATGTAATTAGTTGAGAGGTTTTATAAAAAGGGGATGTTTTTTTATTAGAAATTTTGATAGCATTCATAAACAACGAATATTGATTTGTATAATTTTCTGGAACCGGATTGTTTAAATAATTTAGGAATTAACATAATTTGAGTACTAAGTAAACTTTAAATCTTCGTGAGATGATACTTTATTACTTGCATGCATAACATCTATAATACAAGTTTTTGCTATTTCTTGCATGCATAACAAAAAGGGTGACTCAAAAACAACTAACAATTTCAATTTGATAGCTTGAATAGAACTCATAAATTCTTGAAGTCCAATGCAGCTGCACACATCCCCATCGCAAATACAGCATGCTTCGCAGTTCTTCCCCCAAAAAATAGTTATTGTCTTTGTCTGCAGATTTTTCTTGGCCTATTTATGTGTGAGAAATGAGACTCTATCTGACAGCTTTACTGAAACACATTAATAAGACGACTGGCCATAAAGACAGCAATTATATTACTTCCATTACTAGAAATGACCGATAAGAATGAGATTCCTTCCAAGCTCATTGTAAAGTGTAAACCACGCGGTTTTAGTTGTAGATTCAGAAGAACATATTGTGGAGAAAACAGAATCTAAAAATACACAGCCCAATATATATATATTTTTTTGGTTCAATCAAATAACTCAAACAAACCAACAAAAATAATCAGGTTACAACACTAATTTTTAGCATGAAAATCCTTAAAAATGTGAAAAGAAAAATCACGGGACTTGTAGGCTACTTAATTGACTTTTCACTATGACAGAAATAATGGGTACACTAAAGTTTTTTTTAGCTCAACAAACTAGAGGCATGCAATATTCATCAAGACCAAAATAACAATCTTGGAAGATAACAAAATGTAAGAGAGGATAAACATATGGTTACCAAACTATAGTCTCGTTTTTACCCTAACAGACCGTCTTAGAATACTAAGATGATGATCTCCATCGTTGAGAATATATCTCTTGATGTCGCGAACCAAAAGTTCCAATTTCACAAAGATCCAACGGTACAAACTTGAGAAACTGAATTCATTTCCACCTACTCCTGAAAAATCAGAAAATTCTTTCTCTCTTCTCTCATTTTTCTTTTTGTTATCACTCTAGGGTTTTATTAGTCACAAAACTTCATTTTATACTCAGCCCAAAAAATATGGGTCTAGCCCAGCCCAACAAATCTCCCCCTCAGCTCAAATATCGGGCTATAGCACGCCCATTTTCTGCCTACAAGTTTTAAGCTTCTCATTCCGCAAAGTTTTCGTCATCATATCAGATCCATTCTCCCTAGTATAAATCTTCTCAAGTTATAGCATCTTCGATTCCAACACTTCACGAATCCAATGATATCTCACGTCAATATGTTTCGTACATAGTGAAAAGTGAAATTCTTGCTAAGATAAATTGCACTCTGGATGTAGTACAAAATAAATTTATCTTGTTCATGACTCAATTTTTGTAGAAACTTTTTCATCCACAAGACTTCTTTACAAGCTTCTATAATTGCAATATACTCAACCTCTGTACTCTATAGTAGATAAAGCAACGGAATCTTGTAGTTTAGATTGCCATGTAACAAAGTGGGAGATTGTTAGATTATTCTAATAATCTATTGTATTGTTCATGTCAATTAAAGTGAATTGACTTAATATTACGGTGCTTAATGTGATGATTGTTAAACATAAAAGAAATTAAGTTAATTGAGTTTTAATTCCCTCTCCTTGACGTTATTAAAGTGTATAATGTATGGTTGAAGAGATGTAAATAAAGGGATATGAATGAAAGGGCAATTACATAAATTCCCTTCTTAAGAAATCTCTTTAAATTCTCTTAAAAGGGATTGAAACAGATGAGTTTTGTTAAGGGTACAAGAAAGGAAGAGACTATTCATCTTTCTCTCTAAGAAAAGCAACCTTCCATTCTCTCTTTATCATCAAAGGGAAAACGAACAACAAAGGGATCAAGGCGATAAAAGTTTCTGGATCAATATCTACTCCAAAAGCTTTATAAAGGACCAAGGTTGGTAATTTATAGTTTGTTTATCCATTATTAATTGAAACTAATGGTTGAATCAACAATGTTAATATATGGGACTTAAAGTATTATTTGTATGTAAAATGTATTTAACAATTGGTATCAGAGCCACGGTAATTAACATATTGATTTGTCATGAAAAATTAAGGTTTCTGTAATTAGGGTTTCTGTATAATTGTTTCTGCATATTTGATGAATTGATTTCATGAAAAGGTAGAAAATTTAGGGTTTACAATTATGCATGAAGAGTTGATCCTGGAATTAAAGAATCAAATCTCTAGAATCAACTGTATAACGAAATTTAAAGATTTGAATCGAAGGAAGTAGACTTTAGATGAAAGAAGTCAAAGAAAATTCCTTTATGCCATAAATTTTGCAGTTTGCGAACGCTATCGGACGCTATCGGACGACTGCGATCGTCATAAATCTGAATCTGTAACTTTTGTTACATGTTCGGACGATGACAAATCTTGTAGGGTGCCTATGGACGTCGCTAAAATGAATCTGTACAAAATTTGTGCTTTTTCGGACGATAGCAGATGCAATTTGATGTCCGGACCTGGATGATATGGGATGCATGAGGATGATATTAGAATTTGTAATTTTAATGTGAATTTTCGGACCATAGCGGACGCAAGTTTTACGTCTGCTAATCGTCTGCAAGGCAGAAAAGTAGAATTTAAATAAATGATATAAATGAAAGTTTACTCAATTAAATATTGTTGTATAGAAACTTAGTAGTAACCACAGTGACCTAATTTGAAATGAACAATATTAAATTGTGCAATTTATTCATTTAATTATGGTAATATTATTGAAAGGAAATTATTAATTATAAAGTAGTAGGTCGCCCAAAGGTGGACCAATGTTTATAATCAATAATATTAAAGTGACATGTTTACATATTTGATTAATATGATTAAATATCCAAAGATATTAATCATGTTGTATTGAATATGTTTATGAGTCTATTAAAGTTTATATTATAACATCAATGATTGATTCTTTCTTTAAGTATTACCCAAAGGTAAACTTAAAGAAATAAAATTATTTTTATCTCAATTCGATTAAGTTATTGAATTAGCATATGTTATATTTTTGCAGCTTCTTTTAATTTATTCGCCTCTGGTAATTCTTTACTCAGGTTTAATGGTTTGAACTATGCTGATTGGTCTGAACAAATTCAGTTTCAACTAGGTGTATTGCATTTAGACCTCACATTAGTTTATGATTGACTACCAGCCATTAATAAAACCAGTACGGAAGCTGACAAGTCATATAGTGACACTTGGGAGCGGTTTATTAGGCTGAGTTTAAGCATGGTGAATATGACAATGCCAGAAAATGTTATGCCATCAATGCCAAAGACGAATGATGCAGAGGAATTCATGTAAAAAATCAAAGAATATTTTCAATCAGACATTACGGATAAGTCTATTGTAGAGAATTTGATGAGTGAGTTGATGTCACCCCCCAAAAGGGACCCAAGAGATAACAAGGAACGATCCGGCCCAAAAGGACCGAATCGTCCAATGCTCACTTAAATCTATTATTAGCAGTGGAAGACTTAAACATTCATGTTATAAATCAGGCCCAAAAAAAAAGGTTCAGAATTGACAATAATATATTCCAATTTAACAGAGTCTAAAATTAAGCAGAAATAACATAAGATAAAACTATGGTACAAACCTCACTAAAATATCTCTAGTCCCTTAAACAAGGTAGGAAAATAACTAAATTTGGAAACCTCCAAAATTTTCTCTTCTAGCGATAACGGGAAACTACTCTGATTATTTCCTGAAAAATATAGTCAAATTGGGGTGAGTAGACAAAACTTAGTAGGGATTTATCTTATATTTAACTTTTATGTCATATGAGTTTAACATATTTTTTTCAGTTAATTAAAATAATTGAATAACATATAAAAGAGATGTTCTTGAGCAATAATTTAAATAACAAAATTAAATAACGGCGATACTCAGACGATCGTAAATAGCCAAAAAAACCTTGATCAGGTTTAGGGTTTTGCGCTCAGGGACTTGACACATACAACTATCCCATTACTCTAGTTAGCAATAAAAATAAATAAATGTAAAATAAATGTAAATGAAATGAAAAATAAATGTAACATGCTGGAATTAAATTGAATATTTACATTTTAGGAATTAAGGTGCGTTAAATATAAAATAACATCTACCTCGAAATTTGGCCTAACGATACCAAGCCCAACTTGTCAAACCATAGATAAGCCGATAATTTCCTAAGTTCCAAAACCTAATCATAACATTTTTATCACTTTAGAATTTGAACTCCAAAATAAAAGCCTGAATTTTTGAACCAATAATTTACGTTCCAAAAGTGAATGTGTCCAATATGAGAATAGAACTTAAATTGGCCCAAATAAGAATATGGTTTAGCCCACTAAAAATAAATTTGGTTCGGCCCAATGCAAAATCTATTTTGGTTTAATATAAATTTTTGGCAATAATTTAATTTCAAACTGGACAGCAGTACAGGGCAACACTGCATGTGGTCTAGAGTGCTTCTGGTTACCAACAAGAGCACTTAGTTCTTGGACAGAGCTAAAGTTCACTCTGTCCATGGATAATTCCATCGTCATTCCCTCATAGTGACTTCCGACGATAATTTACGCTAGATGATGATAATGAGTTCCCGACTGGAACGCTTCCCTGAAAACTCCAAATCTAAATTTATTCCTTGGCCAATTAACAGAGTCAATAGTGGAAATGGATCTTTGAATTAAAAATTTGGCCGAAAGGTCAGAGTTTTGAGTTGGAAATCCTTCTTGATCATCAATAAAATTTATAACAACAACTTCAGGAATCAACAGAAACAATCTAACCTCGAAATTATATTCAAATTCCAGACCCAATCATAAAAAATTCTGAAATTCAACAAACTCTAGAAGAAAACTTACCGACGATGGACCTCACAGCCAACCGAGTCATAAAGAAGATGGATGTCCAAATCGACAATCAAACTTCAACCTTAGGGAAACTAATGTCCATTACAGTTTGACTTATGAAGAAAGAAAACAAAGGGAAAGAAAGCAGAGAACTCAAGAACACGATACCCACCTTGGCGAAGAACAAGGTCATTAACCCGCCATTAAATTGCCTCCTCCAAGCTGACAACTCACTAGAGAGACCAAGCCGACACCAAATCTCCCACCTTAAGAGATAAATCTGTCCATTAGGAACTTGTCCATGAAAAAATAAAATAGAATATAGTGGAGATTGACCTTACCATGGCAACACACGGGTTACCAATGCAAATCACCAGAGAAAACTAGAACACCTAAGGGGAGAAAACTGATAATAGTGGGGAAACCAATCTTCCCCACTGCGTCTGAAATAGGGGTAGTCCTTCCCCCTATTTCGGTAACGACAACCTAAAATGGGGTTTTCAATTTCTTTTTTTTTCTTTTTTTTTTCAAAATGGGTCGCGTAATACCGCAACATGGTCGAACTTCCAAAATCACTAAGTCATCACCTTGAAACTCTTCTAACAACTCAAACCCGTTTAAAAGTCATTTCATAATCATTTGAACTTTTTCAATCATTACATGAACTAAAACAAGGCTAAAGTTTACCAACACTTTGCCATTAGTTCAACATAATGTTAATCTGACTGTCTCTCATAAAAATTTCATAAGTTTAAACTTTAACGACAAAGGAAGAACTTTATCATGTTCGAGATTTGATAGCTCACTCAATCAACCCATAAGTCTGAAATTCAAACTATCCTTCTTATTGGGAACCACAATCGCTCAACTTAACTAAGTGTTCAAGACCGCTACAGAGTTAAATTTAATGAAATATTAATCAGACGTAATACTGAAAGAACATGTGAGATCAAACGATGACTACAATATTAATTTTACTCAACTAAAACCCATAATAGTCCATTCTCACTGAAAATGTAAGAATTGAGCAGAAAGATCAATTGTTTATGACAACTTTACATCACCATACATATAATATATTCTTGATATTTGGATTCCAAAACCAATTGTTGTCATACCTTGTTCCTCACACTTTAAGGAATAGGAGCATAACAACCCACCAGATTTCAAGTGTTCAAATCCTTACTTAACTCCAAAGTCGCCCCACTTACACTTACATTTCAATGCTTCAAACATTTTATATCATCTGAACAGATAACACAATTTCATTTAAAACCATTTACTGATTTATTTGCCAAAATATAAATTATCAGACTCTATGAGCAAACCAACGTAAAGTCACAGCTGCATCAATACTAACCTTTAAACAGTCATGATGTTCATCCCACTTCAGTTTGTGAAAACTGTCTTTAAACTCATCCATAAGATCCTATATTTTCGAAATACGTTTTAAAACTTGAAAATTGTTGCACAGTTATATACCTCATTTATCGAATCATCACGAGTAATCAAATATTTCTTACGACCCTTTAACATTAGGCATAGAATTAAGGGTTTGAGCTTATTGGCTCAAAATCATAAAAGTGACTTAGCATGATTGTACTATAAAACAGGATCACAACACTTCACATTTCCCACCTATATGCACATTATTATATTTACTTTAAATATTCCAAACTCCTAGAATCCAAGAGAGTATCAAACTTCACACTTTAAGATAACTCTATTAAGCTTCCAAAGTAAACAGAGTAATCTTAGTTAATTTAACTTATGAGTTAGACTCATCTGTTTGACTAACCAAGCTTACAGGTATAAATTCATTTTTTTACTACAACAATCATTTAAATCCAACTATTGATGCATCAATACAACCTTCATATAGTGAACATGCACATACTATTGCTAACAACAGTGCAATTGCCAACTTGAATCTCAGTTCCTCAAAAATTGACCAACGATTTTCCTTTACAATCAAACATAACGTTTCTTTTCATAATGTTACTCAACGATACCAACAATAGACGAAATCCTTATAATTAAATGACATCACAATAATCCAAATTCAAGAAAATCTAAATCTCTGTGATACACTTTAGTGGTTCCAATGATATCATAATAGCAATTCAGATAGAGATTAATGATATACTGACTCAGAATCATTATACCTGAAAAATTTTAACTCATTTTCCAATAATTGTATCCAAGCATATGAGCTTACAACAAATGCTCTTTAAAATTTAACAACAAAGGTCTTATACGTTCCATAAGCTTATCACGAGTATCTCAATACCCAATCACTTAGGGGAAATTTAACTAAAATAATTCATAAGAACTTGAAAATCCACTTCCCTATACTTATAACCTTAACATGCTAAACCAACGTCAAAATTTCAACCCAAATCATCCATGTAATACCCCGATACTAATTTTCCCGTTCAAGCAATATAATCAAACTTTGGAGATTATTATATATTCCATTGTGCCTCTATACGTGTTAAGTTGCGACGAGTAATTATGAGGAAATTATTTCGAGATAAAAAGTTAGTAGAAAAATGTGAAGAAAGTGAAGATCTGGAAAATTCAGACGCCTGCGGACGCCATGGGGACAAGGGTTGGCGTCCGTACCATCAGATTTTACTTGGAGACGATTGCAGGATGGATCCTCCCGTCTTGAAGCGACTCTGTCCCTTTGTGGACGACAAACGGATGATGCGGACGAGGACGGGATGCATCTGCATTGAATCTGTCCAAGTCTAGAGACTTTCGGATGACATACAGATGAATGCGGATGAGGTGAGGCTTCGTTCGATTTGCCTCTATCCGATTTCTGAGCATATACGGATGCTAGGTGCGTACACTAAATGGCATCCGAACCTTGGCTGCGGATGGTACAGACGAGGATGGGGACGCCATTTCTCGTCCGTGACCACAAATTGCCATACGAAATTTTACTCGTGTGGATGAAATCTATGCGTTCGTACTCGTTTGGAGGATCGCAGATTTGCGACAGAAAATAATTTAAAATCAGAAGAAAACAATGCCCAGCCAATAAAATCACAACTCCTCGACATTGAATCGTCCTCGCCATGATCCCGACTAGCTAGAGACCTATCCCCTACCACACGTACGACTTATCCCAGAGTAAGCCCTTTATTTATCTCTAGCTTCTCTTGCATCCTCTTCTTCATTGCAGTCTGACGTTTTCTTCCTGTTGAGTTCCTGCATGAAGGGTAGTTCAAGAGTAGGGGAGGCTGATGTCCGTGTGAAGAATCATCTACAAGAGTAAGGAATGAGGTTGTCTTGGCCATGTGGAGGCCCTACACCCAAGTGAAATGTGTGTGCATGTGACGTTTGTAGTTCTTGTAGTTGCTTAGGTTTTTGTTATGAAATTTGTTTGCTGTAAGCTATTAGTTTCCTTAACCCCTATGTGTAGTTGTCCCTTACTATTTTTCCTTGTTAGTGTGCCTTTGATATTCTTTCATTTGCTTTCATTAGAATGTTCATAGAAAAGTAGTGAAAGTATTGGGTTGAGCTTGAATGAATCAAAGAGAAGATGTTCAAATGAATGAGAAATATGACTGAATGACTAATGGATTTCAATTGTTGTTAATAATGGTGATTTCATTTTATTAGTAATCTCTGGGTAATCTTCCACTTAATAGCTTCCATCTGTATAGTTAGTCAGCATGTGTTCACTGTTTCACTTCGATACTACTCGCTAACGTATAAACATTCGAAAAGCATGACTGGTGTTGTTTTATTTTTTTTATTCTTAATGCTATCATCATTAGTTAGGATGTATGTTTTCGCGTCTTATTCAATACCATCGCTACATATTTTAGTTGTGAAAATCATGACGTTCGCTATTGGATTAATGATAGGAAGCATGTCCTCGCTGTCCATATTCGATGGTTTCTACTATGGATTTTAGTTATTAAAGCACATATTTTCGCTGTATTGTTCGTTATTACTTACTATTGGTTATAGGCATTAAGAAGTTTGCATCACTACCTGTTTTTGTTATTGTTTACCGTTGTTTATTTCTGTTGAGAAGCATGACCTGCCGTTCCATTCCATTACCTTACGTTGTTGTTCTGTCGTCATGATTTGTTGTTCCATTTTCATTACTCATACTGCTGTTATTATTATTTAGTAAGCATGCCCTTCGCAGTTCTGATTCAATATTGATACTGCACTTTTCTAGTCGTTAAAGAGCATGTCATCGTTGCTTCATTTCGTTATTTTGCACTGCTATTAATATTGTTAAGAAGCATGTTACTGTTGTTCTGTTTCTGCTATCTCTCTCTGTTATTTTCGCTGTTCAAAGAGTGATTCGTAAGCATGATTCATTGTCCTTTTTCGTTATTGATCTCTACTGCTTTAGATGTTTGGAAGCACGTTTCGCTGATTTAATTGACAAATTCGCTACTATATAGTATTGATTAAAAATCATGTTTAGCCATTCTCTTTTCAACATGTTGCTACTGTTTATAGTTAACTAAAAAACATGTTTCCATTGTTTCGTTCTCGTTAATTCTTACGGCTATTGATACCATTTAAGGAGTACATTTTCGCTATTCAAATTTGATATTAAATGTTGTAGAAGTTAATTGTTAGAAAGCATGTTTCACTACTCGTTTCATCTTTATAGACTATCGTTATATTAGTCGATTTAAAATCTGATCGCTATTTTGTTTCCGATTTCTTGCTACTATTTGGTGACATTAAGAAGCATGATTCATAAGCATAATTCGCTATTTTACTTGTTATTAATTTCTGCTATTTTTAGTCATTTAAAAGCATGTTCCGTAGTTTTATATAGTCATATATCACCGCTGTTTTTAATTGTCGATTGAACACATGATTAGTAATTATTTTCAGCTGTGTTATTAGTTGCCTAAAAGCATGATTAGTTATTAATTATGTTGTCATGTTCATTGTTTAGAAGCATGCCTCATTGTTCTAGTTTTCAATATTTCGCTATTGCTCATAACATGTCTTTTGTCTCGCTCCGATTGTTATTCGTTGCTGTAAATAATCATTAAAAATGCACGTTCTTTGTTCTGTTATTTTCCATACTTTGCTGCTATATATATATATATATATATATATATATATATAATTGTTTAAATCGTAAGTTTCGCTGTCCTATCTTGACATTTTACTGTTGTTTATTGCCGCCTTAAGAAGCATGTTTTCGTTACTTTATTTCGTTGATCGTTCACTGCTCTATGTTGTCACACTCGTTCCGTTTTCTATGTTTACTGTTGCATAATTTAATTTCGTTTAATAGCATGTAAACTGTCAGCCAATTTAATTGTCTTCTATATTTAAGTATGCTATTGATTTCTATTATCCTTCAAGCGTAGTTAAGCCTTGTTGCGTTTAGACAAGTATGCCTAGTTGATCTCAATTATCCATTTAGCATGTTTTAGTGATTGGTGGTGGAAGTTTTCCCAGTAAATGGCTTCTAAGATTGCTTCATATGTTTCCCTTTATAGCGCTCTACATAATACGTGGATATACCTTCATTTTCCTTATATGTTTTGAATTCTGCTTTTTTATTGTTAATCGTAGAATCTTTCATGCTTTGTCATTTATCGTTCATGTATGTGTTAGCTATTTTGGAAATGTCCCCCATGCATTCAAGCTAATAGAAACAAAGTAGGGAGTACCCCCTCGGGGTGGTAATCACATGCTTTACGAAAGGAAAAACGGTAAGAAAATGAAAGAAAAGAAAAGAAAAGAGAGTTGGGGGCGGATGAGTAGTTGAGTCTAGTCTGTAATCTAGCTGAAGCCCCTCCCTTACCCGGTGTGGGAGTTCCAGGTTGCAAGTAAAGGGTTAGGTTCAGTCAACTATACTATTCCATATAGGTCCTCTAGTCTGCAGCTCGAAGTACAAGTAAAAGAACGAACGAATAAATGTAACGAAAGGATTGGTTTGGGTGGCCCCCATTCCAAAAGAACTACAGAGAGGCATAAGCATATGCATTTGTATTATCTCATTTCCTTACTAGGTGTAAGCTCATGTCCTTACTTGTGGTGTAGGTAATGAAGTAATCTTACCAGGAGCGTAGGAGGCCTTACCTGTGGAGCCTGTAGTGTATCCGGGGAAAAGGCAACCCAAGTAGAGTAGTATAGAATGAAGTGAAGGAAGGAGTTATTTTGTATAGATTTAATGACAAATGCATTTGTAAGGCGTTAAGTATTTCCTAAACTTTGGCTTCAAGTATTTAGTGGGCTACGTGTTTAACTTTAAACTCTAACATATGTTTTAGGTAATATTTCTATTCCCGTTTCTGATACATCTTGAGAAGTATTTATTTTCATGCTTCCCCTGATTTCTAAATTAATGGCTTTTCCAATATTTAATAGATGTTGAGATGGGTTTTTGTAGCGATCGGATGTTTGAAAACACTCTGATACTATTTGAATGGACTTTCCAAAACAACAATTTCGTTTCGTCATTAGCAAAAACTTAAAATTTTAATGTATTCTTAAGACAAGTAAGAATGTACATAATTGAAGCAATTGCCCAGATATTATTGAATTGTTCCCTTGAAGTAATAAACTTAATTATGTTATAGTACAGAATGCCTAGAATTGATAGAATTAACAGAGAATGTTTTTCTTAAGAATTCTTCCTTGAACTTATTACCTTGCCTTAACGTGGAGACGTAGGAGAATAGAAATGGCAAGAAGAGGGAGAGGACGTATGCCTGGTGTAGGGGATGTACCCCACGCACCAGATCAGCGTGAGGATCACGGTCAAGATGAGACTGTTGAGCATATAGCAGCAATTGTGTAGCAACAGTCCCAGTAAATGGAGAGGCATACCCAGTTTATGGAGCAGCACTTCCACTCTATGGAGAGGTTCATGGTTCAGGACCACAGAAACAATAAAGGTAATCACCGGAATATGAAAATACAGTCGGTTTAGAGCGAGGCCGGGTGGGAGAAGTTCTAGAAGCACAAGTCACCCTGCTTCAATGGGGACATTTCTGATATTTCGGGGGCTGAGGAGTGGATACGCTCCTTGGAGGATAAGTTTTCCTATGCAGAGATCAGTAAGGCGGAAAAGGTTAAGTGTGCTGCGTACTAGCTGAGCCATGGGGCCCAATTTTGGTGGGACAAGATCAAGGCCTACTGTGATGTAACAACTCTCACTTGGAGGGATTTTAAAGATCTGTTCAATGACAAATACTTCAACTACACCATCCGTACTTAAAAAGGACAGAATTCATGCATGTGCGCCAGCTTGAAACAGTGGCAGAATATGCTCAGCAATTCGAGGCCCTATCTCATGATGCTACACATCTAGTGGCGGTTGACGAGTGCAAGGTGCAGTACTTTGTATGAGGGTTAAAAATTGAAATACAGGAAGGGGTTATCGGGGCTGGCACCGAGGGTGTCACCTATTCAAAGATGGTGTCTAGAGCCTTGGCTGTTCAGGGAGTGAAATTCACAGCGACCAGATAGAGAGAGACTAGTAAGAAAGCATGGAAGGCTAATTCTGCCCAGCAGTCAAGAAGTGGCCCTCCCACAACCTAGGGAGTCAAATGCCCTGCTGGGCTGATACGTAGCAGAGGCTGGACAAGAGGCGCACGGCACCAGTGACCAACACTCCTCAACATCCTTCCTGTTTGAAATGCCGAAAGGTGCATCGTGGTGAATCCATGGCTGGGTCCGAAAAGTGCTTTGCTTGTGGGAAGCTAGGTCATATAGCCAGGCACTACCCGATCTAACAAGGGGGAGCGTGCCCGCAAGTCTTCTCCATGTATGGGACCGAGGACAACGACCAGCCATCGATGGTAGCAGGTACATTTTGTTTAAATAATAATTGTGCATATATTTAGTATTGTTCCCTTCCCTAAATAAAGTTAGAATTTTACCTTAGAATAAGCAACTTACATAGTCTCCACTGGGACAATATATATAAATAACTGTGCAGCTTATGTCCTTTTCGATTCAGGTGCTACGCATTCATTTATCTCCACAAAGTTCTAGAAGTAGGCAAATTGTTTCTCTGGTAGCACGAACTATACACATCACATGTTGCAACCTTTCGGTGATCGACTTATTACCGACGGGATGCTCAAGGAATATGTAGTGGATATCAATGGCCGTTTATTTCGGGGTGATCTAATCATCATGGATTTAAAAGTCTACGATGTTATAACTGTAATGGATTGGCTGTTTGCACATCATGCAACTATCAATTGCAAGAGGAAGGAGGTCTCCTTTTGTCCTCCTGGGTGGTGAGCGACATACCTTCTAGGGGACTAAGGAAAAAAGAAAATTTGCTATTATCTCTCTACTCAAGGCAGACAAACTACTGAGGAACGGGTGCGATGGATTTTTGGTCAATGTAATTAACACTACGGCAGTCACCGAGGCTAAGTTGGAAGATGTTGCAGTGGCGTGAGATTTCCCAAGTGTTTTTCTTGACGATCTTCGCGGTCTACATCAGGACCGTGAAATCGAGTTCAAGATGAACTGGTAACCTGGTACGGATCCTATTTCTAAACACCTGTATCACATGGCACCCGCCGAACTGCGAGAGTTGAAGGTACAATTGGGGGAACTGGACACCAAGGGGTTTATCGACCCAGCTTTTCTCCTTGGGGCACACTAGTACTATTCGTCAAGAAGAAGGATGAAGCCTTGAGAATATGCATTGATTATAGGGAATTAAACAAAGTGACGATAAAGAATAAGTATCCTCTACCAAGAATCGATGACCTATTTGACCAGCTGAGTGGAGCCAGGGTATTCTTAAAAATTGACCTCCGGTCAGGATATTATCAGTTGATGGTTAAGGCTAACGACGTGCCAAAGACTGCCTTTCGCACTAGGTACGAACACTACGAATTCCTAGTGATGTCCTTTGGGTAGATCAATGCCTCGGCAGCCTTCATGGACTTAATGTACCGAGTCTTTTGAGATTACCTGGACAAATTTATTATCGTCTTCATTGACGACATTTTGATCTATTCCCGATCGATGAGGAGCACTATAAACATCTAGAGGTAGCCTTATCAATTATTAGGCAGCACTAGTTATACGTGAAGTTTTCTAAGTGTGAATTCTGGCTAAGCAGGGTTGGTTTTCTGAGCCACGTAATCTTTGAAGAAGGTATATCAATAGACCCGGTAAAGATACAGGTAATGGTGAACTGGACACAGCCAAAAAATGTCAAAGAAATGAGGAATTTTCTGGGCTTGGCCATTTATTACTGGCCCTTTATTGATGGATTCTCGAAGATCGCTCTACCCCTTACCAGTCTAACCAAGAAAAATGTCTGATTCTGGTGGTTCAGTAAATGTGAGAACAACTTCCAAGAGTTGAAGCGCAGATTAACACTACGGCCGCCCCTGTGTTAACATTGCCCACGGAGGATGGTGAATTTAGTATTTACTGTGATGCTTCCAAAACATGACTTGGTGGAGTTCTTATGCAGCACGGGAGGATTATCGCCTACACGTCTCAACAACTTAAGATCCATGAGCAGAACAACCCCACTCATGATTTGGAGCTCGCAGCGGTTGTCTTTACTCTCAAAGTATGGAGGTACTATTTGTACAGGTAGTGCTGTGAGATCTATTTAGATCATAAGAGTCTGAAGTATATCTTTACCCAGAAAGAGTTAAATATGCGTCAACGGCGGTGGTTAGAATGTGTAAAGGATTACGACTATGAGATTAAATACAATCCAAAAAAGTTCAATGTCGTTGCAGATGCTCTCAGTCGCATGGTGGCCGTGATGAGCTTGATATGCGAAGGAATTCCTTCAGAACTTCAGAGAGACCTTCAGGGACTTTATGCAAATGGTTCCCGCATAGTTAAATGTGATATTGGCAAAGTTGACCTTGATGCCGTCTATTATCGAGCAAATAAGGGAAGCTCTACAAAGCGATGATACGTGTAAAAATTTCAAATTAAATCCTACCTTACCAAAATATCAGGATTTCTCTATGAATGCAAATGACATCAACAAGTATAAGAACCGATGGTATGTGGCAAATGATTCGATTGTATGACAGAAGATTTTACGAGAAGTTCACTCTTCCAGTTTCTCTGAACACCCTAGATGTAATAAGATGTACCGGGATCTAAAAACTCATTACTATTGGCTGAACATAAAGCATGATATTGTCGAATTCGTCTCGCAATGCCACGTATGCCAGTGTGTTAAGGCTGAACATTAGTGACCGGGTGGGGTGCTCAAACCACTGCTGATTCCGAAATGGACATGGGAGCATGTCACCATGGATTTTGTCACTTGATTGCCAAAGACAGCTAGAGGTCACGATGCCATCTGGGTGATCATGGACCAGTGGACTAAAGTGTCGTACTTTCTGCCAGTAGCTATGACATATAAGATGAATCAATTTGCCGACTTGTATATCAAGAAAATCATCCGAATTCATGGTGTTCCGATTTTCGTCGTATCAGACTGGGACCCTACTTTACTTTGGTGTTTTGGAAGAGTTCGAGCAAAGTTATGGGCATTGAACTGAAGTTTAACAAAACATTCCATCCTTAGACCGATGGCCAAAGTGAAAGAACCATTCAGACACTCGAGGATATGCTGCGTGCCTACGTCCTTGAATTCCAAGTTGGATGGAGTAAAATTCTACCATTGGTCAAGTTCGCATACAATAACAGCTTCCAGGCCACCATAGGTATGACACCTTACGAAGCTCTGTATGGGAGGAAGTGCAGATCCCCCTTGTACTGGGATGAAGCTGGCGAAGCTACACTTTATGGCCCTGAGATAGTGCAGAAAATGGCTGAGTCTATCTCCCTGATTAAGCAGTGAATGTCAGTAGAACATAGTTGCCAAAAGAGCTACGCAGACAACCGATGACGGGCCCATTTGAGGAGGGGGATAGTGTGTTCTTGAAGGTATCTCTTTTCAAAGGCATTGTTCGGTTTGGTAAGAGGGGAAAGCTCAACCCCAGATATGTGGGACCTTATGTGAGCACGAAGAAAGAGTACCGGTCGCATATATGCTATAGTTGCCTGATTCCATGGTGGGCATACACCACGTCTTCCATGAATCCATGCTCAAGAGGTGTCTTGGTAACGTAGTTGTATTGACTCCTTCCCATGATAATATCGTGGTACAACCCAACCTGAGCTACAACGAGAGGCCTATCCAGATCCTTGACTCAAGAGTGAAAGAGCTACGATGCAACCAAATCCCGCTAGTCAAGGTCTTATGGCAGAATCATAGCCATGAAGAGGCCACTTGGGAAAAAGAAGATGACATGAGGACTATGTAGCCCGAGTTGGTCAATAGCTACATTTTGGGGACCAAAATTTTTATAATGGGGGTAGTATGTAATACCCCGATACTAATTTTCCCATTTAAGAGATGTAATCGAACTTTGGAGATTATTATATATTCCATTGTACCTCTATACATGTTAAGTTGTGACTGGTAATTTTGAGGAAATTATTTCAGGATAAAATGTTAGTAGAAAAATGTAAAGAAAGTGAAGATCTGGCGAATTTGGACACCTGCGGACGACTATACGAATTCGGGCTTCCTCATTAATTCTTACAGCTACTGTTAACATTTAAGGAGTACATTTTCACTGTTCAAATTAAGCATTAAATGCTGCAGAAGTTAATTGTTAGAAAGCATGTTTCACTGCTCGTTTCATCGTTACAGACTATCGTTATATTAGTCGATTTAAAATGTGATCGCTGTTTTGTTTCTGATTTTCTTGCTACTGTTTGGTGACATTAAGAAGCATGATTCGTAAGCATAATTCACTATTTTACTCCTTGTTCATTTCTGCTGTTTTTAGTCAATTAAAAGCATGATCCGCATTTTATATAGTCGTATATCACCACTATTTTTAATTGTCGATTGAACGAATGATTAGTAATTATTTTCTGCTACGTTATTAGTTGCCTAAAAGCATGATTAGTTATTAATCTCTGCTATCATGTTCATTGTTTAGAAGCATGCCTCATTGTTCTAGTTTTCAACTACTCCTCATAACATGTCTCGCTGTCTCGCTCCGATTGTTATTCGCTGCTGTAAATAATCATTAAAAATGCACGTTTGTTGTTCAGTTCCTTTTCATGCTTTGCTGCTATATATATATACATATATATATGACATTTTACTGCTGTTTATTACCACCTTAAGAAACAAGTTTTCGTTATTTTATTTCGTTGATTGTTCGTTGCTCTATGTTGTCACAGTCGTTCCATTTTCAATGTTTGCTGTTGGATAATTTCATTTCGTTTAATAGCATGTAAAATGTCAGCCAATTTAATTTTACTTGATATTTAAGTATGCTATTGATTTCTATTATCCTTAAAGCATAGTTAAGCCTTGTTGCGTTTAGACAAGTATGCCTAATTGATCTCAATTATCCATTTAACATGTTTTAGTGGTGGAAGTGTCCCCAGTAAATGCCTTCTAAGATTGCTTCATATGTTTCCCATTATAGCGCTCTACATAATACGTGGATATACCTTCATTTTCCTTATATGTTTTGAATTCTGCTCTTTTATTGTTAATCGTAAAATCTTTGATGCTTCGTCATTTATCATGTATGTGTTAGCTACTTTGGAAATGTCCCCCATGCATTAATGTTAATAGAAACAAAGTAGGGAGCACCCACTCGGGGTGGTAATCACATGCATTACGAAAGGAAAAACGATAAGAAAATGAAAGAAAAGAAAAGAAAAGGGAGTTGGTGTGGATGGGTAGTCGGGTCTAGTCTGTAATCTAGCTGAATTCCCTCCCTTACCAGGTGCGGGAGTTCTATGTTGCAAGTAAAGGGTTAGGTCTGATCAACTATACCATTGCATATAGGTCCTCCAGTCTCTAGCTCAAAGTATGAGTAAAGGAACGAACAAAAGGATTGGTTTGGGTGGCCCCCATTCCAAAAGAACTAAAGAGAGGCATAAACATATGCATTTGTATTAACCTGTTTCCTTTTTGGGCGAAAGCTGACGTACTTGTGGTGTAGGTGATGAAGTAATGTTACCAGGAGCAGAGGAGGCCTTACCCGTGGAGCCTGCAGTGTATCTAGAGGAAACGGAACCCAAGTAAAGTAGTTTGGAATCAAGTGAAGGAAGGAGTTATTTTGTATGGATTTAATGACAAATGCATTTGTAAGGTGTTAAGTAATTCCTAAACTATGGCTTCAAGTATTTAGTAGGCTACGTGTTTAACTTTAAACTCTAACATATGTTTTAGGTAATATTTATATTCTCGTTTTCGATACATCTTGAGAAGTATTCATTTTTATGCTTCTACTAATTTCTAAATTAATGGCTTTTCCAATATTTAATAGATGTTGATATGGGTTTTGGTAGCAATCGGATTTTTGAAAACACTCTTACTATTTGAAAGGACTTTCCAAAACAACGATTTCTTTTAGTCATTAGCAAAAACTTAAAATTTTAACGTATTCTTAACACAAGTAAGAATCCGGGTTGTTACAATCCATAATGAACTCAAAAAGTTGATCATCCCAATTGATCAATAAGTGCATTCCTAGATTTTTAATAGTACATTAATATTAATCGCCACTTGATCGAACTTCAAACACGAAATGAATAAAATTGGAAACATCCACTTTGTTTCCAAACAAACATTAATACTGACATATCTCTTATGACAAATTAAACATGTGGAACTCATTCCTCGACAAATCAATCCATTGCAATCAAAGTTTTCACCTCACCTAAACCATCCAATATGAAGCAACGAATACTAGAGCATTGTTAGGACAAAATAAATGCATAAATCAAGCTCACAATAGGGTGGTAACCCTCACAGATCCTCAAGAAGGACGTTAGGATCCAGTCATAACTGACAAAAAACTAAATTAGGACAAGTAACTCATAGTCACTGATAACAAGAAACATACCCCATTAATGCTCTAGTCTTCCCTGCCACACAGAGAAACATGAAATGTGAAAGGAAATATTTTGCGAAGCAACGACTTGCTCGCTCATAATTGAAAAGTTGCATCATTTGCGTAACAATTAAATATGAACTTAAACTCACTTAATCAGTCAAAATTCAAGATTACATCTAATCAAACTATAAGAAATTTAAACGTTCACTATTTACTTGTGTCCAATAATCTTATGGCATCAGAATGCACTAATGTGAAATATCATATCATCAACTCTTAAAACACTTTAACAAAGTTAGAGGTGAAGACTTCCTTATCCTTAATCCCAAAAGAATTGTTTTACCACTCCAATCACAGGCATCAAATCATCCAACTAATTTACATACTTCAAAGACTTCCTTTAAACTCATTCTTTGTATCCACCTCTAATCTCATCACCTCATTTTCCATTATTTATCATTTTCATTCCAATGCTTGACAAAAACTGCTCCAACATTTTAAACAATATCCAAACCTAAAAATAGAATTAAGCTTGCAAGTCTAAAGGTACTTTTGGTTCTGAAGTGTTTTTCAATCATATAACTTCATTGGTCATACTTTAGGATTCTATTATAATATATCAATTCCATAACTAAGCTCTCTATTCCAAGAATTGAGAGTTTACTTTATACGAATTTAGGATCTATCTTTATATCACATCGCACTGGATAGCATATTATTTCTTTATCCAGTAATTAATTCCCAAAAATGTTCCATCATTATCTTAATATGAATCATAGCAAAAAAAATCAGATGTTCTACATGCATAATAATGGCTTTTAAAAATTCTTCACTATGAACTGAACGTTTCAATATAAACTTAAACCAAATAAATTTCCACTGCAGTCGTTTATTATAAAATACCCATTTGAACAACTCCAGACCTCTGACCAAATATTTTCAACAACTTACACTCCAAATTAAATCTATTAAAAAACTTCCTTTAATAGTTTCAGACCAAAATCTACAACCGCAAGATTCCACTTTTTGACTAACGAATTTCATACAAGACAGAACAAATATTGGATTTTTTTTTTAGAAATTGAGACTTTGGATTTCTATCTTAGATGGGTTATTAAATTTCAACTTCACTGGCCCACACTTATAACCCATAAGAGTTCGCAGACTCATATGTTTCGAAAAGTGGTTTCTAATCATTTACTAAGCGTATTCCTTGTCATTTCTAACTAAATCTGGTCCACTCTAAATTACTCTTGTTTGATTAAAGAAATACATTCATCCACCAACGAATAACCTCAAGATATTTTTCTAACAGTATCTGAACACAAAACGATTTTTGTACTTGTGCTAAAGTACTATAATTTCATTTCTTGCATAGCACTATCTCTTTTATTAATGTCACTTCTTCAGGATGTCAACAATACTCTGATACCAAAATTAAGTCACGCCCTAAAAGGGACCTGAGACAGAACGGGGAACAATCAGGCCCAAAAGAACTGAATTATCCAACCCTCACTTAAATCCATAATTAGCAGCGGAAGACTTAAACATTCATGTTACAAATCAAGCCCAAAAATAAAGGTCCAGAAATCACAATAATATAATCCAATTTAACATACTCTAAAATTAAGCAGAAATAACATAAAATAAAACTATAGTACAAACTTCACTAAAATATCTCTAGTCCCTTAAACAAGGTAGGAAAATAACTAAATTTGGAAACCTACAAAATTTTCTCTTGAAGTGACAATGGGAAACTACAATAATTGTTTCCTAAAAAATATAGTCAAATTGGGGTGAGTCGACAAAACTCAATAGAGATTTATCTTATATTTAACTTTTATGTCATATGACCAATAATTTCTTCATCAACTCACTTCCTCTTGAGTTTGGCTAGTTCTAGGTGAACTTCAACACCATTAAAGAGAAATAGAACTTTCAAGAAATTAAGGTCGTGTTAATTCAAGAAGATGGGAGGTTGAAGAAAATCAAGGACCTTACCATTTATAATATCCCAAATTTTTGTTGAGCTAAGCACAAGGCTTATGTGATGATTTTGGGATAATAGGAGCTGAATTGGACGATTTGAAGATATTGGTCAAGGGAAACGTATTTGGAATAAGTGAATAATGATACCCAGTTATGTTCATAATTAGCTTAAGAAAAGGATTATAGTTATTAGAGAACGGGTAATGATACTTGGATTTAGAAAAGATGATATCATGACTGAGTTAATGATTGATAATGAGTGGATTAGTAAGAGAAAATGCAATCGGACATAATAAGGTGGAAGTTATAAAGACTGCAATATTTGGAGTATATTGGATTTAATAAAAGAATAAGGTGGATGAGGAGTTATAGATTATATACTTTGAGTATCAAAGAATAAATTTATGGGTAGTTGGATAGTTGGACAATAGAAGTGTTGGCCAAAGAGAAAATATAGTTGAACATAATTGGACGTATTTTGATATTGTAAGGAATGGAAGTTTAGATATAATTGAGTATGGGAATGTGGAGGTAGATGATATATAAATATATGGTATTGGTGCTTAAGGGTTTGGACAAGATGAAGTAGTATGGAGAATATTAATATTACAATTAAAACCTTAGATTATGGTTACAATATATAAATACATATAATGTTATACATATATATATATATGACATGTCTATATATATGTGTGTGACGTTAAGGAAAATAACGTGTGTATAGATAATCTGGAGAATATGCGTATATCATTTATATGGAATCTGCGGTCGATCTCGACGGTCGATTGAAAAGGCGTCTATCGACCAGTGTCAATCGACCGGCAGGAAAATAGAAAGTTTGCTGAATAAATTGTGCGGGCATTTAGCTGAAGGGCGGTCGATCATCCTTAATCAAAATCGATCAACCGCAAATCTTAAACGTCGTCTAAAGAGGTAAACTCTCATTGGAACTAATAAGTCTTCAATGTCGACGCTTCTTTGATGCATGAAACATTGTTATTGTCACCTCTTCATCTTCAGAAGGCTCCTGGAGGGACATTGAAGTGTGGCCATTTATATAAGGCGTCTATTAATGATATTCAACGTCTAAATGGCCAAACGATTGGTCTAAATGCATGGATAATTTAATGTACGTCCAGTGGCCTTCCATCTTCAAGGGGATCACTGAGGAGGCAATGTTAATAGTCTATAAATAGAGAGGGAGGAGAGCAAGGTTAGAGAAAAGAGGAAAGTCATGCGGAAGCTCTGCAGGAAATTAGAGAGAGCTTCTGTCAAAGCGGTTTGAGAGAGAGAGATAAAGGAATATTGCTGAGTACTATGAAGTATTTCAAATGGAGAAAGAGAAGAGTTTGAAGAAGTTTGTGGGGTTGCTGGAAGTGTTGGAGAAATGGCAATGTGCTGCCGTGAATGTTTGGGAAGGGTTTACAAATGATGGGAAAGTGAGAGAAGTAAACTTGTGAGTTTCATGAGGAAATGTGTAATATCCTGACTTTTTATTTCGGAATTTCATAAGAATAATTGGGAAGAAATTGGAGATTTTTAGATTATTGGATAATTATTGGGGTATTACCAAGAATGTAGCCGTTAGGTTATAATTTAAGAGAATTTATTGGAGGTTTAATTGATGGAAATTAATTTAGGAAATGGAATTGAAAAGTTTAAATTGGACCTCTAATAATCATCAAGTGATATTTGGAATAAATCGGGAATTGAAATTGGTTTGAGAATAATTTAATTAAATGAAGGATTTAATCAAATTATTAAAGAAGAATTTAATGGGGTAAAAAGATAATTTAAATTAAAAGTAATTTGAATGGATTAATTGAAGAATTGGAAATAAAGGAAATTAGAAGGGAGGTTTGATGGAGTGAACCGGTTCAATTGATTGACTGGTCCGATTCAGGCTGCGCTTTGGTCCGGTTTAAAATTAGAAGAAAGGAGGGGAAAATTTTACTTTGACCACTGGCCATTTACGAAGGAAAATAGAGAGAGAAAGAGAGAGAGGAATCGGGAAGGAGATCGGGGCAATCAGGAGATCACGGATGACGATGCATGAAAGACAACTTGCGGGGCTCGGCTTGGGTGTGCAGCTGGCAGCGCTCAATTTTTGGCATGTTGATGTGAGCTCGGGCGTCGGGTTTTGCGAGCTAGATCGATGGAGCTCTAGGTTGAGGCGTGTTGCATTTGATCAATGTTCGTTAGTTTTAGCTGATTGATGACATCTGGCAGCAATGAAATGATGATGGCGAAGGGGGCCTATGATCGACGTGAAGGAACGGCTGGACAGGGGGCTTCGGTTTATAGGGCAGTTGCTGGTTCGGTTTGCTCGCGATTAGGCCGAGCTAGTCCACTAGTTCCTGCCTGTGAAGGACGACAGATTGCAGCTCAAGTTGTGGCCAAAGAATCTGGACCATAGTTGAAATTGTGGGATAAGTTATGCATTTCAAATTGCCGTCTGTATACAGTGGGATATAGTGTGTGTGTGTGTGTGTATGTTCTTTTGATTTCTCTCTTCGGTGAGCTACAAGTTGGAAAGATGATGAGTGATAGGGTGTGTGGAAGAACTAGAGATGGATTGATGGTCGAAAGGATGATGCTGGCAAGGGGTTGAGAAAGCTGTGGTGCTCTGGTGTCCTCCTTGGGTCTTCGGATGTTCTTCACGGTAAGGTGGAATCTCTATTTTTTGTTTCGGATAATGTGTTGTATACCCTTTTTATTGCTTTGTGTCTGTGAGGTTGTGTAAATTCAAATATTGTCAATATTCATGGTATGGAATGTGTTTGGTTTGCCTGGACATTAGACTCTACATCACATGGTATAGAATTGAATGATTGTATTATGTTTTCATCATTGTGTCAAAGTTTGATGAAAATAATCTGGCTTGGCATTGTTGAGGAATTGGTTTTCTGCCAATAAGCATTTTTTTAATTTGAAACTGTTGCTCTGGTTCTGTCTGCATTTTGGTAACTGTCATAGAATACTATGAGAGGTTATGCTTGGTTAATGTGTTTTATTCTTCAATTTGGGCATTGTCGATAAACTCTGTTGGGTTGATAAATCATTAGATTAAGTTATTTTGTACTCCTTGTAATGTCTTGTGGATGATTATTCTAGATAAGTGTTCTTTGTTAGTAGTAATAATCTTTGGTGAAGCATTAATTTATTGGTTTGAGTCTTGCCGTATGAATGATCAGTTAATGCCACTTGGGATCGAATTGTCTGTTGTTATGATTGGTTGGTTCTGTTGGTAAATTTCTATAGGTTATTATTAATTGGACTAATTTTGTAACAACCCGGATTCTTTCTTATCTTAATGTTACGTTAAAATATTAAATCCTTTGGAAAACGACGCAAACGTTACAAAAAGATTCATTCTTACATGTATTAAGAGTACATTAAAATTTTTAAGTCTTTACTAAACGATAGAAATAAAGGAAAACGTTATTTTGAAACCTTTCGACATCTAAAATCAGAGTGGCAAAATCCGATCGTTACCAACTTACCAAGACAGTCGATTAAATCAAAAGAAAGCAAAACTACGATTTATAAATTTAGCGGAAGCATAATTGGAGCATCACTTAAAAACACTAGTTAAAATCTACGATTTTGTTTCCAAAGAGTATCCTACATAATATCCCGAATAAGTACTCAAAAAGGGTTAAAATAGTAATTTAATGTTTACAAACCCAGTTTGACATTAGAACCCTTGCAAAACATCTTTTTCTTCTTTCTCGTGATGCCGTACTATTACTAGGCCAGCATCTCCTCTGGATGCACCGCAGGCTCCACGGGTATGGCCTCCTCCACCTCTTTTGGTACAACCATCTCATTACCTACACCACAAGTAAGGATGTGAGCTTTCGCCCAATAAGGAAATGGGGAAAAACAATTATGCATATCTTTCTTTAATTCTTCTTTGAATGGAGAGCCATCCAAACCAACCTTGTTCATTTCGTTCTTTACTCATACATTGAACTGGAGATTGGAGGACCAATATGGAATGATATAGTTGACCGGGCCTAGTCCCTACGGGCAACCTAGAACTCCCGTACCTGGTAAGGGAGGGGCTTCAGCTAGATTACTGACTAGACCCGACTACCCATCCGCCCCCAACTCCCTTTTCTTCATTTTTCTTTCGTATTATTATCATTTTTCCATCACTCATGCATGTGAGTACCACCCCGAGGGGTATTCCTTACTTGGTTCCTATTAGCATGAACACGGCCTAGCACTTCCAAACTAGATAACACATATATGAAAAATAAAGGACAATGCTTCAAAGGAATTCACAATAATAGACAGAACGAGTGATAGAGCATGCTTACATGTAATGAAAAGAAAACAACATATAATTACAAGTATAATTAATTCATGCTAATAATCGTCCAATAAAACAAGGAATAGAGCATGCTTTATATATAAGGGAAGTAACGACAACATAGAGTAATGAACTAATGTTGAATTAGAACGGCGAACATGAATATAAACCTAAAGAAAATAGTAACGAATACGTGTTGAATTTAGGACGGCATAACATGCTTATTATCAACTAAAACAACAACAATAACACAGAGCAGAACATTGGGGCACAATAGCGAGAATACTTGAACGAAACAACGTGAACATACAGTTTACATAGCTACTAACATGTCAGGAAGTAAGTACTAATCATACTTCACCTAATCATGCTTTCTATCCACTATTTAAGCAGAAGTATACGAACATGCCAACATGTTTTTATTCCATAATACAGCAGAGAGATGTCAAAAATAGAACAACGGAACGTGCTTATTAATCGGCTAATGTAAAATAGAAAAAAATAGTGATGAACATATAGCACTATAGGCTTTAAACATCTAAATACAGCATTGAATCGCGTCAAATTAAACAGTAGGACATACGTTCGAACGTCTAATACAGCAACGAATATTAATCGAAGCGAACAACAAAAAAATGCTTTTAATCAACTTAATGGAACAGTAGTAGGTGATCACTAAGCATGCTTTTATCCGACTATGTAACAGAAAATAATTACAATCATCTATCATGCTTTTGAATATACTACACAAAAGAGTAAACATCCTTTTAAGGACTAGAACAAAATGGCAGAAGATATGTTCAACTGAACATATTTTTAATCGATTATGTCAACGAAAAAATCTAAATGACTAAACATGCTTTAATCGAATGCAACAGCAGTGAGGAATATCAAGTTGAAATAGCGAGAATATGCTCTCCAACCACTAGAATGAAACAATATTAAATAAACACGAAGCATGCTTTTAAATAGGCTATAATAGTAGCAAATCAGTACAGTGTTATATGCTTCTAATGACTGAAACTAAATAGCAGTACATGAGTATGAACGTGCTTTTGTTTGACTAAATTAGTACTGAATCGAAGAGTAAGTCATGCTCCAAAATGATAGTTGCAACACCGAAAATATCGAGAACAAAACAACAAATTCATTCTTTTAATCTGGATAACAAACAGAGATATTTAATGGAGGGATGGATCAACGAGACATGCCTCTATAACAAAGGCTAATAATGAATAAAGTAATATGCAATGAAATGAACCACAACAGAGAAATATCCCAAAATGAAAGCCACAACAGATACTAATTCCTAGTTGAGTTCATCTCTTCGTAACAATTTCTAGGCTTTTTTCTTGTCCTGTAACTTTCTTCTATTAAGCTTTACAGTTTTTACTACAAAGATATAACTACAGAGAACTCAAACTTGACATCCAACACACTAACAATCACTCATGAAGATAACAGGCATCTAAAGGCAACACAAGAACTACCAGCAAAAACATCTAACATAGGAGCACTAAAGTCTACAACAAAACAAGACGTTCATGGGATGACAGGAATGATTATTCACACAAAGTTAAGAAATCACAGTCGACACAACATACTTGTGGGTAGGAGTTCTTCAAGCCAACGACTACCCAAATCCTTACCTTGTGGTCAAACCTTCACTCGGATAGCTGCTCTCCTTCCAAGTAGCAGCCCACCAGAACCTCTACAGGAAAATAATGAAGAAGAAGATGAAGGAGAGCTGGATAAAATAGACTCACCTTGGGGAGAAATGGTACATGTGGCAGAGGAGTTGCAGGAAACATCCTCTGCTGGTCGGGATCATGGGGGGTGAGGTAGGGTGGCTTGCGTTTCTATTCGTTGAGTGTCACTTTCGTTTTGATTTTAAATTTCTATTATCGCAGTTCTGCGATAATTCGAACGAGTGCAGATGAGGTCTTCATGTCGACATCGTCCGCAAGACCAAAATGTCACAGTCTAAAATGAGTTTTTAGATGGGAGGACGCGTCCTATTTCTGCCCGTACTGTCCAAATTCAGGATTCATATGCGAAAAGGCATTCGAGATATCGTCCGCGAGCGTCCGAATTCGCCCAGAATTTGGACAGATTCAAACTTATAACGTCCGCATGCGTCTGCAGTCATCCGAAATCGTTTGAAGTTGTCCGAAATTCCAAAACATAGCGAAGTCACGTCCTGAGCCGTCCCAATTTTTGGGATGACGTCCGAAGCATTTGCGGACGATATGACTCGTTCGTAATGTCATCTGCAAGCGTCCAAAAACACTCAGACCAAATTTTTCTCCCATTTTGAAATTAACTTTATGTCCCATGACTTGTACCCACGGATATATGTCATGATTAACGAGTAAGGTCACGCGATGAATTGTATCATATCATTTCAAAGTTTGATTACATCGTATACTTGGGAAAAATTAGTACCGGGGTTACAAATTTGTTAAGTTGGATTCATGTTTCAGGTTGGTATACTCTCTTGGTTGTGCTCTGTTTGATAAAGAATTTGTTAGGGAATTATGTTGAGATAAATGGAGAATTTTGTTAAGTCGGATTTCCTATTGTTGTAGTTATCATCTAAAATGTGAAAAAGAAATTATAAAGCTGTTATGTTGGAAGATGACCAGTGTAGAAGTGTTAAGTGTTATGTTGTTGGAAATTGAATGTTGAAAGTTGATAAGTATAGAAGTGTTAATTGATTGGATATAAAGTTGTTGAGTTGCATCCTAGGTTTTGTGTTGAGCTATTAATTGGTCTAAGGCATGTAAATAATTGGAAATGGATTTGGAGATTACTTATTAAGCTAAGTTTAGAAGATTTTATTATGTAACTAGGAGTTAGAATAGAAAAGGCGTTAGGATTGTAGATTAAATGATTTTATTAATGACTAGATATTTCTAAATTGTGAAGGTACTAAGAAGAAGAAAGATAACGATTAAGTGTGAACGCCTTAGGCCGAGGTAAGTGATATGCATGTGTTTTTGGTCTTTGGACCCTACATTGCAAGAATAGGATATGCATGTTTCGTTGTTTACAGTTTTTAATAGTATATTTCGTTGCTTACAGTTATTATTTGCAAGTTTCGTTGCGTTTCGATGTTTATTTATGCTTTCAGAAATTGCATGCATTCATGAGCATCAAACAAAATAGAAACAAATAACGGAAGAATCATAAGCCATAAAAAGTAATTAAGCGAACGAAGAAACAAATCATGAATGAAAGAAAACAATAACGAACGAATAATAAGTCATAATAAAGTAAAGAAAAGATAACGACAATGATATGATGTAAGGCCATTTAAGTCCTTTGTGGAAACGGCGGCTAGTGAGCGTTCGGATTATGCGATCGTCGCTAGCAAGCTTTCGGATTATGCCATTGTTGCTCGTATCTGTTGTAAAGTCTCTGGATTATGCCGACACAAACAGCCAATGATTAGCAGGCTTTCAGATTATGCCATTGCTGCTATATCGGAGATAAATGACGAAAAGAACAACGAATGAAAGATAATAATTAAGGCGCAACAGAGAAAAGATAAGGAGAAAAAGATGAAAATGATGATTTAAATGCAAATGATAAAAAGATAAGAAGCAACGATGAGTAAAATGTAAAAGATAAGAAGATAATGAAAAAGACGATAACTAAAACTACATGTAGTATTATAGCATGATAGGTATTATCACTTAGTGAGCCTTAGGCTCATAGGTTACTACTTGCGATGTAGGTACAAGTATGAGAGAACATTGACGAATAGATGTAGGAGCAGCTGATGAAGAATTTGCACGGACGAGACTTGCAACTGGTTAGGCTTATTAATGTAAAGGGTAACTGAGAAGAGCAATTATAAAATATAAAGTAACAATTTAATTAACTATCTGTACATGAACTAGTTTACGCTTCCGCTACGTTTTCAAATATTTTAAATGCATTATTTACGCTTCCACTACGGTTTCAAAGAAAAAGTAATTTACTCTTCTGCTAGATTTTATAACTATAGTTTTCTACAAAATCATCATGATTTTTAATAACGAGTCAAAGTAAAGTAAAATTATTTTAACGGTCTGGTTATAAGAAGCGCACTCTGATTTCACATTAAGAAGGTTTTGAATAAATATTTTAGTCGCTTTAAGAAAATTTTAAATTTCACACATTTTTAAAAGTGATGAAAAATCGGTCGTTACAAAATGAAAATGCATAGCCGAGAAGGTTGGCTGGATTTATGTACTTCCTAAGTTTTGTGAGGCTTCTGGTATTGACGAGGAAGGAGAATTTATGTGCTAATTTCGTAAAGCTAGGGACTCCAGGTAAGGAATAATGCTTGTGTTTTGTCTGAAAGGACCTACATCGCAGGAGTTGGGTTTTTGTGTAAATTGATATGTTAGTCTTTATTGATGGTTATCTAGTTAGGTTGTATTTCTACGATAGATTATTGACAGTTGTGATGAAAATAGTTTTCTAAGATGATGGTCCATGATATAGGAAAATTAGATTAAATATAATATACTTAATTAGTATAGAACCCCAATTCATATTCAAGTGGTGGATACTATAGGATAGTGCTTATATTGTTTAAGGCTAAGTTGGAAATAATATGTCAAGGATAGAAGATTTGACTAATGACATTATAGTGTAATAGGAATGTGTTAATATTAATGTTGTAATTGAAGCATAGTATTGTTTGTTAGTTGTTTGTAGCATTGTTTGCGATATATGAACTGTTGTGTGTGACATTCATGTAGACATGTTATAGAATTATACATAATGCATTGCATGGGCTAAGAATGAAGATAATAATGGTGTTTCTATGTGAGTTTGGAAACTTAAGAGGTTGCTCACACATAGAAACAACTCATTTGAGTAAGTTTGGAAACTGAAAAGGTTGCTCTTACTCAACGAGTGGTGAGTTTGAAAACTCAAGAGGTTGCTCTCACCCAAACGGTAATGAATGTAAATATAGGTGGATCCGTTTTTACTGAGTTTGGAGATTGAAGATGTTGCTCTCATGTAAAAACGAATCCAAGTTGTGAGTTCAAAGACTAAAGAGGTTGCTATCACCCATCTTACGACTATATGAGACTAAAGCATGTAGAATTGTTATAGAGGTTACAATTGCATTTCATGATTATATTCTTTACTGGGCAATAGGCTCATTATTCCTCCTGTGACAAGGTATGCAAGAGATCAAGAATGACAACAGTTGATAAGGCATTTATACGTTGCGGGCTTGGCAGCTGGTTAGGTGAAAAGATTAAAGAAGAAATGTAATGTTTAGTAAAAATGTTTTTGAGGAAATCAAACCTTTGTTATGGTATTTCATTTTTTTAAGAAGATTTTTAAATTGTATTTATTATTTTAGTATTGTAAATACAAGTCTTCCGCTGTCGTAAATGTTTTATAGTTTACAGTACGATATGTTTTTAAGTGATAAATGGTTTAACGAAAAATAGTTTATTTATGCACTTCTTGTTTAAGCTAGTTTTGAAATGAAAAGTCTTCTGCTGTGATTTTAAAAGAAAAGTTTTCAAATATCGTGAGCTTTGAATTGAAAGAATAAATGGGATGTTACACCGTTCATTTGACGTTTCAGAAGGAAGCAAATTGTACCAAAGGAAAGCCAAGTAAGAAGAACAAACAGAAGGAAAAAGACCAATTAAAGATGAAAGATGGTCAAATCTAAAAAGAGCTTAAATGTTAATTCTGCAACAAAGTTGGACACATCAAGAAGGATTGTCCAAAAAGAAAAGTTTGGTTTGAAAAGAAAGGTACACTATTTGTTTCAGTATGTTTTGAATCAAATATTATAGAAGTATCTAGTAATACTTGGTAGTTAGATTTTGGAGCTACTACTCATATATCTAATGTTACGCATGGATTTATTTCGATCCAACCCATAAACAAGACTAAAAAGTTCCTATATACGGGAAACAGAATGAAGGCACGGATACAAGGAATTGAGATGTATAGATTGATCCTGGATACTAGATATCGTCTGGATCTAGAAGAGTATCTCTATGTTACTGAATGTGCTAGGAATTTAATTTTTGTTGCAAAGTTGGATAATGTAGGATTTAACATTGAGATTGGTAATAGTGTTCTTACTTTGTACGAACAAAAATATTGTTATGGTTCTGGTATATTAAAGGATGGTTTGTACTATTTTAATCTTAATGCTAAATATGTTGAATCTCTATTTAATGTTGATCATGTGATTGGAACTAAACGTAATGCAACAAATGAAAGCTTTGCATCATTATGGCCTAAGTGTTTAAGTCATATATCTAAAGAAAGGATGTTGAGGTTAAGGAAAAGTAATATTTTACCTCAATTATATTTAAATGACTGGGACTTATGTATATATTGCATTAAAGGAAAGCAAACTAAACACATATCAAAGTATCCTGCCACAAGAAGTAGTGAACTTTAAGAATTGATACACACTAACATATGTGGTCTAACACTCCTTATGGAGTGATGAAAAATATTTTATCACGTTTATCAATGACTACTCATGTTATGGTTATTTGTATCTACTGCATGAAAAGTCTCAAGTGATGAATGTTATAGAAATATTCATTAACGGGGTGGAAAGACAGTTAGATAGAAAAGTAAAGGTAGTGAGGTTTGATAGAGGTGGTGCATATTACAAAAAATTCAATGAAAATGGACAAAACAAAGGTCCATTTGCAAGGTTTCTTAAAAGTCGCGGCATTTGTGTACAGTCTATACAATGCCGAGAACACCACAACAAAATGGTGTTGCTGAAAGGCAGAATTGTACTCTTATCGAAATTGTTAGGAGTATGATGATTAATAGTAATGTACCACTATCATTGTGGATGTACGGTTTGAAAACCGCTGCATATCTGCTGAATAGGGTTCCTAGTAAGGCAGTTCCTAAGAAACCTTATGAACTGTGGATGGGAATAAAACCTGGTTTGAGAAATATCCATGTTTAGGGTTGTCCAGCAGAATTCAGGATTGAAAATCTACATGAAAAGAAGTTTGATGCAAGAACCACCAGTGGTTACTTCATCGGCTATCCAGAAAAGTCAAAAGGGTACATATTTTACTGTCCAAAGCATAGTACAAGAATAGTTGAATCTAGAAATGCTCGATTAATTGAGAATGGTGAGTTCAGGAGGAGTGATGAATCATGAAAGGTGAATATTCAAGAGAATCGGGTGGAGGAAACAACACGTAGTACTTCTCATCAAGTTGTTGTTCCCTTTGTTGTATCACAGTCCAACAACATACCAGAACGAAATATGAATATTCGAACCAATCAAAGTGAACGTGTCAATGATGAGCATATTGATAATAGTCAAGTCATAAATGAAACATCACAAGAAACAGAATTGCGAAGGTCAGTAAGGTAGAGGAGACCAGAAATTTCTTTCACTTGAAGAGGAACGTGACTTGAGTAACAACAAAGATCCAGATTCATTTAAACAAGGCATGGAATGTAATAATTCTAAAACGTTGTTAAATGCTATGAACGAAGAGTTGCAATCGATGGATGACAATAAAGTCTAGGAACTCGTAGAGTTACCTGAAAGAAAGAAACGTGTTGGTTGTAAATGGATTTTCAAAACCAAACGTGACTCGAAATGTAACATCGAAAGGTATAAAGCCAGACTTGTCGCCAAAGGTTACACTCATAAGGATAACATTGACTATAAGGAGACCTTCTCTGCAGTTTCAAAGAAGGACTCTTTAAGGATAGTTATGACTTTGGTAGCTCATTATGATTTGGAGCTTCACCAAATGGACTTAAAAACCGCCTTTCTTAATGGTGACTTAGAGGAAGAAGTGTATATGGATCAACTAGAAGGATTTTCATTTCCTAGAAATGAAAAGTTAGTGTGTAGATTGAATAAATGAATATATGAATTAAAACAAGCTTCTCGACAATAGTATATTAAGTTTAACAATACCATTATGTCGTACAGTTTTGTAGAGAACACCGTTGATTGGTGTATCTATATGAAGTCAGTGGGAGTAAGTTTTGTATCCTGGTAATGTATGTTGATGATATTCTTCTTGTTGCAAATAATAATGGTATGTTACATGACGTAAAGGCTTTTCTCTCTAAGAATTTTGAAATGAAAGACATGGTTGAGGCATCCTATGTAATTGGAATAGAAATATTCCATGATAGACAGCAAGGTTTACTGGGATTGTCACAGAAAGGATATATCGATAAAATTCTAGAGAGATTCAGAATGGATAAGTGTTCCGCTAGTGTTGCCCCAATTTAGAAAGGGGACAAGTTTAATCAAATGCAATGTCCGAAAAGTGATTTGGAACGTAAGGAAATGGAATCTGTTCCATATGCATCAGCAGTAGGAAGATTAATGTATGCATAAACATGTACTTGTATAACACCCCGACTTTTTATCGGAATTTAATAAATATAATTAGAGTATAATTTGGGGATTTTAGATTAATTGGATGATTATCGGGGTATTACCAACGACGGATTCGTAAGATTTAAGAATTTTGGAAAAATTAAGCTAATTAGGATAAATACTAATAAAATAAATAATAATTAAAACAAATTATAACATACATGTAATTAATTGAGTTAATATTTATAAGTGGAACTTGTTGTTAAATAACTGAACCGGTTCAGCAAATAAGGGAGTAGTTTAATAAATTGGATTTAATTTGCTAAATTAAATTAATAGGGGGTATTATGATTTATCGATAAATGTAGAAGTATAAGTGGGTAACTTTAAAATAGGTTTGGGTGTTTTAGGGGCAGAATTGGTTCATGTTGAACCAGTCTAGCGGATAAAATGCAGAATGGCCAAGATGGCCATTGTAACGCCCCGTTAATTTAAAAACATTTCTCTTGTTTTAAAAATATGTCATACAAAATTTTTGGCTTAATTTTATTCAACATTTGAAATCCATTTTTAGAAGAAAACAAAATCATAGCAAACATTGCAGAATAATAATAGAGATTCAAAACATAGTTCTAATGTTTTAACAAAAGTCCCAAACTACAGATGTTTGAAATCATTAAAATACTACTAATACCAAATTACCAAAATACCCCTTTTCAAAATACTGAAGTACCACACAACATGAGTCACACCCAACAGGTCAAATCGGCTGATAACATGAGGGGTCATCCTAGAACACCTCCTCCTCCACTGGTACGACATCATTGTTATAGTAATCACCTACATTACGAGGACAACAATGAGCCTAAAGCCTATCAAGAATCAGAATTAAAAGCAATGGATATGATGCATGATCATGCGATGCATTATAGAGGAGATCCGTATCTCATCTGTTAGTTGGGGCGATGGGTAAGTTAATTGATCACATGACTTAACCTGTGTTTCCGACAAGGAACTACACCAATAGGGGTCTCACCACGTGCCACACCCATTGGCTTTGTTAAAGGCATTGGGGATTTCAGTACAAGAGAATTGAGAATCTTAAGATTCCTGTGGCTTAACTGTACCTCACCACTCCCAAAGTGGGAGTAGGCACTCCAATAGGGGTGTCACCACGACAACCATTCTCAATCCTCCCGAACCCCCACATGACAATTTACATATATTTTAGGATGACAGACAATATGTAACAATTTCATAAATCCTAGGATGATGCATGAATGCCACAAAATCACAAAGTATACAAAAAGAAACACAAAACAGAAACACAACCAACTCAATTATATCTTTCAGATGGAAATTCACTCTAGCAATGCTACAACTATCCTCATTTTATCATGGAGTTATTGAGGCATTCTTTGTTCATTACGAGCAAGGAAAAACATGTTCAGATCAATTCAAGGAAAGGAGTTTATCTATCTCTGTTTTCAACTTCCAGTAAAGGATTTTGATGAATAATTTCTTACAAGGCAGTAATACCAATACTACAACAGAGTGATAGTTTACAGTAACGAATTCATGACAAGTTGACAGTATCGACTATCCATCTTCCCAACAGATTATCAACTTAGATTTTCAGGCTTTCTATCAAACAACAGATTATCAACTTCAAATTATCAACCAAATACACAATTCGTTAGAGTTTCATGCTTTCTATCAATCAATAAAAACAACAGATTATCAACTTCAGATTATCAACCAATTACGCAATCCTTTAGAGTTTCATGCTTTCTATCAACCAATAAGAGCAATAATTCCCAAACATTAATGGTTTAACAAAACTTGGCGTTGAGAAACATGCTAGGCACAGAATCCAAATTCAACAACATAACAGAATTTATCATTTCCATTCTTCAGTCCACAACAGTTCAATAACGTCCAAAACAACCCATAATGTAGGGCCTCCATTAGCCAACAAAAATTCTAATCCTTACCTCAATTCTCCAGCAGTTAACTCAACAATATAACAGCAATTGAAACGAACCAACAACAACAATATATATAAACCCCTCAGCCTTCTACACTTCCAAACCGTCCTAAGCAGAACAATAAGATTGGTTAGTTCATTCCCCCATCGTCAACTTAGCCAAAACAAGAGGTTCATAGCCCAAATCAGTAATTTCTCAAAATTCATTCTTACCTCTTCTTCACTTCACAATTTGAACAACAGGGGTTCACTTCAACAGAGTAACAATCCAATGTACTTCACACTTACAATGCATACACTCACCTTCTCACACTCACAAAATTTTGCTAGAGAGAGAGTAACCTTGCAAGAGACTTACCTCTTATAGACGGAGGAGGGAAGAAAAGGGCTTAGCTATTGCAAAGAACACCGTAGCAGAGAATGGTGGCAGAGAATGGTAGAGGATAAGCTACTGCCAAATTACCCAATTTAAGAGGAAGTGGACCACTCACCAAGCACCACGTGGAAAGCTTCCATACTGATGGGAGAGGCTAGACGTTGTAGCAGAGCTAGGGGAGGGGGAAAATTTTGTGGAAAACATGAAATCGGAAGAGATAGAGAGTGAGATATAAATGGTTTTCCCAAAAATTCCTGATAATTTGGACAAGCCGAGGCATCCGTAATATCATCCGTACCTACCCGAATGTCGGGTTGGGACAAGAAAATGCATCCTAGGTCGTCCATACCATCCCCAGGGGTCTTTCGGATGCAATTTGGTATCCGCATGCAGCGTTCGCAGTCATTCAAAAGTGTCCAGAATTTGTCCAAAGTCAAATCAGACGCTACCCTTCATCATCCGCATCGTCATCACACGTCTGAAAGTGCCCAGAATTTGTCCAGAGTCGAACCTGACGTGATCCTCTTCGTCCGCAACATCCGCAAAGTTGTCCGCACAACTCAGGACTCCAAATCCTTGTCCCCATGACGTCCTAAGGCACAGGGGCGCATCTCAACAGTTATGCGGACGAACCAAATCATCCGGAGTGACGTCCCCATGCTTTCGAACCTCACCAATGCACATTTTTCCAAGTTTTTCATAGTCAAATTACTTTTCGACGTTAACCATATACTTTCCATGCACGATTTAACACTTACCGTCGCATAATATGATGCACTATTCATATATATTAACATTATCTAGATTTAATACATCATCAAAAGGAAAATATATTTATGGGGTATTACATCTTACCCACCTTACAAAAATTTTGTCCCCAAAATTTGACTAAACAAATAGTTCTGGATACTTGGCTAACATATCATCTATTCTTTCCCATGTAGCCTCTTCATTGTTAAGCTGATTCTGCCATAATACTTTCACAAGAGTGACATCCTTGTTGCGCAATCTCTTTACAAAATACAAGCGCAAGGCCTTCGAAATACAGTCACAATCGCAAAGATCCAACAGCAATAGATCAAAGGTAGATTTGCGATAATCAAGTAATCCACTCAAGAAACAATCTTGACATAAAACTCTCAACTATAATCACCAAATAAGATAGTAGCAACCTATTTACAGTAGAATAGAACAAGAAGGACCAAGAAAGACTTGAAAGAAACTTCAAGAAAACCAAGAAGAAACCGTGGAGTCCGCGAACCTCCTAAGTGAGAGGGGCCACTAAAATGGCTTGACCGCGGCGGTAAGCACTCTACAAGGGTTTAAAGATCTTCTTATATCTCCACACCACAATCAACACCTTGAAGGGGAAGTATTGGAGGAGAGAGTAACCCTTCCAACTCGGCCAAGAAGCTTCAAGATGGCCGAGCTCGGGCTATGGATGAATCGGCGATGAGGGAAGGGTCGCCGCGGGTTTTCTCCACCAAGGAAAAGAGCTAGATTTTCAATTTTATCAAAAGTACCTTCTCATTCCAAAAGAGGGTATAAAAACCCTAAGTGTTTACAAAAATAATGGAAAAAGACCAAAATACCCTTAACATGAAAATTTCGGCATGAGGTCGTGGTTTGCATGCAAACCCCGCACCTCATGCAAGCCACGAACCTCTCAAACACTTACCAAAAGACAAAACAACATAAAGAAACCAATTAAAATTTCCAGAAACATGTCTATTTCTAAATCAACAATGATGGTAACCAAATGTTAATAATGCTCTTTGAACCTTCTACACTTCATGGAACCTTCAAGGCGGAAATAACGTGTTATCCATTTGGTGGCAAATTCACCCATGTGATAACGTGAAAAAGAACTCCTTTGTCTTTGTGAGATGTTTCTTCTAAAGAATCCCAAACTTTGATATTACCTGCAAAATAAAAACGAGTTAGGAAAGAGATAAGCTTCTTGGCTCGAGCTCGAGTAATTGGACCCTGGGGCACATCATCCTTCCGGGGTGATTGAGGATGTAACCCCAAATCCATAGGTTGCTCCGAAGAGTCCCCTACTGAAAGCTCATCCTCGCCATGATACGGTGATAGATCTTGAACATTGAAGGTAGCCGAAACACCATAGTCCTTAGGTAGCTCAATTCGGTAAGCATTATTGTTGATACGTTCTAGCAGTTTAAAAGGACCATCAGCTCTTGGCAATAACTTGCCCTTACGATGATGTGGAAATCGTTCTTTACGTAAATGCAACCATACAAGGTCACCCACCTCAAATATGACTTCCTTCCTGCCTCGATTCGCAAGTCTAGCATATTCAGAATTCTTTTTTTCAATACTCTTCCAAACTTCCTCATGTAATGATTTAATTCTCGTAGCTTTAATAGCTCCATCTTCACTCAAATATTTGGTCACTGGAAGGGGAAGAATATCCATAGGAGTAAGAATGTTAAACCCATATACTACCTCGAATGGAGTATGCTGAGTAGTCCCATGAACACTTCGGTTGTATGCAAAATCCACGTAAGGCAACTGTACATCCCAATCAGTTAATTGTTTACTAAGCACCGATCTGAGTAATGCCCCCAATGTTCGATTCACCACCTCTGTTTGTCCATCTATCTGGGGATCGAAGGAAGTGCTAAAGAATAATTTAGTACCCAACTTTCGCCACAAAGTCTTCTAGAAAGAGCTTAAGAACTTCGTGTCTCGATCCAATACTATGGAGCGCGGAACTCCATGCAACCGAATAATCTCCTTGAAAAATAAATCAGCTATATGAGGGGCATCATCAGTCTTGTTACAGCTATAAAGTGAGACATCTTAGAAAAACGGTCTACTACAACCATAATAGAATATTTAGCTCTAGGTGTGCGAGGAATGCCCAAGATGAAGCCAACACTGATTTGCACCCAAGGAAGGGTGGCTACGGGTAGTGGCATGTATAAGCCATGCTACAAAACTCGACTCTTTGCCTTCTTCCATATGATACAACGTTCCACAATCCTTTGTACATCACGACACAAATGAGGTCAATGAAAATGCTCTTGAACCACCTCTATGGTTTTCTTATTGCCAAAATGACTCGCTAGCCCACCACAATGAGCTTCTAGAATAAGAGCCTCCCGAAGGCTACAAATAGGAATGCACAACTTTCCATTCTTAAAAAGGAACCTGCTCTCTAAAATGTAAGGAAATTCAGGCTTGCTCAAACAATTATGGTAGATACTTCCGAAATCTTTATCCTCAGAATATAACTCCTTGATCCAATTTAGACCAAAAAGTCTTGCATTAAATTCCGTCAACAAAACAGACCGCCTAGAAAGAGCTTCTACCACCTGATTAGTTTCTCCCTTTTTGTATTTGATAGTGGATGGATAGCGTTCAAGAAATTCTACCCACTTGCCATGTCGTCGGTTAAGTTTTCCTTGACTCCGAATGTGCCTCAATGCTTAGTGATGAGAATGAATAATAATAAACTCTCTTGACAAAAGATAGTGTTGCCAAACTTCCAACGCTCAAATGACAGTGAAGAATTCCTTGTCGTAAGTAGAATAATTTAAAGCAGCCCCTTTTAATTTTTCACTGAAACATACAATAGGTTTGCCTTCCTACATAAGCACTGCACCGATACCTAATCCTGATGCATCCCACTCGATCTCAAATACTTTGGTAAAATCCGGAAGTGCTAGAAGTGGAGCATTACATAGCTTTTCTTTGATGGAGTCAAAACTAGACTGACAAGATGAAGTCCATACAAACTCCTTTCCCTTTTTAGTGCAGTCGGTTATAGGGGCCATAATAGAACTGAATCCCGTTATAAAACATCGGTAAAAGGATGCTAAGCCATGAAAACTTTGAACCTCTGAGACATTCTTCGGGATCGGCCAGTCTCGGATTTCCTCTATTTTAGCTTCATCTACTTCCATTCCATCTTTAGTAATTATAAACCCCAAGAAATAAACTCAATGTTGAGCAAAAGAACACTTCTTGAGATTGCCAAATAATTGAGATTTCCGAAGTACTTCAAATAATACTCGCAAGTGTGTGAGGTGAGTTGAAAGATCCGAGCTATAGATAAGAATATCGTCGAAATAAACGACGACAAACTTTCCCATGAATTCTCGCAGAAGGTGATGCATCACACGCATAAAGGTGCTGGGGCACTGGACAACCCGAAAGGCATGACCATCCACTCATAAAGGCCATACTTTGTTTTTAAAGCGGTTTTCCATTCATCTCCTTCACGCATTCGAATTTGATGATAACCACTCTTCAGGTCAACCTTAGAAAAGATAACAGCTCCGATGAGCTCATCTAGCATATCTTCAAGTCTGGGAATAGGAAAGTGGTATTTAATAGTGATCTGATTTATGGCCCTGCTATCCACACACATTCGTACCATTCCATCTTTCTTAGGAACCAATAACGTAGGAACTGCACAAGGGCTAAGTGATTCTCTAATGTATCCTTTATCAAGCAATTCAGTCACCTGTTTATGAAGTTCTTTAGATTCCTCTGGACTCAACCTGTAAGAAGGTCTACTAGGTAACGAAGCTCCAAGTAAAAGATCTATCTGATGCTCAATCCCTCTCAAGGGTAGTAAACCTTGAGGAAACTCCTCCGAAAATATGTCTTCATACTCTTTAAGTAACCCTAACACGGAATCGGGGATGGGTCCCAACTCCTCCAATCTTTCGCTGAATAACATTAGAATAATCGGCCCTCCTTGCATTAAGGACCTCTTAAGATCCCCTTTTGTGATTATAGGGGAAGTTTCGGCTCTACTTTTTTTCATGCTCTCATAATCTTTAGCGATCTGATCCGGATTAAGGGGTGCTAAATTCACGGTCTTCCCTTTGAATTTGAAGGAGTAAAAATTAGAAAAACCATCATGCTTCATCTTCCTATCAAATTGCCACAACCTCCCGAGTAATAAATGACTAGCAGTCATTAAAACAACATCAAAAAATGCCTCATCCTTGTAGCTTCCAATAAAAAGGGTCAACCTAACTTGTTTGGTTACCTTGATCGGATCTTTATCATTCAGCCAATTCAACCTGTACGGAGTGGGGTGGGCCGAGGTGACTAACCCTAATTTCTCAATAACATCTGAAGATATAACGTTGGTATAACTACCGCCATCAATAATTAATGAACAAAGCTTCCCCTTAACTTGACATCGAGTGTGAAAGATAGTTTCCCGCTGTAATTCTTCATCATGATTTTGAATAGCCATAGAGCGCCTCATCACAACAAGTAAGGGACCTTCAAGAGCATAGAAAATCTCTTCTTCTTTCTCTTCTTCTATTAAAACCGAAACCTCTTCCTCATCTTCACTAATTACTTCATTAGTTCCCGTTTTTAGAATCATCACCTTTGCATTCGGACATTGAGAGGCGATATGACCGAATCCCAAGCATTTAAAACACTTGATATCTCTAGATCTCGGTTTGCTATTATCAATAAAAGGCTTCTTTTCTTCATTATTCTTCACGGTATTAAACTTGCTTTCTCCTTTTTGAATATGTTTAGAAGGAGTGATGTTTTTTGAGAAAGGCCGAGACAAGCCTTCCTTTGCCCTTCTTTTCCTTTGCCTTTCAATTCTCAAAGCTAGTTGTATAACATCATCAAGAGTTACATAGGATTGCAACTCCACGTTGTCACCGATCTCTTTGTGCAACCCTCTAATAAAACAAGCTACAGTTTGCTCATTGGTTCTACCACATTATAACGGATCTTTAGTATCTCGAACTCGGTTAAATACTCATCCACCCGATAGTGAACCTTGTTTCAAATTTTGCAATTGCAGGAATAACTCTTGCTTGTAGTGTGGAGGGAAAAATCTCTTTCTCATGAGTGCTTTCAAGGCTTCCCAACTTTGGACATCACCTTCTCCTTCTTTCCGCCTTTGTGCTTTAAGGTCCTCCCACCAAATACTAGCATAGCCCGAAAGTTCTAAGGCCACCATTTGAATCTTTGTTCTTTCCTAATAATCATAACATTTAAAAATTCGATCCACTTTCTCAATCCACTCTAGAAAATCACCACCATTATTAGAACCCTTAAAAGGCGGAATAGAGACCTTAACATGCCTCATATCATGCTTGCCATTAAATCTCCTTCTTGGGCTAGACGATTCCCTCTCCTCGGGTTCCTCCCAATCTTCATCCAATAAACTAGCATCTCGACCTCGTGAATCAATCGACGTACTAATCCTTCTTCTATGCCTTGGAGTTCTAGGACCCGTACATTAACATTATCCGAAGCTTCAATCTTTTGCTGAAGCTTAAGGATCATTTCAAACATCTCTCACATACTCGGCTCGGTTTGCTCATGAGCTTCCTCGGGTGGTGTACTTGGATTATTCCTCATCTCTCTAGGGTTATGATAATGAGCTCCGCTTCTAGTACTCATCATAAACCACTATAAATCCAATAACAGCAAGAAAACGTGAGCATGGCTCTGATACCAAATGACGTGCTCTAAGGATCACTAAGAGCACTTGTTAGAAAATCGGCCACAAAACTGTAATAATCTGAACTCATAACTTCAAACAAATTTATCTCCCAATCCACATGTGAACAACAGCTGGTTTTTGGAGGTCTCCAAAATAACACAACCAGGCAGATCATATCAAAATTACAGTACAAAAACCGCTCGAAATCTCTAGTTATGATTGAAACAATACAACTTCAAAATCTAGGGTTTCACCCGAACAGATTTGACAACCATAATTCAAACGGAAATAGCTCTACTTGCATACATCCAATGAATACCAAATTTTGAGGGAAATAGCTTGACTAATTGTAGAACAAATCACTAGAAGGAATGAAATCAATTAGGACAAGCACAAGGCCTTCGAAATACAGTCACAATCACAAAGATCCAGCAGCAACAGATCAAAGGCAGATTTGCGATAATCAAGTAATCTACTCGAGAAACAATCTTGACATAAAACTCTCAACTATAATCACCAAATAAGCTAGTAGAAACATGTTTACTGTAGAATAGAACAAGAAGGATTCATATTTGTGCTAGAAATATGAGACATATGCTTTATGTCATATTTGTGCTAGTAAACATGTTTACTGTAGAATAGAAACATGTTTACTGTAGAATGTTTACTGTAGTTCCTCATGCAAAAGTAACAAAATACCCTGATGTAGACTTTCTTGAATCCATGTCACCAGCTATATCTGTATTTGTTAAACCATCCAACACATGCTTACTATTTCCAAAGGACAAACACACCTTGAAAGTAAAATACAAGTAAAATTGTAATTCAATTTCATGAGTTGTTACACACAATTTTCTTCATTTGGCAAAATAACACACAATCATGATAGTTCTGAAGAAAACAACCATCAATTACAAAATAGATTCATATTTGTGCTAGAAATGAATAAACAAAAAAAAAAATTGTTGCAAAAAAAAATTGAATCAAGTATTTCAATTCAATGACCAACTAAAAAAAATAGAAAAAAGAAAAAAATATTTAATCCAAGATTTTATCTTTCCAGGACAAGTAAAATATTGTACGAGAAATGAAAAAACCATAAGTTGAAAGGAAATGAAATAAAATAAATCTCACTTAAGAGAAAATAACACTCAAAGCGAAAAAAAGATTTAAGAACAGGTAACTCCTACTTTTGTACAGTCCCATTCTTCTATGGGAAAAATGCTATCATTCAACGTTGAACAGTATAAGATGGATAAAGATTTCGAGTACTACACAAAATAAATTTAAAAAAACATGTTTCCATTACTTAAAATTCACCTCAGCTAAAAATGTGTGCATCCGCACACTTTTACTCAAAACATTAACATTTTAGCAAACATTTTAAAACAGTGATACATAATATATTTTAACATACAGAGAAATTAATGATGCCATCGTTTTGAGTAAAAACAATTAATTAAAAATAAGGTAACTCTTGAATATATCAAAACTTTATCATGTGCCTACAATACAGAAAATATAATGTGATTAGATTTTATCCAAGAACACTACCTCACAAGATACCCAAATATATATCGCAAAAAGTCCAAAAACCTTGTCACCCGATCAAATGTACACAACAAATAAGTGACAAAGACTACAAGTTCAATACAATCGAAGACTACATTCGATAATCAAATGAAATGTCATGGACGCTAAAAGTAAACGTGTAAAACCAAAGTGCATAGATGTAAAAACTAATATATTGTAAGGACATATCCAATTATCTATGTGATACGTCCTAAAATACGATTTTAAAAATCATGATGTATAATAGAATATGTAACGATCCATCTAAATTTAGACCTAATCGAAACAAAAATTTTTCTCCTAAATTAAATCCCAAATAAAATTTTACCAACTTAATTTTGAATCCTAATATGCTTTTAATTAAATTAATGATTTTACAAAAGTGTGCAACTAGATTGAAATTAAATTCTTAAACTTAAGATGTTAATTGATAACTCTATGAAAATTAGATTTATTGTCATCATTTTAAGCCAAATTTGATATTTATTGTTTATTTTTTGGTAATTTTAATCTATTTTAAGTTATGATGTATATAAAAAAAAAAGAGAGGAAATCAAGATAGAAAATAGTAAATTTTAGACGTCTAAGCCATAACATAAAAGAAAGAAAAATTGATGTCACGTCATAGTAGTTGGGCCACAACTTAGAAAAGTTAAGCCATGGCCCAACCACAAATTCCAAGCTCGTGTTGTACTTTAAAAGGGCTGAGTCGCAACCCAAGAGTAACTGCAACTTTCCTACTAAGAGAATCAGCTACCACATTTGCTTTACAAGGGTGATATTTTATTTCATAGTCATAATCCTTAACAAACTCCAACCACCACCATTATCTCATATTCAATTCCTTCTAAGTGAAGATGTATTTCAAACTCTTATGATCCAAAAAGATTTCACATCGCTACCCATAGCGACAGTGTCTCCATATTTTTAGTGAAAATATGACTGCAGAAAGCTTCATATCATGTGTGGGATAATTTGCCTCATACGGTTTCAATTATCTAGGGGCATAAGCAACTACCTTCCCATTTTGCATTAGTACTGCACCTAATCCACTCTTGGAGGCATTGCAGTAGATACAAAAATTACAATCTTCAATAGGCAGGGTCAAAATAGAAGCTGAAATTAATTGATGTTTCAGCTCTTGAAAACTCTCCTCACATTCGTCTGTCCATAAAAACTGAGCATTCTTCTTCGTTAAGCCAGTTAGGGGTAGTGCAATTTTTGAAAACCCACTTATAAATCTCCTGTAGTATCCCGCCAATCCAAGAAAGCTTCTTACCTCTCCCACATTCTTCGGTTGCGACCAATTCATCACTGCTTGAATCTTTGATAGGTCAATTTCAATTCCTTCCTTGGAAATTATGTGGCCGAGAAAATTTACTTTGTTTAGCCAGAATTCGCATTTAGAGAACTTTTTATATAACTTCTTCCTTGCCATATGGATAGAGAAATCCTCAAATGTTCCCTATGCTCTTCCTCAGAGCGCGAATAAATTAGTATATCATCGATAAATACAATGATGAATTTATCCAAGTACTACCTAAAGACTCGGTTCATCAAGTCCATAAATGCCATCGGGGCATTCGTTAATTCGAATGATATAACTAGAAACTTATAATGTCCATATCGCGTAATGGTAATGTCATCAGGTTTAACTTTCAATTGATAATATCCGGATCTAAGGTCAATTTTTGAAAAGACACAAGCTCCTTGGAATTGATTGAACAATTCGTCAATTCTTGGTAGAGGGTATCAATTCTTAATGGTTACTTTATTTAACTCACGATAAGCGATGCACATTGTAATACCCTGACTTTTATATCAGAATTTAATAAGAATAATTAGAAGGTAATTGGGAATATTGGAGTACTTGGATAATTATCGGGGTATTTCCAAGAACGTACTCGCTAGATTACATATTATGGAAATTAATGTAATCAAAATAATATAAATATTAATTAAATAGATTAACTAGGATTAATATTTATCATTGGGAGATTTATTGTTGAATAATTGAACCAGTTCAGTGGAGAACCGGTTCAACATTCCTCATTTCGTTTGGCCTTCGGCCAATTGATGAAATGAAGGGGAGGGAGAAAAGGAAGAGAGGACAGAACGAGAGGGAGAGCCTAGACAAGAGAAGGGAGAGAGAAGCGAGAGAGGGAGACGATTGGGAAGATGGTATGGGCGAGCTCTTTCTCGACGAAGGGACGACTCCGGCTTGCGGTGGTCTGTTGGCGTCGTTTGCGGCTGCGAAGCTAGGGCACATATTGGGCGATTTTGCAGAATGAGTTGGAGCTCCCACTTGAGGAGATTTTCGAGTTCAATGTGAGTTTGATGCGTATAGGAGTAAATTGGTGCAAAATAAATTTTCAGAGAAGCAAATTTTTCTTCATCAAAGTATAAGCCAAGAAAGGTACACTCCATCCATTTCCTTAATTGATTGGTCCTTTAAAATTGGATGGCTAAGAAATATTGTTGTTGTTGAAACTATTATGCCACTGTTGGATGTTAATGTTATGGCTACTGCAATTTATCAATCTTTTAATATTGGAATCTCAATTGGGGATGATAACCTCAGCATGCCTATTGGTGTAATAGAAAATGAGTTGATGGGCCATCTGAATAACTGGGATGAGAATTACGTTGACTCTATTTTACTTTTATCGCATCGTCTTGTTTCTGATTGTTGTGGATCCAATCCTATTGAGCATGCACCCAAAGAAAGGCATATGAATTTAAATTCCTTACTTACAATGTTCTTTAAAATTGGTTGGATGAGAGATTCCTTTGTTGTTGGTGCTAACTTTGAGTTTTGGAAAGAGGGTTTTAATATTATAGATGAGGAAAGAAATTCTGAGATTGAAGATTATTTTGATTCAACGTTACTACCACTACAAGATCTAGATATTGTCATGTGCGAACTCACCATTCTTCTCCCATCTTTGGCAAGACGGTATACAAGTTCCTCTATGAAGGAAGTGCCTCAAGTTGGAAACAAAATTTTTCATATGATCCAGGAGGAAGATTTGTGGGAGATAATCAAGTATACTCCCTAGATTTGAGGGCAAATCCTTTTCAACCCCAGGAGTATGATGTGTCCCAAGAACCGTTCACCCGAGTCTGATCCAAGAGGCTCGTTGCTTATCTAACTTATTATTTTTGCAGGGATAACAATTCATTGGAATCAACGGAGAAGCCGACACATGAAGACAAAGAAGATCCACATCAAGTTCCCTCATGGAGACATATAATCCACCATCAGTTTGAGCCACATTGTCCCGATCTAGAAGCACTCCCTTTGATCGAAGATAACAAGATCAAATGAGCGTATTTATGAAGATCCTCATCAATTTTATGTCTCTAGATGTTTAAATTATTGGATGACTAGTTAGGAGTTATATTTTTGATAATTTTAAATTCTTTTGTGATTGTTAGATTTGAGGTACTCGGTTTGCATGTAAATTGAGTTCTCATGTCTAGCAGACATGCTTCTTTACTTGGTCTAACTTTTACGAAATTGTTTTGAGCAATAAAATGTACTAGAGCTCATCTAAAATGCAATAAAAAAAAACGAGTGAACTACAGACTTGGTTTTAAAAACGATCAGAGCAATCCACAAAATCGTTTTTAAAACTACTGCTCTGATACCAACTGTAACAACCCAGATTTTTGTAAATCGTAAAATTGCGTAAAAATTTGAATTTCTTTCTTTTTAAAACAAAGCATATCAGAGTGCGTCTAACCGGATCGTTACTGACTCTTTCTTTAAACTCGTTTGAGATAATGAATTACAAGGTGCGGAAGCGTAAATAATAAAATAAAAACCATTTGTATAAAATCTTGCGGAAGCATAAAGAAATCGTTCAAGAAAGAAATACTAAACAATTCAAACACTACGTCTAACAAATAAAACTTGACAGTTAAACATCATTCATTTATAACTGTTTACTCATCTTTTTCTTTGCCTGGTCAGCCCGAGTCTCGTGCGTTTGAAATCATCCATCCTTGCTTCATTATGAGTTTATCATCTACTTATTATCTGTTCGTTGTTTGTACCTACACCACAAGTAACTATAAGCCTAAAGGCTTAGTAAGAAAATGAGGGAAAACAATTATGCATATCTCTCTTTAATTCTTCATGGAATAAAGGCCACCCAAACCAATTCTTTTCATTACGTTCGTTCTTTACTCGTACATCGAGCTGGAGATTGGAGTGGTCTTAGGGGATGGAATAGTGGACCGGACCTAAACCTTTACTTGCAACTAGGTCCCCGTTTCTGTCAAGGTTACTTGCAACTAGGTTCTGCTACCCATCTGCCCTCCAACTCCCTTTTTTGTCCCCTTTCTGGCGTATCCGCCTTCAAGAGTCCACCCCTTCCGGCGTATCCCACCTTCAGGGTTTCTTCCCTCCCGACGTATCCTGCCAGGAGGGTTTCTTCGGTGATGGGCGTATCCCGCTCATCCCGAACATTCTTGTTATTAGCATTTTCCTCACTCATGCATGTGGGTACCACCCCGAGGGAGTACCCCCTACTGGGTTTCTATTAACATGATCTCAACCTAACATGACGCACAATGTATATAACATAACTTTAATAGGAATTGAAGTGCGCATATAAAGTAATTGTAAGTAACAGGAATTGAAAGCGCATAAAAGGAATAACAGAAATAGGTACATACAGAGAACGATCATAATCTTGAATCGTAAACAGCAAAACACAAAATGAGATGTCAAAACATACTATCATATCCTAATTTATTTCCTAGTCATTTTACATGCTTCCTAGTCATTTAACATGCGTCCTACATTCATTGTTCTAGGTGATTATTCTAATTTATTATCCGAGGTAGGTTACTTGCTTTCATCTAATCTTGTTTACATGCTCGGTCTAGTTAATTACGCTAACCAATTTACATGCTCAACGGAGATAAGATTAACATTCTAGCTCTTTAGTCCTCTATACTAATTAACTTCCTAGTCCATTTACATGCTTCCTACGTTTATATTTCTAAGTAGTTATTCTAATTAGTTATTAACATGCTCCTATGTTGATTTCATGCTGTTATTCTACTTAATAAATCATGTTTTGGTTTAACAGAAAATAACCTGCTAAGGACTTGGAATCGTAAGCAATACAAGAAAAACAACAATAAAAGCATTCATAACTCATTCATTCACTTAGTCAATGAAACCCTTAATTCATTCTCGTTTACTTCATTCTCCTTTAATTCTCTTTATCATTCTATTCTTTAGAAAGGTAAAGCATTGATTATGTAATTGAAGTGCGCATTGAATTAAAGTAATTGAAAGCAACTATAATTGAAATTGCGAATATAATAAATAATCGTAATTGAAAGTAAACAAACAATAAAGAAACGGTAATGAAGCATACAATGAATTAAGATCATGCTCGTTAACTAAGCTAACTAAACATGGATACATACTTTAAACGAGAATTAACGAAAGCATGCTTAGACAATGGATAACAGAAACATGCTTGAAAATTGGTAACTCTTATTCAAGTTGATTACTCATGCTTTTATTCTAATTAATTAAGACATGCTATCATTAATAGTCTAGTTAATTATCCCAATTAATTACATGCTCAAGAGGGTACCATTATTATCCTAAATAGTTAATTTGCATGCTCAATGATCGAATGCGTTTATCATCCTAATTATGCATCTTAGTTAATTTCCTCATCCATTTACATGCTCAAGAGACATAAGTTAAATGTTCTAGTTCATTATCTTAGTTAAGTTACAGGCCCAATTCACATCATTAGTTCTTTGCATGCTTAGATTACAGGATTAGTTAAATTACCCTAAACATGCTTGCTAGATTAATTCATTAATCGTTAATCATGCTTAGACCTAATTAGATGATTTTCCTAGTTAGTTAACATGCTTGAACAATAATTGTAAATTTGATTCTAATTGATTAACATTAGCATGTTAATTAATTAACCTGCTTAGTTCCTAATCAAGTTACTTATGCTAGATAATTAACATGCTGTTAATCGATTTACACAGGCTAGTTAAACATGTTAGTTAACCACTTAAACTTGTTAGTTGATATATTGAACATGAAATTCCGTTACTGTGGTACGCATTAGTCAATTAACATGCTAATTAATTACCTTAATTAATTACATGCTTAGTAAGTAACAACAAGTAAGAGACTAAGCATACGTTCATAAATAATGACAATAGCAGAATTAAACAACAAGTAATTAGACAATGAGCATTTCTCGTTTCACGCTTTAATCATTTATCACTCCTTTTTAATTTATCAATTCACTACTAGCAATACACTTGCATCACTTAACATACAATGAAATAGAACATATTAACAAAAGGAGATATCAAGAGTTTAACCGAATTTACGGAATACAATGCACAAACTAATCAACGAAAGAACATTCAAGGAAATCATCAAGGAATGCAGCATGAATCATTATCATCTACCAAACAACTACTCAGCGACTAGCAGTAAGCGTTTTGATAATAAGCATTTTAAGACAAACAACCTACTTAACAACTAGTAGTAAACATTTTAAGAACACTAGCACTAAACTCACTCACACACTTGTGGTGTAGGGCCTCAATGGCCAAAGCACCCCTATTTCTTCACCTCAACTCCTTTTTGCGCGTTAACAGTTAATCGCTATCCATTTTTCTCCTTCCGATACCTTCATAACTATTAAATAACTCATCGTTAAAATTACATAATAATAACTTTACTTCTACGACCCACATCCTAAGTCTCCCAAATTAATACCAAATTACATAACCGCTTCCATTGCTTCCAACTTGACAACCATTAACCACATTGCTAAAAAACAGTTCTTCTCAACCATATAACAGTTTCTAACAATAGAGAACATTACACTTCAACCCAAATAAAAGCACATTAATTGAACTATTTTCGCAAAAGTGAACTGTCCACAATTTAATAACCAAATCAAAGACACAATTCTAACCATCATATCTCATCAATCTCAACAGATTCATCCACTAAGCACAACAACCAATAGGGGGTTATATTCATGCCTCACTCACATATTCAAAATCCCTAAACCCTCAATCAATTCTAACAACAGAGAATAACGTTTAACAGAATTCTATTCAAACCAACCACTACACAATAACTAAAAAGCATTCTAAAATCCAAACCAAACATTCATAACATACCTCATAGAACCACAAGCATAGAACAGAGAGTAATATATTCATTCACTGTCCAATAGTCTATTTTTAATCTGTCAGAATTTATCTAAAGAAAAATCATTCAACACAAGGTCACACTTCACCTCATAAACATAACAGGTTGAACACATTGTTTAGTAACCAAAACTGACCCAACAGGAGGTGTTATTCATCCATACCATCCAGAAAATCCAAGCCTAAACTTTAATAGAGCTCATACATCTATAACATATATCAAAACATTTCGAGACAGGACCTTACCAAAAATAAAGTTTTCAGCCCCTTTCCTTTGCCCAGCAATTTGTTTCTCCTTTTCTGCCTTGGTCCTTCTCTCTCGACCATGCACTCCCTCATAGAACCAATGGATGTTAGCAAACCCAGTCAAGAATAGAATCCAAAATTCCAACTAGCAGAGAAGAAAACTCACCTGGAGTTGTCGGCCAAGCTGCAGAGAATTCCAGCTCTGCCTCTCGTCTCTCTCTGTTTCTATTCTACATATCAACCCACTAGAGGGGACACCCTCTGCCAACACTCGGAAGGCAGAGAGCACGCCCGACCACTACCTGCTCCACTCTGTCCATTATCGTCCACGCCAGCCACCAATCTGTCAGCCAGCCCTCAGATACCAAACAAGTCCAGCAATACAACCAGATCAGCCCAACACTAAGCCCAACACAAGCTGGGCTGACACCTCCAACTGAACCAAGCACTGACCAGCGAACCTCCAACCCGAACATGGCAAAGCAATCTCTCCCTCGCCATCGTCGCACCGTAGCCTCACCGTTCACTGGACATCACCGAAAACAACATCCCAACACCGCGTCGAAATCCCAAAGCGGCATCGCGTCACTCCTGTGATGCCCGTCGTCATCTATCTGACACCGCTCACCTGCTTGCTGTCACAGAGGACCCCTCGCCTGAGCTCGCCTGCTCGCCGTCGGGAAGGAGACCTCGCCCGAGCTCTCCCTTGTTTCTCCCTCATCAGAGCGAACCCAAGCTCGCCTCTCCCTTCTCTCCCCCTCTCGCTCGCTCTTTCTCTTCGGGCTCGCTTTGCCTGAATGGCTAGAGGCCAAATGAAGGGCTGCCTTCTTTCCTTCTTTATTTATTTATTTATTTATTTATATTTTAAATCTCATTTAAATCTTAATTACCTAGCATTAAAAAAATATATACGTAAGTGTTAAACATTCGTATCGCATGTTAATCGACCCTATTTGAAGCTCTCGACTTATTCCAAATGTAGTTAAAGGATTACCACGGATCCGATTTAAATTTCTTAATTTCATTTCGTAAATTGATTTCCATCGATTAAACCTCCAATAAATTCTCTTAAATTATAACTGCACGGCTACATCCTTGGTAATACCCTAATAACCATGGAATTAATCTAAAATCCCCAAATTATACTCCAATTATATTTATTAAATTTCAATAAAAAGTCAGGGTGTTACATAATCCCTTAAAAGTATGTTTAATGAATTATAGTAAAAGGCATGTTTAAATCATCTAGAGTAATAATTGTAATCATTTCTTGAGCTTGTAATTAATTAGGATAATAACTAAACTATTAATTATAGCATGTTTAATTAGTTAGAATAAAAGCATGCTCAATCAACTAGAATAAGAGTTACCAATTTACAAGCATGTTTCCGTTATTTGTTCTTTAAAGCACATTTTCATGTTTAGTTTAGCTTAGGCTAACAAACATGTTTAGTTATTTGTGATTCCTTGCACGTTTATGTTATTGTCTCTTATTGCTCATCGCTTTTAATTTGGTATCGTAATTTGTTCCCTGTTATGCTTTGTTGTATGCTTTCAACTATTGATGTTCCTTATACGGACAATTTCAATTAAAGTTACTTTCATTTCAATGCGTAATTCTATTATTGTTAATGTTATGATATAATGCATCATGCGTCATGTTAGGTTGAGAATGTATGGTCATGCATCACATTAATAGAAACCGATAGGGAGTGCTGCCAAGGGTGGTGCTCGCATGAGTGAGAAAAAATGTTAAGGAATAAAGAAGTAGAAAACTGTAATACCTCGACTTTTTAAGTTGGATAGTTATTTAATTATCAGGGTATTACCAAGCACGTATTCGTAATATTATGAATTTTGGAAAATTAATTTGAATTTAAAATGGGGGAAAAAGAATAGGAAGTGATTTAATAGATTAATTAAGGGAAGGCATGAACCAGTTCAGCTGAATTGGTTCACGCATTGTTGACTGGAATCAATGAAGATGGGTGTTGGTTTTTTACATTGGCCTTCGGCCATTCACGAAATCGAAGAACGATAGGGAGAAAGGGGAAGACAAGAGGGAGATAGGGACGAGCGCTGGTGTGCTACGAGCGACGAACGGTGACGACGAGCGAGGCGATAGGTCCAGCATGCACGACATCCAAGCAAGGTAGAGTGACAAATCTAGGAGAAAGATTTGTTGAAAATAATAAAGTATACTCCCTAGATTTGAGGACAAATCCTTTTCAACCCCGGGAGTATGATGTGCCCCAAGGACCGTTCTCCCGAGCTCGGGCCAAGAGGCTCGTCACTTTTCTAACGTGTTTTTATTTTGTAGGGAACAATCATTCATTGGGATTCATGGAGGCGCCAAAGCATAAAGACAAAGTAGTTTCGCACCATGTTCTCACCTGGAGCCATGCAGATTCATTCGGCTAGCTCATTTATTTCCCAGCTTGAAGGAGCTGCAAAGTAGCTATGTTTTTTAAACTAATTGAGATTGTTTGCTTGACTTTTTACATCATATTTTTATGTTTGTTGTTGGTTATGGATTGGAACATATTTTTGTGGATTTTTAGTATGTTTTTGGAAGGTGCTCGGTTTGCATGCAAACCGATCCCTTATGCCCTATTTTGTCTTTCTAAGGGTAATTTTTTCTTTTGATTTGTAATGCCATTAGAGGTTATTTATTCCCTTCTAATGTGAATGTTAAACTTGATTGGAAAAACCATAAATTTGTGTTTAGTCGTGTGCTTCTCTTTGAAGAACCGTGAGTCTCCCTCTCGGCCACTCTTATTTCTCCAAATAAACCTATTGTTCTTGCTAGATCTTGGATAGGTTGATCAGTACTACTTCTTCCAACAATCATCTAGTGTGGTTGTGTGTGGGGTGTGGAAGTAGAAGATCAAGCAAACCCTTGTTGGAGTGTCATCTTTTTTGGATAGGCCGATTCTTGCCCCTTTTCTATTGAAGGGTAGTGAACCAGCTCAGATCTTTTGTATCTGTTCGTGGCTACGTTTTGAAGAAGGTAATCCTTTTTCTTGAACCTCTGGGAAGAATATTGGATTGGTGTTATTTTGGCGCAGGTTTCATGTGATTTGGACGTCGTTTGGTGAATCAAAGAAAGGAGAGAAATCTGTTCCGCAGATCTGGAATTTGCAAATTCTGTTTTACGATTTAGGTTACAGCACGCACAACTCCATTTGTGCATGCTCTTTTTCCCTGGAAATTGGAAGCTTTCTTTTTATAGTTGTTGGCTGCTGGTCTTGTGAATTTGGAGTCGAAATATTGTATGCATAAAAAGATATTGCCATTTAATTTTTGTTGTCCAGAATCCGAGTAAGGAAACCCTAATTTGGGGTCTGTGTTCATTGGTGCAATTCTTCCTTGTCGTGTTGAATCTTAAGCTGAAAATTGTTCTCATTACTCTTGGATTTGTTATTTAACAGCCATATAAATTTGAGCTCTAAAGGACATACACTTTTGAAGTTATTTTCGTTCTAATATGAGTGATTGAAAACTATTTTAGTTGATAAAATTTCGAGCAGATTATTACTGAGGGCATATCTCCGTGTGTAATATGATTTTGAGCATGAAATTTTAAGGGCCCCTGTTTCCATATGTTATCTTAGTCTCTTCCAAAATTGGGATTTATTAGCTGTATGAATTAAGAGATGACGCCATTTCATTTGAATGCATCGGATTAAATCTAGCAGATTGCTATCCTTACTAGCTCATTGTTTTTATCATAACTCCCAGTATACTTATCCTTTGAAGCTGATTTTTGGAGACATTAATGTGTGGGTTATTGGCTACATGATCTGTGAATTTAAGCTCAATCCATCATCTGCAAGTCAAGATCTCTCTATTTTAATTATGGAGCTTAGGTTTAGTGTTTCCTTCGATTATCCAAACCCAATTGTGGAGAATTAGAGTCCTAGACTCTATCACGGAGTGGCAAGTCACGGCGGTTCGCGTCTAGGGCTCTCAAATTTGGGGCTCAGGATTGATTTCTACCAGTGATGAATTTTGTCTTCAGGCAAGGCGTAGTCGAGGTAAGTCGATTTATTCCTTCTCCTTCGTGTTCGGCTGGCCAGTGTTGATGGTTGGAGATGGTAGGGACGTCGGCTGGCGAATTCGCGTGACGTGGCAGGGGAGGGGGAAATGGTAATTCACGCTAGACCGACCGAAGGCCATGGTCCAGCTTGTTGTTCGGTTTCCTTCTTTGGTTCTAGCTCTTGATGAAAGCGACAGTGTGTAGGGCGTGGGGTACACTCTGAGAAAATTGCAGTGATACTATCGGGCATGCAGAGTGCAACACTTTATCTTCTAGAATGGCAGAGTGTTTGTTGGCTGGTGTTTTAGCTACGAGAAAGGGGAGAGGAGAGCAGAATTTCCCTCGAGTGTGTTAGAGGTCCAAGCTGAGAGCTCTCTTGTTCTTCTGGGGAACGAGTGTGTGAGTTGAGAGCTTCTGAGTGTTCTCTTGTGAGGTGTGAGCTAGTGTGGAGTGTTGCTGCTGTGGTGTGTGCTATTGGTGCTCGTGAAGCTGCTGTCCAGGAGCTGTAGCTGCTACTGCATGAGTCGTGGAGTGTGTTCATCATTTGGTAAGACTTGGGTGTGGCTTGGCCAGGTGGAGGCCCTACACCGCAAGTGTGTGCGTGAGTGGTAGAGTATGTGTGTTTATATGCTTGGGATATTCTGTATGTTTCTAGGCTTGATTGTTCCCGTATAATATAATCTTGGTTGATGATTAGTAAATAATTTCCCTAACTGATGCTATGAACCGGCTAATACTCCGTGAGTTGCTCTGTGATATTTGTTAGTTTACTGCTTGTTATTAATGCATGGTTAGTTCTTTGTGATATTTGTTAGTTTACTGCTTTGTTATTAATGAATTGTTAGTTCTCTGTGATATTTGTTAGTTTACTACTTGTTATTAATGCATTGCTAGTTCTCTATGATATTTGTTAGTTTGTTATGAGTGTTAGTTGTTGTTAGTTCTCTATTAAGTGATGTTGTTAGTTTTGTCATGAGATAACGGTGGTTTAGTTGATGTTGTTTTGTTGTTGGCTCGCTTGTATAATTAGTTTGGTTCCCTTATAAATATTAATTGGTTATGAAATTACAAACTGAGCATATTTTAATTAACTTAATTAGTGAGCATGTTACTTAATAGCTTAACTAATTTAATAGTTGTCGATTAGGTTGTTAATCTACTAGTTATAAGTTATAAACAAATCACTTAGTGATTGAATTTATGTTATGCATGTGCCCTTAGTTATTTCTGTATGTACTTTAGGGTAGCCTTAGGCATCATATCGTTAGAAACAATTAGGAATACCACCACAGGGTGCCACACGCCTTGAGTGAGAAAAAGAATAAATCTTTCCCTTGTCGGGATCACGAGACTAATTAACATAATTAGTTAGAAACCATAGGATTTCCCTAATTCATGCTCTACGTATGAGCTATTTCTAATTTACGTAGTTAAAAGGTTTGTTTGGGGCTGACCCACTCCTAAGATTTAAAGAGAGGCATATCATCTCACATAAACCCAATTTCTTATTAAGCTTTAGGCTTATTTCTTACTTGTGGTGTAGGTACACATATGCGCGGAGTCCTCGAGCAACTGAAGAAGCAGTTGATAAGGGCGAGCTCGTGGCTGGCCATGCTATGAAAAGTGAGAGATGATTAAGTTATAATTTAATTGAATTTCTAAATTGTAATTAAATTTTTAGTTTATTTCCTTTAAATTATTTACGTTTTCGCAATATTTTTATTTTCCACAAATTTTTTACTTTTGAAATTTTTTAAGTGTTCCTAACAGTCCAACTTGCACTTTGATATTCTTTTAAAAAGGGGTTTTAGACAAAAGCTTCAAATTTCACGCATTTTCAATGAATTACGAAAATCTGGTTCGTTAAAAAAACGTTCAAGATGGGCGGGACACGTCTATCACTAGAATAAAGCCTGAAGGGCGGGATACGCCCGAAGGGAAAAGAACGCTTAGGATGGGTGGGATATGCCTATCACTGAGAAAGAACCTCGAGGGCGGGATACGCCTGAAGGGAAAGAACATGAAAGGGAGTTGGGGTGCATGGGTAGTTCGGATCTAGCCTGCAGCTAGGATACCGCCTCACCTAGTCAGGAAAGGGACTAGTGTGCACACAGGAGGTTAGAAGCCGATCAAACTAAGTCATCTCAAAGGACAACTTCCAATGTCCAGCTCGATGTACGAGTAATGAACGAATGAACGAATGTAATGAAAGGTTGCATTGCGTCGCCCCCATTCCAAGAGTACTCAAGAGAGTCATAAGCATAGTTGTATTAACCCTTTTTGTTTACTAGGCCATTAAGCTCACGTATTACTTGTGGTGTAGGTACAAACGATGAACAGATAATAATCGGATAATAAATAGATAATTGAGCAGGGATAAAGGATTTGCACGAGCGAGATTGTAGCTGGCCAGGCTAGAGAGAGAAGGGGGCACGGTTGTAATGAAAGTGTATTTAATTCTTCGGTTTTCATTTCTCTTAAGTGTATTTAATTATTTAGTTCTTTAATTAAGTTTCTTTATTAATGATTTACGCTTTCTCAATGTTTTAAACAAATGATTTTGTAATGCTTCCGTACTTTATTAATTGATTTTTATAACGAGTTTAATGCAAGGTTAGTAGCGGTCCGATTTAGTGTCGCATTCTGATTTGTTTTAAAAGAGATTTCAATGGTCTTAGCAAAATTTCAAATTTTTATGCGATTTTGAAGGATTTACGAAAAACCGGGTCGCTCGCTTGTTTTGTTTTACTAAATTTTAAAATGAGCACTGATACGTTTGTTGAGTAAAATGATTTTTGTAAGTTGTGCGGATGGTGGAACGTATGTCGGACTTGGATTTTGTTCTCCATCTCGGTTTGAACCCATTCAAGGTAACCAAGAACATCACTGCACAACTGTACGACAAGAGCAGATTCAATCGGTTAAGCTTCTCCAGGAACGAGTATAGAAACAAAGATGGGAGTAGAAACTGAAACAGCAATGGAAACATAAACAAAAATTGAAATGGAGACGAAAACAACAACAAAAACAGAAATGGAAACGGAAGCAGAAACGGAAACAGGAACGGAAATGGGAATGGAAACAGAAATGAAGTTTCTAGAATAAATTTTGATGACGGATACAGGAATGAGAACGGAAACAGAAACGATAACAGAAATGGGAACGGGAATAGAGATAGAAACGAGAACAAAAATAGGAACGGGAACAGAACAAAAACTGAACCTGATCAGAAATGAGTATAGATACAAACAGAGAAGCAAGATGGAAGGCGTCCAACTCAACCTTGGAGCAGTGCAGTTCATAACTCGGGAAAGCTTGGATGGACAGAATTGATGGTGGAGAGTATGTTCGAGTATTTCAAAGTCATAGGTGAGAGAGAGAAAGTATAAGTGTTAGGTCCTAAGTCACATAGTGAGAAGGATCTGAGGGGTAGAACCGTATAGGAAAGGTGAGTGCGACGTCAAGTTGGGAGTCTTTTGGTGGTAAGAGAGTCATGGAGACTCTTTCTCAGTGTTGAATTCACATAGAAAAGGTGGAAAAAAGTCATGGAGACTCAGCATAGAAATTTTGATTGTTTATTTTGATGGCATAAGCCCTTAGGATTCCATTGGTAATTAGGTATTTATCGGAGGACAAGAGTCACAAAAATTACTTTCTTCTAATTTGGGGAAACAACCTATTTTTGCACTAAATTCTTTTGCAATGAAGGAATGGGTAGCATTACAATCAAATAAAACATATGTCGCGATGTCATTAACATAAATTGTTCCTCACATGACCGAATTGCAATATTGTTACGAGTTACCCAACATTCCAAAGATTTTAAGTAATAACTTCAATGGTAAGGCGTACCTGACACCACAACAGAATGGTCTTCCTCTACCACATCATCAATTTGTGCTTCCTCACCATAGAGAGAAAAGACTCTTGGTGCCACACCTCCAGATCCACCGACTCCAGCTGAGCAAAATCTTGCAATATGCTCAGATTCCCCACACTTAAAACACCGACCAGTGCCCAATTTGCATTCCCCAAAGTGGTTCTTCTTGCACTTCAGACATTGATTCAATTGTTGAGTCCTCACATTAGGTGAGGCAGTGTTTGCCACATTCATATGGCATTTATCCTTCATCTGTTGCACTTCATATTCTAAAGGCCTCTTTGTCCCTTTGTTCATCATTTGGTCCACCCTTCTGTTGTTGGTTAAGAGCATTCTTCTAGAATTTCTGATTCACTTCATGCTGTTTAGCCGTCATCAACTCAGCATCCTCAACTTCTAAAGCCTTAGCAACAATCTTTGTATAAGGGATGCCCTGACTACTAGAAATTTTAACTCCTTTAAGAATCTTGACTCTCAGTCCATGGACAAACTGATAGACCTTATGCTCATTATTTGCCACCAGATGTTATGCAAATCGAGAGAGTGTTTCAAACTTCCTTACATATTCAGATACAGTTCCAGTCGAGCACAACTGAACAAACTCGACTAACTTCTTCAATCAGACAGTCTGGCTGAAAACTTTTCATAGAAGATTTTTTTAAATTAATCCCATGTCAAAGCTCGAACATCATGTGCCACTTTAATACTATCCCACCAGAACCTCACATCTTAAATCAGCAGGTACGGAGTACATTAAACCCTCTCGGTCTCTCTAATCCTTGCATATTCAAACACATCTTCCAGAGACCGAATCCATTCTTCAGCTCCTACGACTTTAGCCATATTCCCATTGAAGCATGGAGGCTTAAGTTTCCTAAACTTCTACTAACCAGCTTCTACTAGAATCACCATTTGACGTTGATTCTCATTCCAATTTTGCTTCTCTGTAAGGCGTTCCATGATAGTTGTCAGGCGATCAAGAACATCATTTCTGCCATCACGTGGAACAATACCCTCTTGACCAATAGCATTCTGTAACGTCCCAAATTATATTTTCCCCAATTTTGAAAACCTTAAAATTTTTCCCAAATTGATTTGCAAAATTATGTTTAATTTGGTTGTTATAAACCCTAAATTACAAACTTAGTTAATAAAATCTTTATTTATGGTGGAAGCATTTAATAAAACAACTAGATTTATTAGTAGATTAGTTTAAAGTTATTTATTAGTGTTAATCCTATTAATTCTAGCTTCTTAAACAAAACATTTAATTAAGACTTTATTAAATGAAACATAGTTTATTGAAAACTTCAATACAAAGGAAACTTATTCGAATACTTTTAAAAATTGAAACATTAAATAAAGTTCTTCCCGAAATATTAAAACTGTAATAGAATTTAATCTGCTAACCCATCGTTGACATATTCAATATTTCCCTCTATATGCTCTTCTACTTCGGGAAAATCCTCGATTAGTCCAAATTCATTATCTATTAAAAATTCACCTAAATCACAAGACTAAGATGTGAGATAAACACAGTAAGTGGAAACACGTGCATAAATGTTTAATTTCATGCATTACCTAGTTTTTAAGTTTGAAAGTTACATACTGGTTGGAATTCATTTTCCAGCCCTACCAAGTTTCAAGCTTTCATTAGCTATCACAAGGTTTCATGCATTCAGGCTTTCATTAGCCATCTCAAAATTTACTACCAAGCTTCAGACTTTCATTAGTCATCGCAAGGTTTCATGCGTTCAGGCTTTCATTAGCCATCTCAGAGTTTTCCGTCAATTCCATCAGATTCATACGCATGCAAGATGACCTATAATTTTTATCTTGATTATATCATGTGTCAATATCTAATCGTGCATGACAGAATAAAGTATACAACTTAATAATAAAATAAATATAAAGAAAATACTATATGCCTTGTGATGTAGGGCCTATGGCCAAAACGTCGTAAGTGTACCACTTACCTAGATTTCGAGAGAGTAAGGACTTAGGGTATTTTTGAATCTTTGAATGATTGGCTTACGTTGAAAGAATTTATCAATTAATTTCTATCAAATAGTAATATTATTCCTAGGAAAAGATTCGGGCAGGAATTCGTTATCGCAAACTCTCAATTGGGTCAAATACGGATATTGTTGGGTCAGGTCGACAAACTGGATCAGTTCGGGTCAATCAGGAGGATCGGTTTGGGTCGGTTCAGGTTGGTTCCTTAGGTTGGATTTCGGTTCGGTTGGACTCCTTCAATTAACCGGACTGATTCCTTCTTCTTTGTTTCTAGTCTTCTTCTTCGTCCTACGATAGCCCTAGACAGAGCTCATCTCTGTTTCCTGACGAGAGAGCCCCTCTCTCTCATTGGTTGTCGTCAGTCGCTGCTAGGGGATGGGTTGTTGTGGTGGAGGGCTCGACTTGAGGAGAGTTGTTTCGGAAGGGATTTCGTCTCGGGCAGAGGTGAGTTTCCAGCACTTTGAAACTTCTTTGAGTTGGGTGTGAGCTCATAGCTCGGTGAGACCCTCTATTTATAGAGTAGTCTCACCATGTTTTCCATAGAAGGAACGCTTTGAATCTACCCTTCAAAGGGTCCAGATTCAACGTTGGATAAGGAAGCATTTTTGGCTTCCTTGAAACGGTCCATTTCGTAGCAGATTAGGAAACTAGCTCAATTAGGTTTTCCATTTAGCTTGATTAGGGGAAATTATCATTAGAATTTATTTGATTTTGAAAATTTTTCCTAATTAATTGTCAATCCCGCGTATCACAAGTGGGAGCAAAATTATTAGGGTTTTGATTTTGGAAAATGTTGTAAATTTGGGGAATTTGAATTTTAGCACGTTACAATCTTCCCTCCTTAAAAGAGATTTCGTCCTCGAAATTTAAAGTGTCTTAAAATTCTAAATATATACTTACCTCTATTCTATTTAATTAACTACAACACTAGATATTTCTTAAAGTTAATAGTTTTTAACTAAACTTCAAGGTCTAAAATTTCTTGCAATGTTGCTATAAAATTCATAATTAAATGTCTTAAATTTAATCAAAAGTTCTCATCTATGATCAAATTTCTACGACTCCTCCAGCAATAATCATTTTAACTATTTACTTAAATGTAAATCTTATATTTATGTTCTTCAAATTCAATAATGATTATAATATTTAAATATTATCTCTAATTTCATCATAAGAAGGTAAATTTTGACGGGTTTTTTATTATTACTATTTTTTAAACGTTTTTCTTGTTTTAGTTATCATTGTTTTGACTCACTCTAAATGAACAATCTTCGAATTACTAGGTCATGTACTACTATGTTTACATTGCGCTACTCTAATTCATCTCTTTTGATAAAATTCAAATTTTTCTTAATCTTCTGTTGAATTTTCAATTCTATTTATTGAATAATAATGTCATCTGTATCTATTGTCAAACCTTTATTTTGAATATAATAATATCCACTAAATTATTCTTTAATGTTCATATCTACTTGATTTTATATGTAATCGACTAATACATCAATTCCTTAAGACATTAATTCTATGACATTTTTAAATTTAACATTAACTTTTAAACTAATTTACATATCGCAACATAATATTAATATTTTGGTAATTTACACACTTGCTATTAAAATTTATAATTAAGTCCTAGAACTTAACTTAATGAATTATATCCTCCAAATTAAATTCTTATTTAAAATACTTCAATTCAATTCTACATGTTCGGAATTTCAAATCAAATTTAGTTTTATATTTACTTAATCAATGATTGTCCTAATTTTGTAATTGAATACAATTTTATACTTAAGTGTCTCTATCTTATTTTCATCAATTATTGCCTCGAAATTTAATAATTTATTAATTACATCTAATTTCCGTATTCTCAATTAATGATCATTCTTACTATATACTTGAATATAAATCTTATATATAAATTCATTGTCTTCAATATGATTAACTATAACCAATAATTTATTGAAAACACTGGACACTCTAAAATTTACATTTTATGTCTAAAATTTTGTTTCAATTGACTACATCCTCAAAATTTTATTAATAAAGTCTAAGTTCCATAATTCATAAAAATGTTTATTCTAAACTAAGTACTTAAAATTTCAAGTTTAAAACCTCAATTTAATCTTGATCAATATATTCTTAAAATTTAATTATTTATAAGGAATAATATAACCTCACGTTTATAGGAATAATGTTATCTCTATATTGTGGAGTTCATTCTAAACAACTTCGTATTTAAATTCCTAAGTAAAGATCTTGACTTTATTTGATAAATTATATTATCAAGATTTACTAAGTCATCATCTATGATCTAATTTTATGGTTCCTCTAACAATTATTATTTTAAACTATACATTTAAAGACATAATTCACACATAGGTTACTCAATTTTAGTTTAATCAATTAGAAACCAATAATCTTCAAAGTCTTCTATTATAATTCAACATCTATGTCTTATCAAGCAAAGATCACTCTAAATTCTCAATTTGCTTCATTATATATGACACGAGACGACCTGCAAAAGGAAGTACATGTTAACAACCCACGAAGAATGACAGGGAAGGAGATGTAGACCTTTGATCGGATCCGGGAACTATCTAACGTTAGGTTCACGGATTCTAGATTTTTGAAGAAAATCTACCGATCGCGGGCAATGGTTCGGTTTTCCCTCGCTCAAACTCCCAATGGAAGTTTGAAAAGGGAAAACTTACGAGTTAGCTCAAGCACCACGAGCTTGCTAACAAGGAAGTCCTCTACTTCGTCTCGGATTCGAAGATCCGGGGCGGCCGCTCGACGGAGTCAGAATTTTCTCACAGGGGAGGGAAATAGTAATATATTAATCTCGTCAAAGTTGTCTTTGCAATGCGTCTAACCATGGAAATTTATAAACCTAGGTGATGATGAGTAGGGGTGATGGACGGTCGAGATGAGGCAGATGATGGGCGGCCAAGATGAGGCATGTGGGTGGCAATATGCAGGCTCTTGGATGAATATGGAATGAATGGCCGAGATTAAAGCTGGTGGAAGAACATGCATGACGTACACGTGGCAGCTCCTTGATGTTTTCTTTGGGCTTGCTCTTTCCTTGGGCTTGAAATGGATTGGACTTGGCCCATAACTCAATCATCACCTTCTAACCTAAACAACAATCTAAATGCATAAATGAGTAAAGCTTATAACCATGCCTTACCCTCACAAAATAGGCTCAATGTTTGCCATGAAAATAAAATAAGAATTAAATAAAAATATGCAGAATTGAAAGGTTACATGTTTGGGATGCCGGGAAAACAAATTCTCGTCTGATGAAGCTCATAACATTCACGTGTGTCCCAAGTCAAGACATGCACAGGTTGCTCCCTATCCGTTGGGACAACATCCCAAATAGAATCATTCTCGGAGTTAATACCTGCAAAAGAAATAAGATCATCAGTAATTTGGCTAAGTGACAGTAAGGACCTTGTTTGCGATCGAGTAATAGGCCTCGGCCCCCAAGGCATGTCAATATATCCCTAAGAGTTTTTAATAATTACTTCCCAAATTTTCATATATTTTCCACCGAGTAGTACTAAACACTTCAAAGGTAAAGTTATTGACTTCATTTTAATCAACTATAACCTTTAAATTTATCAAACATAATCTAGCATTAATTAATTAATTTTTTTAAATTTAATTTTATTTATATTACTTTTTTTTTGTTACTAAACATTCTAATACATCTTTCATTATAAGATCAACACCTCTACTTCTCACTTATTTACTAAATTCTCGATTCATTTAATATCAAACTTTCCCTAAATAATTATTATTATAAATTTTGCTTTCATGTAAGATTTCTTTTTTAACAGTTTATTTACTACACATGATATTTATTATTATTATTTTTTATTTTTTTATTTTTTACGTAATATTCAACTTAAAATATTTTTGCTAATCTATATTTATTTTCCTTAACTTTATTTTGATCTCTTATATTTCAAAATAAAATCTAGCATTATTTCTAATTTATTAAGTTATTGAATATATATCTAACTAAATAACTACTTAAGATATAATAATTGAATTCTTAAACTAAATTAAAATATATGTTATATCATCCTTTGTTTAAACCTAAATTATAAATTTCATAATTATCATTAATAATTTTTTCAAGTCCTATTCTTAAATCTTTAAATAATATAATTCTATATTTAAATATTTACTGTAGACAATCATCTTATCCTAATCCTAACATAACAAAACTAAGAATTATTATTATTATTATTATTGTTTTAATTTTTTAATTATTTTTTTATTTTTTTATTTTTTTTTCTAATATCCTTGACTAAAATCTTGACATCAAAATATTTGTTACTATTAAAAATCATTCACACGTGAAAAATTTGAAATTCTCTTCATAACAATATTTATTATTATTTGTTGTTGCTATTATTATTATTTTTATAAGTTCTCCTATACAAAATGTTCAACCTTAAGTATTTTTTTATTTTTATTTTTATTTTATTTATTATTTTTATTTTTATTTTTTTTTAAAGAGTTCCTAAGCTCTAACACTAACATTTGAGCATAAGGTAATATACTTTAGATTTGGTGTGCTTAAATGCTTTGTAAATATTGTTCATAACTAATTCCTATTTGTATTTAACTTTGGTTTAATTTTTTCATTATTATTATTATTATTTATTATCTTATTATTTATTTATTATTTGTTTATTTATTATTATTATTAATTTTTATTTTTATTTTTATTTTTTGTTGAAGGGAGTTTTGTTTTTTGATCGGGGTAAAGTCTTTTAATTAATTATTTTAGAGTTAGCCATAAATCTACACCACAAAGAGTAACTCTAAAATAAAAACAACTTTTATAAAATGCGACTTAGAATAATTTGAAATTATTTTAAATAGATAATTGAATTTCTAAATAAAATATATATATACTAAAATGTCAAAACATATTTAAGTTTTTATAAAACATGTATAAAAATTTAAAATGAAATACTTGATTATCGACGATCTTCCTGATGTAGATGAGCATACAGATAGTCTACAGAATCTTATAAACCTCAAGCTCTGATACCAATTTGTAACGCCCCAAATTATATTTTTCCCAATTTTGAAAACCCTAAAATTTTTTCCAAATTGATTTACAAAATTAGGTTTAATTTGGTCTTTATAAACCTTAAATTACAAACTTAGTTGTAAAATCTGTATTTATGGCGGAAGCATTTAATAAAACAACTAGATTTATTAGTAGATTAGTTTAAAGTTATTTATTAGGGTTAATCCTATTAATTCTAGCTTCTTAAACAAAACATTAAATTAAGACTTTATTAAATGAAACATAGTTTATTGAAAACTTCAATACAAAGGAAACTTATTCGAATACTTTTAAAAATTGAAACATTAAATAAAGTTCTTCCCCAAATATTAAAACTATAATGAAATTTAATCTGCTGACCCATCGTTGACATATTCAATATTCACCTCTGTATGCTCTTCTACTTCGGAAAAATCCTCGATCAGTCCAAATTCATCATCTGTTAAAAATTCATCTACATCACAAGACTAAGATGTGAGATAAACTCAATAAGTGGAAACACATGCATAAATGTTTAATTTCATGCATTACCAAGTTTTTAAGTTTGAAAGTTACATACTGGTTGGAATTTATTTTTTAGCCCTACCAAGTTTCAAGCTTTCATTAGCTATCACAAGGTTTCATGCATTCAGGCTTTCATTAGCCATCTCAAAATTTACTACCAAGCTTCAGACTTTTATTAGCCATCGCAAGGTTTCATGCGTTCAGGCTTTCATTAGCCATCTCAAAGTTTTCCGTCAATTCCATCAGATTCATACGCATGCAAGATGACCTATAATTTTTATCTTGATTATATCATGTGTCAATATCTAATCGTGCATGATAGAATAAAATATACAATTTAATAATAAAATAAATATAAAGAAAATACTATATGTCTTATGATGTAGGGCCTATGGCAAAAACATCGTAAGTGTACCACTTACCTGGATTCCGAGAGAGTAAGGACTTAGGGTATTTTTGAATCATTGAATGATTGGCCTACGTTGAAAGAATTTATCAATTAATTTCTATCAAATAGTAATATTATTCCTAGGAAAAGATTCGGGCAGAAATTTGTTATCGTAAAACTCTCAATTGGGTTAAATACGGATCTTGTCGGGTCGGGTTGACAAACTGGATCAGTTTGGGTCGGGTCAGGTGGATCGATTTGGGTCGTTTCCTTAAGTTGGATTTCAGTTCGGTTGGACACCTTCAATTAACCGGACTGATTCCTTCTTCTGTGTTTCTAGTCTTCTTCTTCGTCTTGCGATAGCCCTAGACAGAGCTGCTCTCTGTTTTGTGACGAGAGAGCCCATCTCTCTCGTTGGTTGTGGTCGCTGGTAAGGGATGGGTCGTGGTGGTGGAGGGCTCGACTAGAGGAGAGTTGTTTCGAGAGGGATTTCGTCGCCGGAAGAGGTGAGTTTCCAGCGCTTTGAAACTTCTTTGAGTTGGGTGTGAGCTCATAGCTCGGTGAGACCCACTATTTATAGGGTAGTCTTACCATGCTTTCCATAGAAGGAACGCTTCGAATCTACCCTTCAAAGGGTCTAGATTCAAAGTTGGATAAGGAAGCATTTTTGGCTTCCTTGAAACACTCCATTTCGTAGCATATTAGGAAACTAGCTCAATTAGGTTTTCCATTTAGCTGGATTAGGGGAAATTATCATTAGAATTTATTTGATTTGAAAAGTTTTCCTAATTAATTGTCAATCCCGCATATCACAATTGGAAGCAAAATTATTAGGGTTTTGATTTTGGAAAATGTTGTAAATTTGGGGAATTTGAATTTTGGTACATTACACATTCTCATATCCGACAACTCCATTTCTATCTTTATCGTTATCTTCTCCAACATTGGCTTGAACATTTCCTCTGGTTCTCCTTGCCATTCTACTATCCTACAATAATATTGTTTTTGTTTGGTATTAGTTTTTTCTAAAATGTTAACTAATTATCGTAGGGAATGTACATTAGGAAGTATTTAGATTTCTTAGGCAAAAACGATATTTATCCTTTATTATTTTATGGTTACGAGTATAATGTTCTTAATTAAACCTAAAACTAATTATAGAAAAGTTTAATTAATTCTTTATTACACAAGATTTTATATCAAGAATACTAGTAAAACTAAGCAACTACAAATAATTTATACTCACAGAACAATTCATATGAGTAGTGCAATAAACCAATGTAATGAAGTACTTACAATCGATTAAGCAGGCCACGACCAATCTTGTATTACCAACAGTCTATAAAACCACGTCAGACCCAGTTATGCTCTTATACCATAATTGTAACATCTCATTTCTGTTAATGCATTTTTCATAAAATTTTGAACATTTTAAAATTCAATTAAAATATACTTAATTGAAAAACATCAGAGTACATTACGTGGAATAAAAATATTGAACTGTCTTACAAAAATAACACAATTAAAATACTTAAAATCCATAATAAAAACTTTATGCAATTTAAACAACTTTTATTCTTTAGAGCCATAACCCCCGAGGTCGTTCCGCGAATGATAACACAAGCTCGCTTTGCATCTGAACTCACTAAAAACGAGCACACTTACATTTACATTTATTTACCATTTGGGGTAGGAGCAACCACTTCAGTCTCCGAACTCATCCACCCATTGACTAAAAGCAACCTCTTCAGTTTTCAAACTTACAAAAACGAGCTATTTTCTACGAGTGAGCAACCTCTTAAGTCTCCGAATCCACATAGAAAATACTATTTATTATCTTCGTTATTAATCCATGCAATACATTACGTACAGTCATACTAACATGCCTATATGACTGTCACATACAGCAGTTCATATATCGCAAACAATGTTACAAACAATGAATACAATTATGCTTCAACTGTAATTTAACACTAAACGTATTTCTACTAATAATTTATTTAGGTTACATACTATTAAACAAATCTTTTATCATGTTATCAGTCTAAACTTTCTATATTCATATTGTGCACCCAGACATCAATACTTGTAGTCTAACATAACTAATAAATTTTCTTTTTGTTTTCTTTCAAATCGGGGTTATCAACCTAAGCAAAATGTCCACTGACAATTTATCAACAACGTAACACTAACCTATTTAACTTCTAGATTTATTCCAAAATAATATTATAATTTAACAGCTAATAATAGGGAAGTTAGTTATGTAAACCCTTTGATACATGTATAAACCTACGCCTACATCACTAATTTACTCCTTACCAACCTTCTCCTACCGTTTGGTTTTCTAAACTGAAGACATAACAACAACAAATTATCCTTAATGATCAACATGTAGAGGACATAAAAACAGTAGGAGTCATCATAGGATATCAACTTATAGATGATAATAAAGAATAACAATAGTAAAAGCTCTATAGAAAGCACCAACATGCAAACCCACTTCTTCTTCCCCACTATTATAGTGAACTCAACAATAAAGAATGTAGAGACAATCCTTAGCAATAGTTCTATCATAGAAAAAAACTTCTCAAAGAACAAACAATGAAAACAATAGCGCATTACACAACAAAATACACAAACATCCTACTCCTGTGATGTAGGTTCTTTCGAACAAAGCACATGCATTATTCCTTTCCTCATGTGTCTCTTCTCTTTACTTTCCTTAGCAGTGATCTTCTTCTCCGTCGACAGCAACTCACCGAGTAGTTTTCTCTCTCACAAGTTTTTCCCAACAGGAAAAACTTCAAACTCTTACGTCCCATCTATATACCTCTGACAATCCTCTAGTTTCCCTACAAAGGTGAAGAGTCAAGAATAAAGACACTTGGACCCGCACTGAAGCGTCAAGAGTTGAAGATTTCCATTTCTGGCGATTGATTATCGCTTCTAGAAGGTGTTTTAAATGGCAGTCAATCGATTTAACTCTTGGACGATTGAGCACCCATTCGTTGAACGATCACCAATTTTTGGCTTTCATTTTTGCCGGTTGATTGCGCCAATCGATCGACGGTGATGCTAGTCGTGCATCACGAGCGAGCGCTAATTTCTTTCCTGTATTTTTGTCTAATTTTATCATAAATTCCTTAATTACTTTAAATCCTTATTTCCCTAATAATAAATAATTATATACCTATAATTCCAACACACTTCAACACTTTATTCTTCGTAATAAAAACACCAATATCTTACATTTTTGCTTAACTCAATAATTACAAGAAACTAAATTCCCCGAGTATTACAAATGTAGCAGAAGACTTTGCTTTAATGTACATGATAGTAAAATTGTCATTTTAAAACAGCCAGTCATGAAAAGTTAGTTTTTAAAATATTTTATACAAAATACTCATTCAAGAGCTATCATCTGCATGTTAGGTTAGCTGTAACAACCCCAATTGTTCAACGTGAAAATCCTCCATCGACTACACTATCATTCTTGTTGATCCTCTTGAATCTTATTAGAAATCAGTTCACCTACATCACAATATTTAAATTTGAGCCTAAAACTCAATAAATAATGCGTAATAAGATGATATGAAATTCAATGAAACACATGTTTTAGTTTTTCTTTCTTTTTCTTTTCTTTCTTTCCTTGTTTCTTTGTTTTTTGTTTTTTTTCTTCTTAACATAAACATTGAGACAAGACACCAAATCCATAAAATCATTGGGGTAAAAGCATACCCAAACATCATTGGGGGCCAAATCTACAAAAGCTTCATTAGTATCATATTGCCAAAGCTTTTAACATATCTTACATACCATTTTTTTATCTTTCTTATATGAAAACATATGCATGAAAAACTATTTTCTTTTTGTTCTTGGAAAGCATGATGTATGAGAATAAATGAAACACTACATGTATAATCTAATCATGTGACAACATCACAACATATTCTTGATCAATGTCATCATAAATAGAACAACATATTATCATACAGTTTCTTTGAATAGAGCAAAACATATCCTCAAGCAACATATTATCATAACTATCATAACATAATAACAATTTAGGGAAAGATCTAAAATAACCAAAGAGGGGGTTCAGTTAGGTTTTTAAACTTTTTCGTGCGATTATTAATTTCTCTAACTTAAGTGATTTAATACAATTAATTGGCTAAAAACAAACGCAATAGTAATGAGCAACAAGAGAAGGATTAAGAGATACAAAACAGAGTTGTTAACGTAGTTCTGTAAAGCACGCTTACATCCACGCTACAAGGCTCCCCCTTGAAGATCTATTCACCTCAACCATTTGGGTTATAATTGATTGAGCTTCACGGCGTCAATCCAACCATTAAAATAACTGATTCTTAGGGCATGACCCTTCTCGCTCGATTACAAAATTTTTTAAATGAAAAGCTCAAGCTTTACAATCAATCTCCCAAATCACAAATCTCAATAGGCATAGGTGAGAGTTGACTATTTGCAGTTTTTTTGTAAATTAGAAATCGAGTTGTAAATTCGGCAGAGTTTCGGCACTTTCAAACTTAGTTACTCCAGCCTTGTAGTGACTTCTATTAATATATTTCCTTACCTTCGGTCGACCTCATCCAACCGTTGAAAAATAGTCGTTGCGTTGTTCTGGACTTTTTTGATTGCATTTCTCGACTGGGTCCTCGAAGATTTACTCGTCCGAAAAGTTAAGGAGCAATATGTATATGTTTTTGGTCGCTGTCTTCAACTACAAAGTCGACCACATCCAGTCAAAAAAACTTCAGGGCAATTTGTATACATTTTCCGTCGAGGTCTTCAATCGCGGCTTCAACTGTGTCCTCGTCTGAAAAACTTCAAAATCCACTGCATACATGTTCGGTTGCTGTATCCACGGCTCCCTCATCCTCGACTTCATCCAAATCTTCGAAGAGTAATCTATAAAGCTTTTTGGTCACACTATTCGACCACGTCCTCGTTGGAAAACTTCCAGTGCAATCTGTATACCTTTTCGGACGAGTCTCTCAACCGCACATTTGATTGCGCGGCGTCTGAAAACTTTCAAATTGAATTTCATCTCCTTAATTTGCATTCCTTGAATTCTCTAAATCCCAATATGATATGTACTCACCACATGGACTTAGATAAACTTGTTAATAAACATTAATACCCTAGTTAAGGATATTTCCAATATAAACTCAATATAAGCATTATGTTTGTGTGTTTAATAATTCTTCAAATAAACAACTTATAAATACCATCAATATAATTATCATCAAAATAAATACACCTAACACACTTAGGTTAACAATCTCACCCTTTTTGATGATGACAAAATATATTAGCTGTTTATCCCTTAATCTAAGCATGTTTATGTTTTATTGCTTAATTTGATTTCTTCCCCTTAGTTTATGCAATTTTTCTAACTTTCTTTTTATGCAAAACATGCTATATCAAATTCCCCCCTTTTTTGTCTCAATCAAAAAGGAATCAAGAGAAAGAGGGGACGTTCGTCAAATCACATTTCTCACCTTTGTGATTGCCAAAGAAAAATATATGGCAATATTAAAAACTGAAAAAAAATTGGCATGGACACGTTTGTTTTATGACTCCCCCAAATGCATTATCAAACAACAATAAACCAATTCAATCCAAGCATCCAATAAGCAGTCATAGCAAGGAATAGGGTTAAGATACAAATTCATACATCTATCAAAATGAAGTGAAAGCATGAGAAATTTAATCCAAAGACAAGCATATACAATATGATTACAAATTTGGAAGTCCAAAAGTAAAATATATGTAACAACCCGGTTTTTTTTTATTTACTTTAAAATCTCGTGAAATTTAAAACTTTTCTTTTCTCTTATAAAAACATCAGAGTATTCTTCATTTATAAAACCCGATCGTCAAAACTCTTTACTTAAAACACTTATCCATTTCAGCAGAAGTAATAAAATCCTTTTATGAAACGCAGCAAAATTTAAAACAAAAATGTTAAGGAATATTAAATAATTTACAAACCCTTTTTCAAATAATTTCCTTTTTAAAACTCTTTAGCCCAACCAGCCACAAGATCCACCCGTGCAAATCCTTCATCAACAGTCTTTGACCCGTTCACCTATTGCTCATACATACCTACATCACAAGACCTAACTAATGGGCCTAATGCTCAGTAAGTGATAGAATGAAATACAATGCAGATGATATGTGTGATCATATAATGCATTACAGAAGGGAACCGTATCTCTTCTGGAAGTTAAGGTGGAATACTCCCTAGAGTCATGTGGCCTAACCAATCACTCCAACGAGAAGATATATCCATTGGGGGTGTTACCACAAGCAGATATCCTCACTTTTGTTAAAGACATTGGGGGTTTCATAACAGGGTAATTTTGAACCCTAGAATCCACATAGCTAACTTCTAAACCTACCACTCCCTACGTGGGAGGAATCTACCGTATGGAAAGTCACAATTCACCAAAACCCACACATGCCTAATTACATATATTAATTATGTCATGCAATATGCTCGTGAATACATACACCCTATATGATGATATAATGTCAAGTAAACATATTATTAAAAGAACCTAAATCTAGTAAACATACAACATGCAATCCTAATTCTTGCGATATAGGGTCCGAAGACCAAAAAACAGTAACTATCAACTTACATGGCATCGACAATGCGATAATGTCATTCACCTTAGTACCATCAAAACCATTAAATTAACCATCATCAAAATGATCAACCTTACTTCTATGACTCACTTCCTTAACAAATTCTAATATCTTAGCATGTTCAATTGGATAGCAACAACTCACAACAGTTGCTCATTCCATCAATGTGATAGGATACTACATATAAAATGTACTTTACAAAACCAAATAGTATTCCATCACAATAACGTAGAAAGGAGGTAAGCAACAATAGTGCACATAATTTGTTTTCACATAAATAAAGAGCATACGTCATTCTCATCCTTAACGAACGATATTCTTAAACGAGAACACTCAAAGAGCACATAACAGAACTGTACATGCCTTAACAGCCCCTCATTCACCTAAATGTCTTAACTGCTTCACAATAATAATTACACAATATCCCACTTCAACAATCAACAGCTTCCACATAATCAGGAAACCATTCTCAACATCGCCGCACACAAGCCTATCAACAAACAAAACATAATATTCATTACTTCACAATGTCCATAAAGTCAGAGAACCATTTCTATCAACAAGGCATATTCGGCTCCTTAGTGACATAGACTAACAAATTTTAAACCATTATTCACTAATAGTGAACAAAAGCAAATGCAGAACTGAACGTAGTTTTATAGATCTTGAAACGAAAGTCCAACTCATCAACAACATCAATAACTTGGAACCAAGAACAGAACCAGGAATCATCCATCCTTCATTATAGCATTTCAGCATTTCACAATCAGAATAACAACAAAGTTCAATACCCATCCAAGCAGCAAAGTATGATTTCATATAAACCCATCAGAAAGAATGAAGGAGGTCTTTTACCTGAAGAACACCTACTTCTTTCACTCAGTCCTCAGCCATCACTCATCATCCTTCACTCTCTGTCGTTTTACAGAACTCACAAAGCACATCCCCTGCATTCCAGCGTTACAACCATATCTATATAGGTAGGAGAGATCACACACTTCAAAGAAGGTGGTTTACTCCCCAAATTCCACGTGGAAAGTTGGCTAGGGAGGCAGCAGGAGGAAGCCCAATCCTAGTTCGGTCAAGCCGATTCCTGGCAAGAACGCATCAGTCGCCCCTGCCATCACGCGCGCCTCACCATATCTAGCCAACGTGAATCACGGCCAAATCAGATGGCCAGAACGTCCAATTTAGAATGCCATAGAGGGAATCAAAACATAAACTGACTTACATGGCCGACGATTCGCGGCACCATCGGGAATTCGATTCCCGAGCCCTAACTGCGGCAAATCCATCGTTCATCACGTCTCCTGCAGCTGCACCATCGCCGCCCGACACCGGACAACGCACGGCCGAGCCTTGCCTTCGTCCGTCGCCCTCCTTCTCCCTCGCATCCCCTTCGCCTCTCCCAATCTCTCTCCCTCAATCTGTTCTTCTCTCTCTCCAAATGGCCTGAGGCCATTTTCTTCTTCTTTGGACCGGTTCAAGGATGAACCTGTTCAATCCCTCCCCTCATTTACTCTTTCATTTTTATTTAATCAATTTCCTCTTAATTTTATTTAATTCAATTAATCCTTCTTATTTATCTCCAATTAATTACTCATCTACATTTTATTTTCTTCATTTTAAATTAAAAACAAGTCGCCTTATTATTTTCGGATCGAGCCAAACCAAAACCGTTAAATCCATATTTAGCAATTAAGTCCTTAGTAATATCTCGATAATTATTCGACTAATTCGAATATCGTTAATTATTTTCCAATTTATCAATTTTAAATTATGATATGAAAATTGGGATATTACAATATATCTCAAAATAATAGTTCAAATGCAAATGAGAGTAGACATTCAACTAAAAACATTCAATTACAACTTAGAATAGGAAATTTAACTATTAGCCGAAAAGATAAACATGAAACTAAACATCAGGAATGTCAATGTCATTGGTGGAGGGAGGAGGAGTAGTCGATGATGAAGGAACGTCGGGATGAGTTGAAGGAGATGGAAGAATGGTGGTCCATACTCCTCGAGAACTATCCTCAAGTTGCTTTTCATTTGTCTAATGCTTGCCCATCATTTGAATTAAATAGGTTGATTTCTAGTTCATCGTCTCTTGAAGACGGACTATCTCGGAGGCAGTGGATGAGGATTCTCGTCAGGAGAGAGCAAGATAAGAGGAGGGTCCAGGCTATGATGATGTAATACCCCGACTTTTTATATCTAAATTTAAAAAGGAAAAATTGGAAAGTAATTGTCGGTATTTGAATTATTGGGATATTTATCGAGGGTATTACCAAGAACATATTTGTTGGGATATAATTTGAGAGGATTTATTGGATGATAATTAGAATTAATTTGGAAGAAATATTTTGGGATATATTTTAATGGAAAAATTATCACGGATCTGTATTTTTACATTTTGGAAAAATTGTCACGGATCTCTATCAGGGATATGGGGATTTCGGACTAACGCGGATGAGGCAAGAATGCTTTCCCTCGTTCGAAAAGTCAATTTAAACCAAGAAACTCATTTCTATCTGATACTCTCTCTCTCTCATTTCATTTCTCCTTTGACATTTCTCTCCCCTGCGACGTGGATCCCTACCCCAAGAAGATAGGAGTTGTCCACGTGATCCTCTCCCAATGGACCACACTCGAATGAAGAGGGTGATTGTCCCTTCAATCTAGTTTCTCCAACTTTCACATGGGTCTTCTACTACCTTTAAGTCGATGGATGACTAAGTGAAGCAAGGTTAAACTCTCCATTCCTATTTTGAGTACTACAAATGTGGAGAGTTAAGAGGAAGCTGCTCTGGATTGTAGCAGTGAAGGAAATTCTAGAGTGGCATTCCATTAAGGGAAACGTTGGGAGATCGACAGGTTGTGATTGTGGTCTTGACTGCTGCGATAATGAGGTAAGAATTAGAGTGTAGTTGGCTAGTGGACGCCCTACATCGCCGGTTTTGTTTGTTGATTTTCTGCTTGGGTTGATGTTGCGAAATATAGGTTTTGACCTTGATTTTCCTGTTGTTAAGTAAATGTCGATTTTAGTAGGATGAAGGCTGATGTATATTGTAACACCCCGACTATTTATCGAAATTTAATAAATATAATTGGAGTATAATATGGGAATTTTAGATTAAATGGGTAATTATCAGGGTATTACCAGTGACGTATTCGTTAGATTATAATTTATAGAAATTAATGTAATTAAAATAAATATTAATTCAACTAATTATATTATAATGTATGTGATCAATTGGGGTTAATTAAATTAAATTATAACGTAAGTTGTTCATTGGGATTAATATTTATAAGTTGAGGTGTATTTTCGATTAACTGAACCAATTCTATTAAGGGATCGGTTCAACACTTCTCATTTCGTCTGACCTTCGGCCATTTGACGAAATGAGAAAGAAGAATATTAAGGCTTAAATTAGATTATATGGGGATTTAAAATAGAATTAGTAAAAGAGGAATAATTAAATTGAATAAAAGAAATCATGTTGGGGGGACAAGTGAACCAGTCCAATCAAAACAAAACACAAAAAGAAAAAAAAGAGAGAATGGCCGAGAGGCCATTCTGCAAGAGGGAAACCAGAGAGAGACCAGAGAGGGGGACGAGCGAGGGAGAGGGAGAAGTGACGGAGAAACCGGGAGAGGTGAGGTTGGCAATGGCGAGCTCGAGCTCGGTTCGGGTTCATTTTGTTGGAGGTTCGGGCTGCTGCAGCGACAGGTGGCGTGAACCGATAGTTCAAGTTGAAGAGGTCAATATTCTATCACTTGGAATTGCATCTTGTAATGTAATATTTTTACACTCTGATGGTTAAATTCTGAAAAGCATCTATATGTTAGATTTGGGTCATGGGTTTGTGTACTCTGTTGGTTGTGCTCTGTTGGTATTAGTTTAGCTACTGCCTCTATTAGATTTAGTTTCTAGATTTTGTGAATGGGATCAATCTATTGGATCAATTGTTGGATGCTTAGGAATTGCTCTATTGATTGGGAAGTTGCTGCTTTGATAAGATTAGGAAATATTGATAATTGGTATTAATTTGTGAAGGTATTAAAAAGGAGAAGAGGAATAATGACAAAGTACGAATGTGCGATAAAGTTCGAGGTAAGAATTAAGGGGTGTTTTTGCCATTGAGGCCCTACACCACAAGTATGGGTGTGTGTGTGAGTTTAGAGTATTATTTCTTAAAATACTAGATGATAAGTATATTGTTTGTCTTACAAATGTTTTGTAGAATGCTCCGTGAATTTCCTTAATGTTGTTTTGTGTTAGAATAGTGTTAAACTCTTGGGGTAGAATTCTATTGTGTATTCCTTCATTGATTTCCTTGCTGTGGATGATGGCTTAGTTGTTATGTGAACTTTTCTTATAGTTAGTTTATTGCCTTACTGAAAGTGCTTATAGTCAGCTTGTTGCGCTTATTGTAATTGTGATTTCTATGAATGCTTAACGATAATGAATGACGAATGAGGAAAGATGGATGATGAATGAAATGCTTAACAATGTTAGTGCTGAATGATGTGATAAGTACGAATGAGCTATTAGTTTCCATGATTTTGCCCTGTTATTTCAATTGTTTACTTGCTGTGGTAAGTTTTTTTTGCAACGATAGAATCTAAGCATGATTAGTGATAGTGTTAACTGGAAATAACTACACTCTTAATTCTAGAATGCTTAATTGACTGTGATAATTAGAATGAACAAGTTTAATTAACTAATCAATTCATTGTAGTTTAGCAATAATTGTAGATAGTAATTGAGCATGCAAATTAATAGAGCAAACTCAAACATGTTAATTATTAGAGTTAATCAGTAGACTTGATTGGCACTTAAGCAGAATTAGCATGTTAAATTTACCCGATTAGTATGTTCAATTAACTAGTATGTTTAGATTGATTAACTAGCATGTTTAATTGCTAAAAGTAGATAACTAGTTGTTCAATTATGACTAGCCTATGAGCATGTTAATCAATCTAAGTATGTTAAGTAACCAACTTGTTAATTCACTCAACTAGATTTATTAATCAAATTAAGCATGCTTAATCGATTAATTAGGGTAGCTTGACTAAGTATGCCAATTGAGCATGTAATTAAGTAAAAAAATAACTAAACTACAAGCATGTTTATATTTTACTTGAGCAAGCATGTTTATATTTTACTTGAGCATGATTTAGTAGCTTTGAGCATGTAATTAACTAAGTATGTTAATTCTTTTGTTGTCTAAACCGAATAGTGGTATATTAATCAACCATGGTAATTAGTTAACTTGAGTATGTTAGACAACTAAACTAACATTTATTAATTGTATTCAAGCATGTTAAATAACTTAGATAATTATGGTGGCATGTTAATGAACTAGCGAACATGACTAAAGTAATCAACCCTTGAGCATTTAAATTAATTAGGATAATTAACTAGATGATAATTATAATTTCTCCTTGAGCATGTTAATTTAGTTATGCTTTACTTCCATATGCATGTCACTTGTGATCCGTTATATTTCCTTTATTATCGTGAAATATATATCCAAGCATGTTCCCCGTTGTTTATTTAGTTCTATAATTGCTTCCTTTATATGCTGTATGTTATTGGGTGTTCCATCATTATTACTTGTCTCTGTGTGCTTGTTCAGTAACTGCTATTCCTTTTATTGCACTTTTAATTTCAGTTACTTTCGTTTATGCGCACATCGATTTCTATGAATGTTATATTGTGAAGCATCATGCATCATGTTAGGTTGAGAATGTATGGTCATGCATCATGTTAACAGAAACTAATAGGGAGTGCCACAGGGTGGTACGCACACATGCACGAGTGAGGATAATGATGAAAATGAGTAAAACGGTAAGATAATAAAGGCCTCTGTGGTCCAGTAGCTTAGCTCGGCACAGATACAAAGAAAAGAATAAGGGAGTTGGGAGGCGGATGGGTAGCGGCCCTAGTCTAGCAATTAGGCAATGCCCCTACATTATCTGGAACAAGACCTAGTTGCCAATAGGAGGTTTGGTCCAACCAACTATACCATCCCATACGGGTCTTTCAATCTCCAGCTCGAAGTACAAGTAACGAACGAATGCCTTAGAGTAAAGTAATAAAATGGTAAATGGCTTAATGAAAGGATTGGCTTGGGTGTCCCCCATTCAAAATGAACTAAAGAGAATCATAAACATAATTGCATTAAACCTTTTTCCTTACTGAGCCATTAAGCTCACGTATTACTTGTGGTGTAGGTACAAATGACGAACAGATAATGAGCAGATAATGAAGCAAGGATGAGGGATTTGCACGAATGAGATCAGGGTTGGCCAAGTAAAGAAAAGAACGAGTAAACAATTGTAATTACATTAAATTATTGTATTGTACACCATTGTTTAGATTTCCACTTAAACGATTTAAATACGCTTCTGCCATGTTTTAGGATGATTTATTTTATAACGCTTCAGCACATTTTATCAATTGGTTTTCATAACGAGTTTTAAGAAACAGTCAGCAGCAATCCGGTTAGACGCACTCTGATACATTTTGTTTTAAAAAGAAAAATTTCAAATTTCCACACATTTTTACGATTTAAGAAAATCCAGATCATTACATATATAGCATGCAATATTCTGGACTTGACTATTAGGTGCCAATATACTCTTGACTTGTTGGATTGATTAACCATTGTCATGTCCTATTGGTTTGAAGAACTATTATGTATAAAGTTGGAACACCTGTTGTGCACTTGTAGGGTAACTTTTACTCTGTTGATGTGGATTAATGCTTTTATTGATGTAAATACTTGCTAAGACTGTCAGCAATAATTGGACGGGATTACTACCTTGAACCTTCGTTGTTAAATGTAGATAGGCTGCTACATTTAGTTTTGTTTTGGTTAACTATTGTTATCGTTAGTAAGCTGCTAGTGAAGGAATTCGAAGGCTGTTAGTAGACACTATCATTTTGTTAGGAAATTAGTCGTTGATGTGTGGTTAGGATGCCCTAGATTTTATGATGGATTGAATTTCCTATGAACTCCCAAGATATTCCCTGTTAATAAATAGTAGAAAGTTTAGTTGTAGCTACCTCTGGTTCTTTGTCAAACACACATGAGTTATTCCTTGTATATTTCACTGCTAATAAATGTTTAGCTTAATCGATAATCTCTCCTTGTCTTTAAATTGCTCTCCATGATTTGTTGATATTGTTGTGTAATCTCTTTATATTTCGTGAACTATATTTGAAATCCATGCATCATATCTAGGGTTTATGAAATTGTGAACATATTGCATGACACGCCCAATATATGTAAATAGACATGTGAGGGTTTGTGAGAATTGGTGACGATCCATCGTGGTGACACCCCTATTGGTGTAACTACTCCCACGTAAGGAACGAAATTACGGTTAAGCCACATGGACCCTGGGATCCTCTTCTCTTGTACGGAAATTCCTGATCTCTTCAACAAAAGTGTATGGTTACGGAATGTGGTGACACCCCTATTGGTATGTCTCCTCGTCGGAGATACCGTTAAGCCACGTGACCAATATCCATCTCTTCGATTAACAAACAAGGTACAGTTCTTCTCTATAATGCATCGTGTGATCATGCATAAGCAATAGCATTGCATTCTATTTTAATTCTTGCTGAGCATTAGGCTCATTGTTTTCCCCGTGATGTAGGTACATTTACGAGAACATATTTGTAGCAGTTAATAAGGGATTGCACATGCAAGTCTTGTGGCTGGGTGGGCTAAAAAAAGTTAAGTGAAAACGAATGGTAGAAGCTTTTGTAATATAATTAAGTTTTATTCTTAAATGAAAAGAATTTATTTAGTTCTGCTGAAATTTATAAAAAGGTTTTAAGTAAAGAAATTAACGTTAGGATTTTAAGAAAGAAAAGTCTCACAATGTTTTTATAAAAATAAAAGTTTTAAATTTCATGGTATTTTTAAAGGAAATAAAAACTCAGGTCGTTACAGATGAGGAGGGAAGGGTGAGCATGGGAGCATCAGCATCATTCGAATGACCCACATCTTCAGCGAAGGTTGAGGCAACTCGTGATGATTTGAATGTCCATTGACCATCACCACCCAAAACAAATCCCATTCGTCCCAAAGTCTAGACTGAATAGATGTCCATACTCCGTAATCAATAGCGTAAATATTTTCATGTCTATATCCCATAAACAAGATTTTTCCATTTGATTCATCCAAAATCATGCAACACTTAGATTCAAAAATAACATTATATCCTTTATCACACAATTGGCTAATAGTCAATAAATTATGCTTTAAACCATCAACTATTAATACATCCTCAACTATGGGATTTGAAGGATTACCTATGTTACCAATCCCAATAATTTTTCCTTTTTGGTTACCTCCAAATATTATACTTCCTTTCTTGTCATTAATGGAAGTGAACTTTGAGAAGTCTCCCGTCATATGTTTTGAACATCTGCTGTCCAAGTACCACTCATCCTTTGTGGGAGAATCTCCAACCTACAAACAAAAGTCACGTTGACAATTTAGGTACCCAAATCCTTATGGGTCCTTTGGGATTAATTTCGGTTCATTTTGGAACCATAAAAATTATCACCTTTCCTTTTGTTAATTAATTTTGATGGACAAGAAAAAGACTTATGCCCAATTGAATTACAAGTATAACATGTAGACGGTTTTACAAAGAAATTTCTACAATTCTTTTTCTTTTGAAGGGGTTGATATCCCAATCTGACTTTGTCAAATGTTACTCTTTGTTACCCTAGTAGCATGTTTAAGTTTTCGCTATCATTTGTGAATTTAAGTACCATAGCATTTAGGTCCTCATTCTTAGCTTTTAAATTGCTAATCTCATTTTCAAAAACTTGAACTATATCAACATGCTTTTTCAAAACACTATCATTTTCCTTTTTCAATTTCTTATATTTAGACTTAAGCATGTTAAATTCCTCAAGTAATTCATCAAATTCATCAACCAAATCATCATCATCATCATCATCATCATCATCATCATTATAAAAGGATTCATGTTCCTCATCCTCCTTTGCCATGAAGCACATGTTGGCTACCTCTTCACTCTCGGATGATGATTCTTCTTTACTATCATCCCATGTTGCTTTAAATTCTTTCATTTTTATGACTTTTGTTGTCTTCTTTGCTTGTGGGTAGTCGTCTTTGAAATGTCTGGGTTTTCCACACTAATAGCAAGTGACCTCTTTATCATTTTGTGGCCTTTCTCCTTTAACTTTTCTTTTACCTTGCCACTTCCTTTGTTGAAAGAGTTTGCTGATTTTTTGAGATAGGAGAGCAATTTCATCATCCTCTTCTTCCTCGTTGAATTCATCTTATCTACTCAAAGCAGCCTTGAGTCCTATAGTCTTCTACTTGGGAAGTTCCTTTTCTTTGAGTTTCCTCCTTCTCATTGGCTCTCATTGTAATCTCATGTCTCATGAGTGAGCCAATGAGTTCTTCCATCTTGAGGACCTTGAGATCTCGGGCCTCTTGAATTGCCATCACGTTAGGTTGCCAAATCCTTGGTAGAGACTACAGGATCTTTCTAACCAGCTCTTCATTAGGATATGTTCTACCAAGAGCTTTCAAACCATTAGTAATATTTTTGAATCAAGTAAACATTTGAGTAATAGATTCATCTTTCTCCATACTAAACAACTCATATTCATATACAAGCATGCTTAATTTTTTTTCTTTCACTTGATTGGTTGCTTCATGAGTTACTTCAAGAAGTCTCCAAATTTCGTCACATGCTTGTACTCGATTAAATTCATCTCTATTCAATGCACAATATAAGGTGTTCATAGCTTTAGCATTCATGCTTACCTTTCTCATATCTAACTCATTATATTCATCATTTAATTTTGGAATATTTGTACCATTTTCAGTTTTGATGGGAATATACAGTCCTTTTTCAATAATCTTCCACAATGCATAATCCTTTGGTTGCACATATATTTTCATTCTAGCTTTCCAATAAGTATAATCACTACCATAAAAAAAATGGTGGTCTAGAAGTAGATTGTCCTTCTACATTCATGTTGTTCATATTAAAAGCCATATAATTTTCTTAAACAACCACTCAACAAATAATCACAACAAAGTTTGTAACTTGCTCTGATATCAATTGAAAGATCAAAATAACCTAAGAGGGAGTTGAATTAAGTTTTAAAACTTTTTTGTACGATTATTAATTTCTCTAAATTAAGTGATTTAATACAATTAATTGGCTAAAAACAAACGCCATAGTAATGAGCAACAAGAGAAGCATTAAGAGATACAAAACCGTGTTGTTAACGCAGTTCGGAAAAGCATGCCTACATCCGCACTTCAAAACTCACCCTTGAAGATATATTCACCTCAACCATTTGGGTTACAATTGATTGAGCTCCACGGGCGTCAATCCAACTGTTACAATGATTGATTCTTAGAGCATCACCCTTCTTGCTCGATTACAATATTTTTGAAATGAAATCTCAAGCTTTACAATCAATCTCTCAAATCACAAATCTCAATAGGCGTAGGGAGAGTTGTGTATTTGTACTCTTTTCGTAAGCTAGAAATTGAGTCGTAAATTCAGCAAAGTTTCAATACTTTCTCACTTAGTTACTCCAGCCTTGTAGTGACTTCTATTTATAGATTTTCCTGTCTTCGGTCGACCACTTTCTTTTTAGTCGAACTCATCCGACTGTTGAAAACTAGTCGTTGGGTTGTTCTGACTTTTTTGGTTGCATTTCTCTACCGGGTCCTTGATCGCTTACTCGTTTTAAAAGTTTAGAAGCAATCTATATATGTTTTTGGTCACTATCTTCAACCGCGACGTCAGCCGCATCCTGCGTCCAAAAAACTTCAGGGCAATCTGTATACATTTTTGTTCGAGGTCTTCAACCGCAGTTTCGACCGCTTCATCGTCCAAAAAACTTCAAAATGCACTGCATACATTTTCAGTCGCTGCATCCGCGGCTCCCTTGCCCTCGACTTCGTCCAAAACTTTGAACAGTAATCTGTATACCTTTTCAGACGAATCTCTCAACCACACATTCCACCGCGCAACGTCCAAAAACTTCCTGATTGAATTTCGTCTCTTTGATTTGCATTCCTTGAATTCTCTAAGTTCCAATATAATATCTACAGATTACATTGACTTAGATAAACTTGTTAGTCAACATTAATACCCTAGTTAAGGGTATTTCCAATATAAACTGAATATAAGCATTACGCTTGTGTGTTTAATAAATTCTTCCAATAAACAACTTATAAATACTATCAATATAATCATCATCAAAATAAATATGCCTTACGCACTTACGCTAACATTAATAACATCCTAGCATCTTGTGATATAGGCCAAAAAATGTTGTTTATACAAACATTACTTACCTTGTGGTCTTAGCACAAGTATTAGCAGTTATCCAATTTATATCTTTGAGTTTGAGGGCCTATAACTGGACAATCTTTACATTAGCATCTATATAAATCAAATTTGTATAATATTTTGTACACTTACCCAACTCAAGTAATTCTAGAACCTATGGTAGAGAGTGTACAATAACATATAAATTTAGTTTGGAATTCTAACATATCTGCCTTGGGTAAAAATTCCAAATCGAACCATTCATTTATCCAATTATCCAGTTTATATCACACTCTTTACGATCAACATCAAATGTTCGTAACTTACAATCTAATTGTCCAAATATTCCGATTCCAAAATTTTTTTCACTCAAGAGTATGCAAAATAATATATCAAAACCTTTTGGATACATCATTATGTATGCATTAGGTAAAACATATCTAATAAACCCAATCATGCACAAAATACTAAGTTTTTCTTCACTGTTTTTACCCAACTTCAAAATTTCGTAACTTTTATTATATATGTCCAAATGATTGATTCCAAGGCCCATAGTTCCATTACAATGTCTAATATAATATATCAAAACAATTTAGCAATTGAAAATAATTAAGATAGGTTGGTGCTATAAAATTCGAAACTATCCTATTTTTCTTAGTTTTGGACCAAGCATGATATTCGGTGTATAAACATCAACTAATTGAGAAATCCTTCTATCAATAACCACCAACATACTTTTAGGACACGAATAAGTATCTTATAATTAGAAAAGAGAGCATGAAATCCAATTTTAGGATCCCTTAATTAAAAATCCAAGCACTACTTTATATTATCTATTTTCTCATTGTCTTTTTACTCGTAAACACAATCAACTCTTAAAATTAATTAAACTTGAAAGTGAGAACTTCAATAACCCTCAACTAGTAGACAAAAATGAGCTCAAAGTCATGGTCACTTGCTTGAAACTTCAAAGAACCAAGCCCCCAATTTATAGAGGTTCAAAGTGTGACTCAACTCCTTGAGGTGTCACAAACTTTGCATGATGCTTCCAAGTGTTTATGAGGTGTCAAACTTCATTTCTTCCTCTTTAATCAGCAAGAAACCAATTACGTGGAATTAACACAGCATGACAGATCATCTCCTAGAAGGTTTTAGTTGTTTTTTCATCCTCCAATTGACCACTACATATAATCTGGGCATATGCATGACTATTTCTTTACACTAATAAACTATCCCAATCGACACTACATTACTTTAAAAAGACTACACGATAACCCGAAGGTTTTCAAATTATGGTTTTACATTGGGGATGCATGATCAGAAGGGGTTTAGATCAATCCTATAAATATGATGACAATGAATGAGGATCAATAGTCGGCGGACGTCCCTTATAGTTGGACGGACGTCCCTTGTAATGATCGCAGGGTAATTAGCAAGGTGACATATGTCCTTTATCAAATATTGGGCGTCCTTTGTATCCATGAAACAAACGGGTATTGGATATTAGAAGTAGAACGAGCATCTCTTGTAATGGTCGAGCATCCTTCATTCATGTGTATTAAGCTTCTGTAATTGACCAGTGTAATGGGCGTCCACAAACAAAAGAACGGATTTCCGTTCTTAATCGGATGAACGCAATTTTGTTTATTTTCTAGATAATGGACATCATTTGGAATGGAATGGACGTCATTTGAAGAGAATGGACATCCCTCGACTTGGAATGGATGTCCTCTTGAGAGCATAGCTTGGAACATGCGTAGCAATGATGAAGGGCGACGGTTTCGAGCGTCTTTTCCTCATTTGATTTATGAAAGTCTTCTCCTCGGCTATGCTTGAATCCTCCTAGAATTGAACTTAGGAAAGTTCAATGAACTTCCTAAGCTTTCTTCTTCTATTTTCTTTGAACAAAAACGTGACAAAGATGATCTTAACTAAGAATAACCTTTGAAGAAACTCGTGATATGACGCACACAAGGTTCTTTGGATATGACTCACCAAAGAGGGTTTTATGAAAAGAGAATCTCTTTGATTTCAAGAATAAGCAAAAGCTTTTCTATTCAACTTGATCTATCTTTAAACATAACACTAAGTGGCTTTATATAGCCTTTTACGAATATAAATTAGGAAACAAATAAATATGAAATAACCTTAAATCGGCACATAGAATACGTTGTCCGATTTTCTACTAGGTTAATTAACTAAAAAATATTAAATTAACATTTCCCTTTCTTCTTCTCCAAGTCTAGATGTATTTAAGTAGCTCTTCCTTGTTGAAATCATCCACTTTGATGGTTCCATATCTTGAGTTTCTTGGTCTCCGAGTTTGGAAACTTGGACTTTACTTAAACTTTTCTCTCTGCTCTTTAGGCTTTCTCCATAGCAAATGGACTCCGAATTTAATGATCCAACATGTTCTAGAAATCTTAGAAAGTCAACTATAATATTCATGAAGAACTCTTCCTAAATTGACGTCGTCTTAAATGTCAAAATAGTCATATACTCATCGGAGGTCAAAAGGAAGATAGTTTTGGAAAGTCTTTCCATTTCTCTTTCATTGCTCTTGAACTTTCACCTATGCTTGACCTTAAATAACTCCATGATATTCTTTCGATAATAGGATGGATTCATGGTGCATCAATTGGACTAGTTGACCACTCTACAAGTCTGGTCTACCAAAAAAACTACCCGAGAACAAATGCAAAATTCAGACCATTAGTCGGACGTCCACACCAAATTCTTAGGACATTTCCGATAAGGTTAAATTTCACATTTCCCTTACTAATTCACCAATATCATTATAATTTAACCACTAAACATACTTAAATAATAAAATCCCTATATTCTTCTTCCTCAAATCATTAAACACCCTTCAAGACATTTTAAAATAACAAAATAAACCATTTAAATTGGAAGTGTTACACTACCCATCATGTCGTAACACGTTAAATTCTTAGGGTGATCATGGAGAAAAGTATATTAAAAGTATCAATGACATCTATCAAGCATCCGATTGTATCATGGATTTATTCAAAATAAAGCATAAGTGGAAAATTAAACACAAGATTTGGAGATTTATGAAGCATTCTAAAACTACCAACAATCATACCCCTGAGTAGTATTTGGAGCATTTAGTAGCATTATCAATCTTATATCAAAAAGTGTTTCTCATAAAAATTGTGGTTGACATATCAAGCCTTCTAGAATAGGTTTTTTTTTAAAAAAAAAGTTGAAGATCATTCCCTAGACAAAGAGCTACAATTCGGCTAAGGAGCCCAAGTTCGAGTTAAAATAGAATTTGTGAGGACCGGCCCGAGAAGATAAAAGTCATCAAGGCCAAGAGTTAGAGAAGTCAAATGCTTGCTAAAGCAGAGTCGAATATCAACCAAGGCATGCTTGAAAGTAGTTTTGCATGCTAACACATGGAGGTAAATTTTGTTTAGTGTTGGTAGTTGGATCTTCAAGGCATTTAATTGTAGTTTGTGGATGGTTGACTTGAGAAAGAACTTTATGTTTTCATTTTATGTTTTGTAAGGTTTATTTAAGCTCCCTTTAGAGCTGATTGTAGAAACTATTTTTAAATGAAAGAATGCCCCCAAAGCCTTTGGCTTCTCGCATCACTGCAAAATCCATAACTCTGATCGAATTGTTCCCATTTCGATTGAGTTGTGTTCGATTGCTTGTTCTTTGAGTGAGTTCAAAGAGTTGTTTTTCTAATGTAACTTACTCACTTCTTTCCTAGTGAAGTGAAGTCCCCAACAAAGCTATAAAAACTCACCAAATATGACGTGCCAATGGAATCTCTGGAATACTTTGATACCAAATGATACGCTTTGACAGGATTTTGAAATGCCTCATACTTCCTCTAAACGTGTGCTTGATTTTCAACTTATACTTGATCATGAATAACAGCATCACATATTTGGATCCTTGGTGAATTTAATTCATCCTCTTTCATCTTTAAACACCTGCAACATCCCATTTCCATTTTCTGATTTTTCGTAAAATTTCGAACAATTTAAAATCTAACGTAAAACATATTTTATTGAAATATATCAGAGTACGTTACGCGGAATAAAATATTAAATCGTCCTACAGAATTAAGATAATAAAATACTTAAAATCCATGACAATAGCTTATGCAATTAAAAAAAACTTTATTTAATAGAGCCATAATCACTGAGGTCGTCTTGCGCATGGTAACATAAGCTCGCATCACGTCACGATCCTTCCACATTTACTTCAACCGGTTCACCATTCATACCTACATCATAAGAGGAATAATCAGCCTATTGCCCAGTAAGGAATATAAATTGTAATGCAACCTTAACCTCAATGACAATTCTACATGCTTTAGTTTCATATACATTGTAAGCTGAGTGAGAGCAACCTATTCAGTTTCCAAACTCACTACTTGGATTCGTTTTTACATGAGAGCAACCTCTTCAGTTTCCGAACTCAGTAAAACAAACCCACCTACATTTACATTTTACTGTTTTTTCGTTAGATGAAAGCAACCTCTTTAGTTTTCGAACCCACCACTCGTTGAGTAAGAGCAACCTCTTCAGTATCTGAACTTACTCAAATGAGTTGTTTCTACATGTGAGCAACCTTTTCAGTATCTAAACTCATGTAGAAACACCCTACTTATCTTTATTATTAGCCCATGAAATGCACGATGTATATCCTATCAATATGGTTATATGAATGTCACACAAAACAGTTCATTTATATTGCAACCAATATTACAATCAACTAACAATGATTGTCATGTTTTAATCATAACTTTAATACTAAACATGTTTTGTTTATCACACATCAATTTTTCTATTCTTGTTGCATTATCTCTAAGTATTAATATAACAAATTTAGACCATAAACTACAAAAGCGATAAAGTGTAATAAATCTATTAACTTTCTCTTATCGAGTATATTGTTTAGAACTATCCATTATGTACACTCGTCCATTATTACTACGAATAGAGCACATAAAATCATGAAAATCAATATCTTAACCAACATAAATGAATAGTAGACAATATCCAAGCATGAAAACTATCCTTTTTCCTAACATACATTTACAGGAACAGACTATATATCATTCAAAAAATCATTCTTTTAACCAACATCTATGAAGAAGGCGATATATAGCGACCAATAACATCATAAAGCATTTGTTCATGAATTAAATCAATATATACAAAAACTTTATAAACAAAAAGCATCTGCTCATCCACGAAGAATAGCAATTCATAGAATTCAACAGAGAGGAACACGTTTACAAACCCTACTCCTGCGATGTAGGTCCTTGCAGACAAAAGACAAGTGATATTCCTTACCTCGTTTGCTATCCCTCTTTGTTCTTTCTCTGCTTGGACGCTTCACCATGGCAAAATAACCTCTGGAACTCTCTCCCTTTCCTTCTCAACACTTCTCTTTTTTCTTTCCAAAATATTGAATTATTATACTTATTTATGCTCGGCTTCAGTGACTGAAGAGCCATCCATTGAAGACAAGAGGCGTTGGTGACATTGGAATGCCAAAAGATCGATCTTTCAGTGTTCCAGACAATTGAGCTTCATCTCCAGACGTTGATAATAAATGGAGGTCGATCATTTCAGCTGAAGGGTGATCAACCACAACTTTAGTCATCGCCCGCACAATTCATTCTTTATCATCACCGGCCGATCATGCCAGTTGATCGTACAATATACGATCATCCGCCGCGATTGACTGCCCAATTATTCATCGAATTTTGACTATTTTCTGTGATTTTCTTAATATTATGTATATATATATATATATATTTATCAATTCTAATATTCAATACAATGCTAATAAATTCATATTTTCACTAAACCCAATAATTACACGAATTTAAATACTTTGGGCATTACATCCTCCCCTCCTTATTTAAAATTTTGTCCCCAAAATTTCGTTTACTAAAATAATTCTGTGTATTTAGCTTCCATTTCATCTTTTCTTTCCCAAGTAGCTCCATCAACGGTATGATTCTGCCATAGTACCTTGACAAGTGGAATCTTCTTGTGTCTTAATTTTTTAATTTTTGTATCCAAGATCTGCACTGGTTTCTCCTCATAACTCAAATTTGGTGGAAGAATAATATGTTCTTCAGGTTCCACCTGGATTGGATTTCCTATACATTTTCTTAACATGGACACATGGAACACGCTATGAACTCCATCCAATTTCGTCAGTAGTAATAACTGATATGCTACTTTCCCTATTCTTTTTATAATAGGAAATAGACCAACATATCGTGGACACAAACTTCTCTTTCTTTCCAAATAGCATAACTCCTTTAAATGGTAATATTTTAAGAAACAATGAGTTTTCTTCATCAAATTCTAACTCTTTACGACGATTATCAGCATAACTTTTGTGGCGACTTTGAGCAGCCAGCATTCTTCGTCGGATGATCTCAACAGATTCCTTAGTTTGTTGTATCACATCTGGTCCATAGAATTTGGCTTCACCAACCTCATCCCAATGTAAGAGAGATTTACACTTTCGTCCGTATAACGCTTCATAAGGTGTCATTTCAATCGTAGCCTGAAAACTATTATTGTAAGTGAATTCTACCAATGGTAGCATTTTCCCCCATCCAACATGAAATTCCAATACAGAAGCCTGTAACATATCCTCCAATATTTGAATCGTTCGTTCACTTTGTCCATCAGTTTGGGGATGAAAGGTTGTACTAAAATTTAATTCCGTACCCATAGCCTTGTTTAAAATTTTCCAAAATGTATATGTAAATCTTGGGTCACGATCAGATACAATATTCATAGGTACTCCAAGTAGACCTACAATTTCCTTGATATACAATCTGGTAAACTGATTGATTTTATAAGTCATAGCTACAGGTAAGAAGTGAGAAACTTTAGTTAATCTATCAATGATTACCCAAATTGCATTGTGTCCTCTTATAGTCCTAGGTAGACCTAAAACAAAATCCATAGTGACATGCTCCCACTTGCATTCAGGTGTAGGCATTGGCTGTAACATACCACTAGGTCTTTGGTGTTCAGCTTTCACCTGTTGACATTCTTGACACAAGGCAATATATTGTGCAATGTCATATTTCATTCAGGGCCAGTAGTAATGTGACTTGAGATCTTTATACATCTTATTACAGCTAGGATGAATTGAAAAACTTGAGGAATGAGCTTCCTTTAAGATTTCCAACCGAAATTTAGATCTTCCGGGTACACACCATCTGTCTTTAAAATTCATAATCCCATCACCTGAGATGGAAAAATGTTAAAATTTTTCAAGAGTGGGGTTTTGTTTATATTTTTCACACTTCTGATCTTCAAGTTGAGATTCTTTAATCCTTTCCAATAACGAAGGCTTCAATGTGAAAGTGGACAAAACAGTAGTTAACTATGTAGCAACTAATTGGATATTCATATTTAACATATCGGAATAGATTTCTTCTGGTATTTCTTCATGTACCACATTAAACACAACCATTTTTCTACTAAGAGCGTCTGCCACTACATTTGCCTTACCAAGATGATACTTAATTTCACAGTCATAGTCTTTCACCAATTCCAACCGTCGATGTTGTCTCATATTCAATTCCTTTTGAGTGAAGATATACTTTAAACTCTTATGGTCCGAAAAGACTTCACATTATTGTCCATATAGTTAGTGTCTCCATATCTTAAGAGAAAACACGATAGTAGCAAGCTCGAAATCATGTGTAGGTAATTGGCATCATACAGTTTCAATTGTCTAGATGCGTATGCAATTACCTTTCCGTTATGTATAAGTACGGCTCCAAAACCATTTTTAGAAGCATCACAATAAATGAAAAATTTCCTTCTTCAATGGGTAGAGACAATATGGGAACAGAAGTTAGACAACGTTTAAGCTCTTGAAAGCTCTTCTCACATTCGTCCATCCACCAAAATTGTGGATTTTTCTTCGTCAAGCCTGTTAAGGGTAGTGCAATCTTTAAAAATCCATTTATAAATCTTCTATAATATCCCGTCAAGCCAAGAAAGCTCTTTACTTCACCTATATTCTTTGGTTGTAACCATTCAACTATCGCTTGAATCTTTATAGGGTCTACTTCAACACCGTGCTTAGAGATTACATGGCCAAGAAAACTCACCTTGATTAGCCAGAACTTGCATTTAGAGAATTTTGCATACAACTTGTGTCTTGCCAGTAAAGACAAAGAAATCCTTAAATGTTCTATATGTTCCTCTTTCGAGGGCGAGTAAACTAGTATGTCATCGATAAACACAATGATGAATTTATGTAAGTACTCACTTAAGACCCGGTTCATTAAATCCATAAATTCCACCAGAGCATTAGTTAGTCCAAAGGACTTAACAAAAAACTCATAATCGCCATATCTCATCCTGAATGCTGTTTTAGGAATATCATTAGGCTTAACATTCAACTAATAGCATCCAGACTAAAGGTCAATTTTTAAGAAGACACAAGCTCTTTGCAATTGGTCGAACAAATCATCAATCCCTAGTAAAGGATATCGATTCTTAATAGTCACTTTATTTAACTCATGATAGTCAATACACATCCTCATCGACCCATCTTTCTTCTTTACAAATAATACTGGTGCTCCCCACAGTGAAAACCTGGGACGAATGTATCCATTATTAATTAACTCTTTGAGTTGGACCTTCAATTTTCTCAATTCGACAGGGGCCATTCGATTTGGATTTTTTGAAATCGGTTTAGTTCCAGGGTGAAGATCAATCACAAATTCTATTTCTAGATCCTGAGCTAATCCAAGAAGTTGGTCCCTAAAAACGACTGGAAAATCTTGAACAATGGGAATCTCGTCCATCTTTTTTTTTTACGCAATTGTTGTATCCAATATATTAACAAGAACCCTTCATCACCATTCTTCATTAATTGATAAGCCTTGAGCGCAGAGATTATAGTCAATCTGTCTTTTTCTTTGACTCCAACAAACGTATGTTGTTCACCATCAGGCGAGAAAAATAATACTTCTCTTTTTCTGCAATTAATTATCGCTTGATGATGGGATAGCCAATTAATGCCAAACATAATATCATACCCCTTCATGTCTAAGACAGTCAAATCAACATAGAAAGTTCAATCGTTTATTTTTATGGCATAAGCCCTTAGGATTCCATTGGTAATTAAATATTCCCCGGAGGGCAAGAGAACGCGATTATTACTTTCTTCTGTTTCAAGGAAACAATTTATCTTTGTACTAAATTCCTTTGAAATGAAGGAATGCATAGCACCAGAATCGAATAAAACATATGCCGCTATATCATTAACGTAAATCATTCCTGACACATCGAATTGACATATCATTATTATTTACTACTTATCATTCAAGGCAGTACATCAATATATAGTGTACCTGACACCACAGCAGACTGGTCATTCCCCACCATTTTATCAATTTGAACATCAGGCGCTTCCTCACCATAAAGGGAAAAGACTCTAGGTGTCTCACCACTAGATCCACCAATACCTGCTGAACAAAACTTTGCTATATGCCCAGGTTCTCCACATTTATAACATCGACTAGTACCTACTCTGCATTCTCCAAAATGATTCTTCTTGCACTTTGGACATTAGCTAAACTGTTGGTTCCTCATATTAGGTGGGGTAGTGGTTGTCATATTCATTGGGCGTTTATCCTTCATTTGTTGTATTTCACGTCCTGAAGCCCTTTTGTTCCTTTGTTTATCATAGGTCCACCCTTTTGTAGCTGATTAGTAGCATTCTTCCAAAATTTCTGATGCACCTCCCACTGTTGAGCTACCAATAATTCAGCATCCTCCACTTCTAATGCTTTAACAACAATCTTTGAATACGGAACACCTTGAGTACTAGAAATCTTAACTCCTCTAAGAATTTCAACTTTTAGTCCATGAACAAACTGATGGACCATGTGCTCATTATTTGCCACAAGATGAGATGCAAACCGAGCAAGTGCTTCGAACTTCCTCACATACTCGGATACAGATTTAGTTTGACGCAACATAGCGAATTCTAGTAGCTTCTTCTATCGAACAGTTTGGCTAAAGTAATTTTCATAGAAGATCTCCTTAAATTGATCCCATGACAAAGTACGAACATCACGTGCCACCTTAACAATATCCCACCAAAATCTTGCATCCTAAGTTAGTAAATACGCAGCACATGAAACCTTCTCGATTTCCCTAATTTTTGTGTACTTGAACATATCCTCTAAAGATCAAATTCACTCCTCAGCAGAAACGGCATCAACAACAATTCCATTGAAACAAGGAGATTTGAGTTTCCTAAACTTCTCCCAACCAGCTTCCACCAGAGCAACCAATTGTCGCTGATTCCAATTCTCGTTTTCCTTCTCAGCGAGGCGTTCCACAATGGTTGTCAAGGGATCCAGAACATCATTTCTGACATCTCGTGGAGCATTATTCTCATATCCAGAAGCTTCATTCTTATTGTCATTGTTGTTGTTAGCAATATTGGCTTGAACATTTCCTCTGGTTCCTCTTGCCATTCTATTATCTTACAACGATATGGTTTTTGTTACAAGAATTGGACTAATTGTTGTAGAGAGTGTACATTAGGAAGCTTGTAAGTTCATTAGGCAAAAAGGGATAATTACATTATACTATTTAATTTAATGTTCCCGATTAAGTCTTAAACTAATTATTCTAAGAAAAACTTAATTAATTATCCATCACACAATAATTTGCATGTAAATAAAGATGTTAATAAAACAAAGTAATTAACAAACAAATTTTTAAACATACTTCTACTATACAGAACATATTCATGCTTAGCACAAAATAGCAAAATAATTTAGCACTTACAATTGAAGGAGTATGCCGCGACTGAGCTTATGTTACCAGCAGTCTTCAAAACCGCATTAGACCCAGTTATGCTCTGATACCATAATCGTAACATCCCATTTTCGTTTTCTGATTTTTCGTAAAATTTCAAACAATTTAAAATCTCACTTAAAACATATTTTATTGAAATATATTAGAGTACGTTACGCGAAATAAAACATTAAATCGTCTAACAGAATTAACATAATAAAATACTAAAAATCCATGACAATAGCTTATGCAATTAAAAACAACTTTATTTAATAGAGCTATAACCCTTGAGGTCGTCTTGCGCATGGTAACATAAGCTTGCTTCATGTCACTCTCCTTCAACATTTACTTCAATCGGCTCAACATTCATACCTACATCACAGGAGGAATAATGAGCCTATTGACCATTAACGAATATAAAATGTAATGCAACCTTAACCTCAATGACAATTCTACATGATTTAGTTTCATATACCATTGTAAGCTCAGTGAGAGCAACCTCTTCAGTTTCTGAACTCACTACTTGGATTTGTTTTTTCATGAGAGCAACCTCTTCAATTTCCAAACTCAGTAAAAATGGACCCACCTACATTTACATTCGTTACCGTTTACCATTTTTTTTTAGGTAAGAGTAACCTCTTCAGTTTCTGAATCCATCACTCGTTGAGTAAGAGCAACCTCTTCAGTATCCAAACTTACTTAAATGAGTTGTTTCTACGTGTGAGCAACCTTTTCAGTATCTGAACCCACATAAAAACACCATACTTATCTTTATTATTAGCCCATGAAATGCATGACGTACATCCTATTAATATGGCTATATGAATGTCACACAAAACAGTTCATATATATTGCAACCAATATTATAATCAACTAACAATGATTATCATGCTTTAATAATAACTTTAATACTGAACATGCTTTGTTTATCACACATCAATTTTTCTATTCTTGTTGCATTATCTCTAAGTATTAATATAACAAATTTAGACCATAAACTATCAAAGAGATAAAGTGTAATAAATCGATTAACTTTCTCTTATCGAGTATATTGTTTGGAACTATCCATTATGTACACCCATCCATTATTACGACGAATAGAGCACATAAAATCATGAACATCAATATCTTAACCAAAAATGAATAGCAAACAATATCCAAGCATGAAAACTATCCTTTTTCCTAACATACATTTACAAGAACAGACTGTATTTCATTCAAAAAATCATTCCTTTAACCAACATATATAAAGAAGGCGCTACATAGAGACCAATAACATCAGAAAGCATTTATTCATGAATTAAATCAATATATACATAAAAATTTATGAACAAAAAGCATATGCTTATCCATTAAACTAACATTTACGAAGAATAGCAATTCACAGAATTCAACAGAGAGCAACACGATTACAAACCCTACTCCCACGATGTAGGTCCTTGCGGACAAAAGAAAAGTGATATTCCTTACCTCGTTTGCTATCTCTCTTAGTTCTTTCTCTCCTCCAACCCTTCATCATGGCAAAATAACCTCTGGAACTCTCTCCCTTTCCTTCTCGGTTCTTTTCTCTTTTCTTTCCAAAATATTGAATTATTATACTTATTTATGCACGGCTTCAGTGACTAAAGTGTCACTGATTGAAGACAAGAGGAGTTGGTGACATTGGAATGCCAAAAGATCGATCTTTGAGTGTTCCGGACGATTGACCTTTGTCTCCAAACGTTGATAATAAATGGAGGTTGATCGTTTCAGCTAAAGGGTGATCGACCACCATTTTAGTCATCGCCCGCATATTTCATTCTTTATCATCACCGGCCGATCACGCCGGTTGATCGCGCAATAAGAGATCGTCCGCCGCGATCGACCACCCAATTATTCAGGAAATTTCGACTATTTTCTATGATATTCTTAATATATTATATATATATCAATTCTAATATTCAATACAATGCTAATAAATTCATATTTTCACTAAATCCAATAATTACACGAATTTAAATACTTGGGGTATTTCAACACCTACCAAATAAATACTAAAAACATTGTTAGAGAATCTCTCTGCTCAATATAGAGTAGAGGGAATCTATGGCACATCATCTGTAACGACCTAGTTTTTGATAAATCCTTTAAAATACGAGAAATTTAAAGTTTTCAAAAGACCCCTTTATAATACGAAATCAGAGTGCGACGCTAGACCGAACTACTACTAACCTTTTGTTAAACTCATTATGAAAATCAAATTAATGAAATGCGGAAGCGTTATAAAGTCTCTGTTTAGAAACATGGCGAATTTATCAAAACTTTGCGGAAGCGTAAATGAATCATTTAACGAAGAAGTACTAAATAAATAAATACTAAATAAATAAATACTAAATAAAGAAATACTAAATAAAGAAATACTGTGTTCGAGAAAGTAAAACTAAATAATTAATTATACTTTGTTTACAACCTTTTCTCTTTTATTCCCTATTGCCTAGCCAACCTCAAGTCGCGCGCGTGCAAACTCTTCATCCCTACGTTATTATCTGTTTGTCGTTTGTACCTACACCACAAGCAATAAATGAGCTTAATCGCCCAATAAGGAAAAGGGTTTAATGCATTCATGACATGCCTCTCTTTAGTCCTTTTTGGAATGGGAGCCACCCAAACAAATCTTTTCATTACGTCATTCATTCGTTTCATTACTTTCCTTTACTTCATTTGTTCATTACTCGTACATCGAGCGGCAGATTGGAGGACCTATATGGAATGGTATAGTTGACAAGGCCTAGCCTTTTACTTGCAATCTAGAACTCCCGTACCTGACAAAGGAGGGGCTACGGCTTGATTGTGAATAGACCCGACTACCCATCCACCCCCAACTCCTCATTTCCTTCATTTTCTTAACCTTTTACCTCACATAATTCATGTGTGAGTACCACAACCAAGATGGCACTCCCTATTGATTTCTATTAGCATGATGTATGATCATACATTCTCATCCTAACATGATACATGATGCATATAATGTAACATTAATCATAATCGAACTGCGCATAAAAAGTAATTGAAAGTAAATTGTAATCGAAAACGCATATAAAGAAAGTAAAGCATATAATAGAAAGAAATAAACACTCACAACAGAAAACAAGTACAATATCGAATTAGAACAGCAAATGCGTACATGGTTTCAGGTATAGAGACAAAGAGATGGGACGGTAAACATGCAAATAATTTATTTAAACTAACATGCTTAGGCAATTAGAAATAGAGACATGCATAGTCAACAAATAATGGAAACATGCCTGTAAATTGGTAACTTTTAGTCTAGTTGATTACGCATGCTTTTATTCTAATTAATTAAACATACTATAATTAATGGTCCAGATGCTCAAGAGGATTACATGTTTTTATCCTAGTCAACTAATCATGCTCAGGTTTAGTAGAAAGTAACATGCAAAGGACAAGTAATTTATAACAAGATTATAGGCAGCACCAATAAGACAATAACAAAGGTAATGTAAAAACAATTGTTCACATAGTCGATGAAACCCTTAATTCGTTTACGTTTCATTCATTCTTCTTTCATCATTTCCATTATTTTCTAACGAGGTAAAGCATCTCTATTATTTTTAAATAAGGTAAAGCATGGTAACGGAAATTGCAGCGAGAGACAATATAACCATATTAAAGGAAATTGCGGAAAAGAAAAATGCACAGAATATTAACAAGGAAAAACAACATATTATTATTATTACCCTAGTTCATTGCATGCTCAAGAAAGAATCTCAGTTATTATCCTAAGCGATTAAACATAATTTTGTTCTAGTTAGTTGATTAACATGCTCTAGGGTGAGTTATTAATTAAACAACTAGTTAATTAACATACTTCAATTAGTTAATTGATTAACATGCTCAAGGAAAGATTTCAATTATACTTCTAATTAGTTTAGTTATTCAAATGGATTAACATACATCTAGTTAGTTAATTATTCAAATTAATTAATATACTCAAGTCTAGTTGATTACTTTAGGTAATTACTCTAGTTAGGTAAATCAACATATTTATCTTATCTTAATCAATTAACATGCTGCTAATTCATTTAAAAATGCTAATTAGATAAATGTGCTAATTACATACTACGATTATTATTTACCTAGCATGTTTTAGTTATCGTTAATTAGTTACTTAATTATCAGGCTTATTATTAACATACCTAATTAATTAACATGTTAATATGATTCTAGTTAGTTAAAACATGCTTAACTATCTAATTGGGTGTTGTCCTAATTAATTTCAGGAAGTGATTAACACCTATTAATTGAACAACTATTTGTCGATTAATTAATCAACTAGTTAACATACTCAAGTCTAATAAATTACTCTAATAAATTAACATGCTTAAGGACTTTAGATTAGTTAGTTAATTAGTTAGACTAGTTACTTAAATGGGGAATTACTTAGTTAATTAGGCACTTAGTAAATTAGTGATCTAATTAGTTTCATGCCTAAAGAAAGGATTACAATTTCGTTAATTAATTAAACACATACTTAAGTTAATTAAACATGCTCAAAGAGAGATTTCAATTATGATTCTCTATTTAGTTATTCTAATTCATTAACATGCTCGAAAGATTATAAACACTGATTAATTAGTTTACATGCTTTGGATAACTAATTGATTGGTTAAACTAAATTGATTAACATACTCGGGAGTTATTAGCAATTAAACAGACAAGGATATACGTAACAGAATAATATACATGCATGATAAAATGAAAGTTTACCTAACACATAATTTATACGGGACATTAAGGAAATAACAAGAATAGAACAGTAAAGTACTCTTCGTAGCTCATTCATACTTCTCCTCATTCCACATTAATCACATTTACTTTAAACATTCATCACAGTAGTCAATAACAACCTATTAACAGTAAGGAAATCTATATTACCCATGGAAAATAACAACCAACAGGGAATCAATCAAAGGAAATAGCATCACTAAAGCATCCAAGGAAATACTACTGATCGTCGATAAGAGAAACAACAGCAGAAAATCATCCAAGGGAAACTAACACTACTGACGCACACCTACTTGTGGTGCTGGGCCTCCAAATGGCCAAAACACCCCTATTTTCTTACCTAAGTGACGAACTAAGTAGGGACAGCACTCCAACCCACAGCTCACAGTTCCTCAGCACACAGCAGCTCCTGTTCTTAACTTCCAACTCACACAGTCACAGCAGCTCCAGCAAGGATAGAAGCTCCAGCAGCTTCAGCTCCTCACTTCACCTACACTCACAGCTCACCTTCAACCTCACTCACTTAGCCCACAATAATCCCCTCAACTCTTATTCACTCTCTTGGGTCTCTCTCTCTCTCACCCTTCTCTCGCAGCTCTCCCTCTCACTGAAGGAAAAATAGACTGAATGAGGAAGGCGGAAGTGGTTTACATACCTGGACGGACAACCATAGGCATAGGGACAAGGAGGGGTAGGAGGCAGCTCCTGTTGGTCGGCTCTGAGGGGCAGTTCGCATGCTCTAGATCGGGATTCACTGTCGGGGAGTCGCGTTTCTATTGGTTAAGGGTCGTTCTCCTTCTGATTTTAAATCTCTGATGCTGCAGTTTTATGATGATTCGGACGAGTGAGAACGCATAGCTCTCGTCCGCATTTCTCAGCAAGGCTAAAACCCCAAGGCTAAATGATTTGCTTCAGATGTGAACTGGCATCCTCGTCCTGTCCGTACCTTCCGCAAGTATCATTCGTATGCCAAATTGCGTTCGTACGTGGCATCCTTCCATGATCTGAAAGTGTCTAAAATCAGATATAGTCAAATTAGACGATGCCTCCCCACGTCCGCAGTCATCTGGACTTGTCTGAAACTGTCTAGAATTAGAACAGATTCGATGTGGATGCAGCTTCCCTCATCCGCACCATCTTGACCACATCCGCGACTTCACAGCATAGTGAATTCAAGATGAGATATTGCATCCTGAGTAGTCCCAAAGCTCGAGGCACTGCGTGAAATGAATGTACGGACGAAACAACTCGTCCACAGTGTCGTCCACAGGCGTCCGAAATGCCCTGGACAGCGTTCCTCACGTTTTCCCCACTTAACTCCTACCCCCTAACATTTTCCCCATAAATACACGTCATCGAATGACACGTATAAATACGCAACGTAATATCCCGACTACTCTGTCACTTGATTACATGACGTATACGGGGAAAACGTTGACGAAACTACTCTTGGGCTTAACGGTCCAAACACGTCCTTGGTAATACCTCAATAATTTCCCAACTTAAAAAGTCGGGGTGTTACATCATCTTGTCGAGATTGAAGAGGATTTGACATCAAATCTAGAAGTTCTTATTCGTAGTTTTCTTTACTGAGCTAAAGTGATATGTCTTGGATAATGAGATTAGCAAAGAGTATGAAATCTTCCAAATACTCAAACTTGTTTTTCGTGCCAATTTGCCTCCCCAAAACTTGCAAGCTGAAACATGGACTTAATAAGTTTTTCATTGTCCACTAATCATTTGACAACCGAGGGCTTTGGTTAGATATTTTTACATAGGTTTCAATACTTTGTCTCCTTCATCCCTTCAAAGGTCAAGGCACTCCCAAATCCTCTTATAAGAAATTTGAAAATTGCTGAGTGATCTTGTTTACTTGCTCATCAAGTGAACTAAATTGAGCCTGTGTAACACACCTATTGCTTGCACTATATTGACAGTTCATTGCAAATTTAAATCTCCAATAAAAGAAAATACAATTCCATAGAAAATATCCTCAGGCACAAATACCAAATCACGTGCCAATGGAATCTCTAGAATGCTTTGATACCAAATGATGAGCTTCAGTAGGATTTCGGAATGTCTCATACTTTCTCTAAACTTGTGCATGATTTTCCATTTATACTTGATCTTGAATAACACCATGACATATTTGGATGCTTAGTGAATGAAAGTCATCCTCTTTCCTCTTTGAAGGTATCTTCTTCACCCATCCCTTATTTTGGTGTCCAAAAATTTTCTTGAATTCGTACATTTGCTCCTTTTTCATTCATCCCAAATCATGTCTAAGAACTATCTAAAACCTGAATATGATTCCACAGCAACCTGCCCCATTCAGTTTATAACTTCTTTTCCATACAAAATCTTCTCATCAATTGATGCAGGCTTACTTCTCATATGTCCTTTGTTATTGTATCCAAATTTGGCCTAAAATTTCTCCATTTGAATCCTTTTATTCGCACTTGAAGTTTGCCCAAAATTAGTGAAGAGTAAATCGACTCATTAGAAAAAACCATTAGGTCTGGTTTTGCATCATACATTAATCCGCGTCACCCATATTTTCCTCTGTGACCTAAGCTCAAACAACATTGTTTCATTTAATCTACAAACATGTCCCGTGCTGTAGACGTATATGCTCTTGTGACCTCCGATGTCCATCACACATTTTTATCTAAACGGCAATGTTCAGCTTTGTCACTTAAACCATATCACACGCTTTCTTTGTTCAACAACACCATTTAATTCTCAATGCACCCACGTCTCCTCTTGTGGGGAATCTTTCCATGTCTCGGAAGCAATTTTCTAACATTCTATGGTCCACATTTAATCACGCTACTCCATCCAACAATCATCCTTCCTCCTGCAACAAAATATTTCTCTCCCGTCGGAGATTCTTTTCCCTTACGCCTTCTAATTTGACTGCCTTAGACTCATATGTGCTTCTCATCCAACAACCATTGCTTCCTCCACTCAATTTAAACGTTTATGTAGTCACCTTCTCTTTGTGGCCTCCATCCAATGAACCATATTTTATTTGCACCTTCCATTTGATGATCCTTATCTCTCTCTTACCTTTCAACTCTTTTCTCAAACGTCTTTATGTCATCAAATACTCCACCTATAGGACCACTCCCTCCTACGGAATAGATTCCCTTTCAATGTAGTCTTCCAGAACCAAATATATATATACCTCTTGCCAACCATTTACACTAATCTATCCAGAAACCAAGCATGGATTCCTCCTTATATACACTTACCTAATTTTTTAGCAATCACCAACTCCCTCTACATTTTTCAGGAATCACCAACTCCCTCTACAGTTACAACACCATGTCAAACCACATTCCAACTACCAATCAAATTCATAGATACTATTATTTACACAAGTAAGAATCTCAATTCATCTTCCATGCAATAACTTATCTTACCATAAAAAATCCATACAGTTCATAGCACTACATATGAAATTTATAATCCTTTTTAAAAAGAAATTCTTGTTCACAACAATCCTTCCCATGTAATTTTAATTAATTTCATCACACAAATAATTTTGGATATGTAGTTTTCATTTCTTCTTCCCTCTCTCATGTTGACTCTTCAAGGGTGTGATTCAAGCATAACACTTTCACTAGTGGAATTTGCTTATTTCTAAGTATAATTTGTGGCCAAACCTTGGATTTGAACAGGTTGCACCTTGTAATTTAGTGTTAGTCAAGCCACTATGTCCTTCTGTACAACAACCATTGATGAATTTCCCATGCACTTCTTTAACATAGACACATGAAAGACATCATGAATCTCCTCTATTGCAGTTGACAATCCTGATTTATAGGTTGTGGCTCTAATTCTTTCCATTACCGGGTATGGTACCACATATCTTTGGCTCAATTTCCCCCTTTTCCAAAACCTCATTACTCCTTTAAATGGAGAGACCTTCAAAAAGACTTCATCTCCCATGTTAAATTCTAGCTCTCTATGCCTTTGGTTGGCATAACTCTTTTGTCGACTTTGAGTAGCTAGTATTCTTTGTTTAATCACTGATACCGCCTCTACAGTTTGTTAAACAATCTCTCAACTGAGTAACTTAGCTTGTAATACTTCGATCCTCATTTTCCTGTTACACTGTGTAATCAAATTTTCAAGAATAATATATATTACGTAGCATACTATTACGTGTTGAATTATGACATATATTCACAAGGAAAATATGGTGTGATAAAAGTTTTGTTGAAAATGTCAAGAAAAAGGGGATTTCAGTCTATTCGGATGACATTGCGGACGTGAAGTGTCATCCGCAACACACCTGGAATGTCGCCTCGACTTGGACGACTTTGGGGATGAGACGATGTGTTCGAACTTCTGCATAATGTGGACTTGAGGATGACCTTGCGGATGATGTGGACAAGGAAGACTACGCCCGCATTGAATCTGTCCAAGTCTGGGGACTTTCGGACGAGTCCAGACGCGGGCAGACGAGAGGAGAGCTCATCCGATTTAACTTTGTCCTAATCCTAGACACTTTCGAACGACTATACACATGAGGCATACACAAGAGACGTCGTCCGATTTGAATCTGTCTAACATATGGACAGATTCGGGTGATACATGCGGACGGCAAATGGCGTCTGCAAGACAACTGTAGATGGTACAGACAAAGTGGGGATGCCAATTTTCGTCTGCAACCACATTTTTGGCCTGGAGATTTTACACATACGGACGACTGTGGACGATATCAAGGCGTCCGTACTCGTCAAAAAAATCATAGATCTGCGTAAACTTAGGGATTTAAAAACTGACCGCTTGTCGTGTAGTGCAGTACTACACGAGATTTGGCAAAGAAAAATGCTCCCAGACAAGAATCGCCCACCTCCAGCTACGGGTAGTCCAGCCATCATCCTTTCCCTCTCATACATGATGATTGCCTAGTAAGACTGTTCCTTTTTAATCTTCAATTCATCTCTTCCAGTGGAGTTTAGCCCACTGCGTTTTCTTCTCCTCTCCTCCCCTTCGTTTAGCTTCTTCCTTTTGTTAGTTGAGGGTAGTGTTTCAAGGAGTGCAGTTAAGCTTTCCCTGCTAAGTTTACTTCAAGATTTAGGTAAGGGAATGAGTAGTCTTGGCTAGAGGAGGCCCTACCCACAAGTAAATTGTTTGTGTGTGTCTATGCAGTGATTTTCTTTCAATTAACATGCTATAAATTTTAGATGCCTTAGCTCTTGTATCTTTCCTTGGCTGCTCTGTTAAGTACGTTTCTATTTTTTTCTATTCTCTGTTGTTAGATTTCATTATTCTTATATCTTTGTTGTTACTTGTGTTGTTGTTATGTTATTACTTATACTCTGTGGATGTTCATGGATGATAAGTCTGAAATGCAGCTCTCTATTTGATGTCAAGGTTGGTATGGGAGGAAGATGAGTTAGTGAAGTCATGGTAACTGTCAAGAATAATTGAGAGGGATTCAACGTTTATATTCTGAATATGCTTAGTTTCTACTTTTCATTTATATACCCCCATTGTGATTATTAAATCGTAGATCGTAAATTAGGGTGTAGCCATACCCATATTCATTATCTAAATACATGACTTAACTCTGTTGTGAACATCTTGTTGTTGTGAAGCGTGTCTTGTGAAACTTTTGTGTTACTTAGCTGGATTAGACTTGGAAGCATGTAAATCCTCTGCTTTTAAATTTTACTGCCGCTAAATATATATCTTTGACACTGCATATTGTTGTTGCTGTCATGATCGCCATTATTATTATCTCACGTCGTTCCTATTGCTGCTATTAATATTTTATACGTTGTTCTCTCCTAAAGCATGTAACTCGAATGTAAATAACTCTGCAGTAAATCGTGTTGTGCTTGCTGTTAATTTGGTACTACTATATGACAACTCTAACGAAAGATAACTCGAAATGTGTAATCCTCTACTGTAATAAAGCTTGCTGTTGTTGCTATGTTACCTTGCAGGTTATTAATTATCAAGCTAGCATGTTAATCTATCACTCGTACAATCTTCAAGTAGTTGACTAGTTGTTAAACAAGCTACTCTAAGCCTGTCCATTAAATACTTATATATTCTTGAACATTTTTTTTTTCTAGAGGTTGTGAAATTGTTGACATATCAATACTCATAAACACTAAAATTACGACCTCTACATGTTAATTCATTATCAGTTTCAAGCCTGCTAGTTGTTGATTCCAATTATCTCTCGAGCACGATATTCTAATTGTGATGCCTGTTATACTTAGCATTGTTGTCTAATAGTACGTTCTTGGTGTTGCTTGTTTTATTTGGTTTTATTATAGTCACTTAAAATCATTTCCTTTGTGCACTTTTAGATTTTGCTATTTATATTTGAGTACTGTCCTTTACCTTCAATGTATGCGCTGTTAGTTGTCATCATGCATTATGCTAATAGAAACCATAAGGAGTGCCCCCTCGGTGGTGGTGCTCATACATGCACGAGTGAGAATAAATAATGAAAATGAGTAAAAGCCATAAAACAATAAAGGTTCCTTTGGTACCGGTAGCATAGCCCAGCATAGGGACTGGATAAAATGGGAGTTGAGGGACGGATGGGTAGCGGGTCAAGTCTGCAACTAGCCGAATCCCCTACCTCTTCGAGTACGAGAGAGTTCTAGTTGCGAGAAGAAGGGTAGGCCCGATCACTATTCCATCACAAAGGAAATCCCTCAATCTCCAACTTGATGTACAAGTAATGCAGGAGCAGACGAACGTAATAAAAAGGATTGGGTTGGGTGGCCCCATTCCATAACAGACTAAAGAGAGGCATAGCATAAACATAAACCCCTATCCCCTTTACTGGGCCATAGGCTCACGTCCTTACTTGTGGTGTAGGTAACGAAATGGTGATACTAGGTGCAGAGGAGGAGGCCTTCCCTGTTGAGCCTGAGGACTATCCAGAGGAGTCAAGATCGAAGTAGACTGATGGCTCATGGAAAAGAACAAGAAACATTTTATAAGGGTTAAACAATAAACATGTTTTGTAAAAATACTAACTATGGCTTTAACTCATATGTTTTGAATACGTGTCAGAATTCACCCTAAACTTCAAGAATGTTTGATTAGACTCTATTTTACATTATGTTTTACCAGATGGTTTTCAAATTAATTTCCGCTATTTAATTTTGTTTTCGTTAGATTTCCATTTAAATCAAGAATTCAAATTCCTACGATTTTAATGGGTTCAAGAAAAATGTAGTAACGATCAGGATTTAAAAGGGCACTCTGATCGAAGGTAATTTCAAATAAAGGTTTCGACGCAATTAAAGTTTAAAAATTTTAACTAGCGCTTTCTTTAAAATAAAGTGAAAGGATAAAAATCTGGGTCGTTACAATTGATATCAGAGCCAATCTACTCTTGTGCGTCTCTCCGCTGATTACCCAGACTCGTCGGGCAAGGCCCCTCTGACTGTAAGTTTTTTCCCTTATATTATTGCAATATTCATTTCATAATATGGGAATATATGCCGAATTGGTGTGTTATTAGATGTGATAGGAACAAAAATTGTTAAAAAATGCTTTCCTTAGATAGATCCTCTTAAAAGTTTATTCCTTTACCTTATGACGTGGACTCATAGGAATTTATTGATGCCCAAAAGAGAAAGAGGGATTGTCCCTATTAGTGAGGATAGGCCCCGAGTGCCCGAACAACGCAAAGATCCCAATCGAGATGAAGTTCTCGAACGTATAGCAGCTGTGGTGGAACAATAGTCCCAACAAATGGAGCGGCAGGCTCAGTTCATGGAGCAATACTTCCGCTTCCTGGAAATGTTCCTGGGGCCGGACCGATATATGGAGCAAGACCCAGTGGACGAGAATGGGAACAATCGTCCTATACCAATCAAGCCAGATCTGCCCCTTCTGGCCGTGTATAGGGAAGCCGGGTGGGAAAAGTTCCAGAAGCTTAGACCACTCTGTTTCAACGGGGATGTTTCAGATATTGCAAGAGTAGAAGACTAGATATGCTCTGTTGAGGACAAGTTCAACTACGCAGACATTGGCGAGACAGAGAAGGTTAAGTGTGCCTCTTATTACTTGACCCACGAGGCGCGCTTCTAGTGGGACATCGTTAAGGCTTCTCGTGATGTGGCTACTCTCACTTGGAAGGAATTCAAGGACCTGTTCACCAACATGTACTTCAATCATACAGTCCACAGCCAGAAGCTGACAGAGTTTATGTGTATACGCCAGACGGGCACAGTGACAGAATATGCCAAGCGGTTCAAAGCCCTATCCCGCTACACTCCTCATTTGGTGGCGGTTGAAGAAAAGAAGGTACACCATTTTGTATAAGGCCTAAAATTTGAAGTCTAGGAGGGAGTTATTGGAGCCCGTATCAAGGGCGTCTCTTATTCGCAGATGGTGACAAGAGCATTGGCCCTAGGAGTGAAAAAGCAGAAAGAAACTACTCAGAGAACATGGAAGACTACTCCTACCTAGCCTTCACGGAATGGACCCCCATTAGGGATGGGCCTCAAACAATCGGTAGAAGCTGAAGGACAACCGAGGCTAGACAAAAGGCCAATGGTGCAGGCATCTAACTCTCCTCAACACAATGTCTATCCCAAGTGCCAGACGATGCATCGTGGGGAAAGCCTATTTGGTACAGAGAAATGCTTTTCTTGTGTGAATCCCAGGCATAAAGCCAGAAATTGCCCAAACCAACCTGCGGGTCCTAGTGGAGCGGCCCCAGACGTATTTGCCATGTATGGGATCGAAGACCCCAATCAGCCATCGATAGTAGCAAGTACACTGCACATTTAAATTTCCTCTCATATAATTTCACTTGTTTCTTCCCTTAGATGAAATAAGAGATTTCGTAAGAATAAACAACTCATCTAACCCTGGCAGGAACGATATATATAAAAAAGTGTGCTACTTATGTATTATTCGATTCGGGTGCTCACACTCATTCATCTCCACGAAGTTTTGTGAGCGAATTGCTTCTCCAACGACACAAATTATACGCATCATGTGCTGTTGCCCTCCGGCAATCGATTGATTATTGACAGGATGCTCAAGTCATATGAGGTGGATATCAACGGCCGTTTATTTCGAGCTAATCTAATTATTATGAATCTAAATGTCTATGATGTGGTATTGGGTATGGATTGGTTGTCTGTGCGCCACGCAGTCATTCACAGCAAGGAGAGGAAGGTATGTTTTGGTCCTCCGAGTGGTGAATGGCATACCTTTTTGGGAACCAAGGAGAATGGGAAGTTTGCAATCATCTTCGCACTCAAGGCAAATAAGTTATTAAAGAATGGGTACGATGGATTTTTGGTCAGCGTGATAGATACTACTGCAAGCACTAACACTAAGATGGAGGACGTTGCGGTGGTGCACAACTTCCCACACGTTTTTCTTGACAATCTTCCCAGACCATGATATTGAGTTCGAGATCAACTTGCAACCTGATATGGATCCCATCTCCAAACATCTATATCGCATGGTATCTGCTGAACTACAAAATCTGAAGATACAATTGGAAGAGCTGGCTTCTAAGGGATTTATTCAACCCAGTTTTTCTCCTTGAGGTGCACTTGTACTATTTCTCAAGAAGAAGGATGTAACCTTACGGATGTGCATTTATTACAAGGAATTGAATAAGGTGACAATTAAGAACAAATATCCCTTACCAAGAATCGACAAGCTCTTCGATCAATTGGGTGGTGCCTAAGTGTTCTCCAAGATTGACCTTCACTCTGGCTATTATCAGCTGAAGGTTAAACCCGAAGATATATCAAAGACTACTTTTCGCACGCGGAATGGTCATTATGAGTTCTTGGTCATGTCCTACAGATTAACCAACGCCCCTGCAGCCTTCACAGACCTGATGAACCATGTCTTCCATGAATTCTTGGATAAATTTATTATCGTATTCATTGACAACATTTTGGTCTACTCTCAATCGGAGGCGGGGCATCATGAGCATCTACGAGTGCCGTTATCTGTTCTTAGTCAGCATTAGTTATACACAAAGTTTTCTAAGTGTGACGTACGGCTGAACAAGGTCGACTTTCTTGGCCACGCGATTTCTAAGGAAGGTATCTCAGTCGACCCATCCAAGATACAATTTGTAGTTAACTCATCACTGTCGAAAAGCGTTAGTGAAGTGAGGAGTTTTCTAGGATTGGCCAGTTACTACAGGCATTTTATTGATGGGTTTTCAAAGACTGCTTTATCACTTACCAGTCTTACTAAGAAGAACGCCCGATTTTGGTGGTCCAGCGATTGCGAAAGCAGTTTTCAAGAGCTGAAATGTAGGTTAACAACTGCCCCTGTGCTAGCGTTGCCTTTGGAGGATGGCGACTTTAGCATTTACTGTGATGGATCAAGGCAGGAACTTGGTGGAGTGCTCATGTAGCGCAGAAAGGTCACCGCCTATGCATCTCGACGGGTCAAAACTCACCAACAGAGCTACCCTACCCAAGACTTAGAGCTCACAGTTGTGGTCTTCACTCTCAAGATATGGAGACACTATCAGTACAGACAGCACTATGAGATTTACTCGGATCATAAGAGTCTCTAGTATATATTCATGCAGAAGGAATTGAACATGCACCAACAAAGATGGCTTGAGTTCGTCAAGGACTACAACTGTGAGATCAAGTACCACCGAGGGAAGGCCAATGTCATTGCTGATGCTCTCAGTCACAAGGTTGCAGTGATGAGTGTGATGTGTCAGGAAATGCCTTCAGGACTTCAGAGAGACCTTCAGGGGCTTGGGGTACAGATGGTTTCGGCACTGTTGGACATAGTATTGGCAAAGTTGATGTTGGCGCCATCTATTATTGAATAGATCAAGGAGGCTCGGCAAAAATGATGGGGTATGCAAGGATTACAAGCTAAACCCGACCCTACCAAAGTATTAGAACTTCTCTACATCTGCTAATGGTATGGTAAAGTACAAAAACTGGTGGTGTGTGACGAGTGATGCCTCGATACGGCTGAAGATCTTAAGGGAAGCTCACTCTTCCAGCTCCTCTGTGCATGCTGGTTATAACAAGATGTACCAAGATCTTAAAACTCATTATTATTGGCCTAATATGAAGTATGACATTGCCGATTATGTGTCACTCTGCCAAGTTTGCCTGTGTGTTAAGGCCAAACACCAGCGACCTGGTGGTCCGCTCCATCCATTGCCAATCCCATAAGGGAAATGGAAGTATATTACTAAGGATTCGTCACTTGTCCACCAAAAACTACTCAAGGTCAAGATGCGATTTGGGTAATCATAGACTGATTGACGAAGGTTGCACATTTCTTATCGGTTTCAATGACCTATAAGATGAATCAGTTTCCTGACTTATGTATGAAGGAGATAATGAGGATACATAGTGTTCTGATTTCTATTGTATCGGATCGGGACCCGCATTTTACTTCAGATTTCTGGAAGAGTCTGAGTAGAGCTATAGGCACTGAACTAAAATTCAGCACGACATTTAATCCTTAGACAGATGGCCAGAGTGAGAGAACCATTCAGACTCTCAAGGACATGTTACATGCTTGCGTTCTCGATTTCATGTAGGGTGGGGAAAAGTCTTGCCATTGGTTGAATTTGCATATAACAACAACTTCCAGGCCACCATCGATATGGCCCCCTATGAAGCATTATATGGGAGGAAGTGCATGTCACCACTGCACTGGGACAAGACAAGTGAGGCTACGTTTTATGGGCAAAAAATGGTGCATAAAATGGCAAAATCTGTGGCTCTGATTAAACAGAGAATGTTAGTAGCCCAGAGTCGTCAGAAGAGCTATACGGACAATCATCGTCGGGCCCTTGAGTTTGAGGATGGAAACAGCATATTTCTGAAGGTATCTCCTTTCAAGGGTGTCATTTGATTTGGCAAACAAGGGAAGCTTAACCCTAGATACGTGGGACCCTACACTATCTTGAAGAAAGTAGGACCTATCGCCTATCAGCTGCAATTGCCAAACTCCATGGTAGGTGTACATAATGTCTTCCACGTGTCTATGCACAAGAAATGTCTGGGTGATGCAGTTGTGATAAACCCTTCTGACAGTATCGAAAGTGCAGCCCAACTTGAGCTACAGTGAAAGACATGTTCAGATTCTGGACTCAAGAGTGAAGGAGTTATCGCACAAGCATATTCCATTGATCAAGGTCTTATGGCAGAATCACGGCCATGAAGAGGCCACTTGGGAAAAAGAAGATGATATGCGGACCCCATATCCCAAATTGTTTGACGCCTAATTTTGGGGACCAAAATTTTATAAGGGGGGTAGTATGTAATATCCCGATCCTAATTTTTCCATGTACGCTTGTAATAAAATTTTCAAGAATAATATATATTACATGGCGTATTATTATGTGTTGAATTATGACATATATTCATGTGGAAAATGTGGCGGGATAAAAGTTTAGTTGAAAATGTTAAGAAAAGGGGGATTTCGGTCTGTTCGGATACCTGCGGACGACATTGCAGACGTGAAGTGTCATCTGCAACACACCTGGAACATCGCCCTGACTTAGGACGACTTTGGGGACGAGACGATGTGTTCGAACTTCTGCGTAACGTGGACTTGCGGATGACCTTGCGAACGATGCGGACAAGGAAGACTGCGTCTGCATCAAATCTGTCCAAGTCTAAAGACTTTCAGACAAGTCCAGATGCGGGCAGATGAGAGGAGAGCTCATCTGATTTGACTCTGTTCTAATCTTAGAAACTTTCGGACGACTATGTGGACAAGGCAGACGCAAGTGATGCTGTCCTATTTGAATCTGTCCAAAGTATGGACAGATTCAGACGATACATGCAGACAGCGAACGACGTCCGCAAGACAGCTGCAGAGGGTACGGACGAAGTGGGTACACCAATTTTTTTCTGCAACCAAATTTTTTGCCTAAAGATTTTACACATGTGGATGACTGCGGATGAGATCAAGGCGTCTGTACTCGTCTGAGAAATCACATATCTGCGTAAATTTAGGGATTTAAAAACTGACTGCTTGTCGTGTAGTCCATTACTACACGAGATTTGGCGAAGAAAAACGTTCCCAGACAAGAATCGCCCACCTCCAGCTACGGGTAGTCCAACCATCATCCCTTCCCTCTCCTACGTGATGATTGCCTAGTAGGACTCTTCCTTTTTAATCTTCAATTCGTCTCTTCCAGTGGAGTTCATCCCCCTACATTTTCTTCTCCTCTCCTCCCCTTTGTTTAGCTTCTTCCTTTCTTTAGCTGAGTGTAGTGTTGGAAGGAGTTGAGTTCAGCTATCCCTGCTAAGTTTACTTCAACATTTAGGTAAGGGAATGGGTAGTCTTGGCCAGAGGAGGCCCTACCCACAAATAAATTGTGTGTGTGTCAATGTAGTGATTTTCTTTCAATTAACATGCTGTAAATTTTAGATGCCTTAGCTCTTGTATCTTTCCTTGGTTGCTCTGTTAACTACATTTTGTTTTGTTCTATTCTCTGTTGTTACATTTCATTATTCTTATATCTTTGTTGTTACTTATGTTGTTGTTATGATATTACTTATACTCTGCGGATGTTCATGGATGTTCAGTCTGAAATGCAACTCTCTATTTGATGTCAAGGTTAGTATGGTAGGAAGATGAGTTAGTGAAGGCATGGTAACTATCAAGAATAAATGAGATGGATTCAATGTTTATATTCTGAATATGATTACTTTCTACTTTTCGTTTATATACCCTCATTGTGATTGTTAAATCGTAGATCATAAACTAGGGTGTAGCCGTACCTATATTCATTGTTTAAATATGTGACTTAACTCCGTTGTGAACATCTTGTTGTTGTGAAGCATGTCATGTGAAACTTTTGTGTTAGTTAGCTTGATTAGACTTGTAAGCATGTAAATCCTCTGCTTTTAAATTTTATTGCCGCTAAATATATATCTTTGACTCTACCTATTGTTGTTGCTGTCATGATCGCCATTATTATAACCTCACATCATTTTTGTTTGCTGCTATTAATATTTTATACGTTGTTCTCTCCTAAAGCATGTAACTCAACTGTAAATAACTCTGCAGTAAATCTTGTTGTGCTCGCTGTTAATTTGGTATTGCTATATGATAACTCTAACGAAAGATAACTTGAAATATGTAATCCTCTGCTGTAATAAAGGTTGTTGTTGTTGCTATGTTACCTTGCTCGTTATTAATTATCAAGCTAGCATGTTAATCTATCACTCGTACAATCTTCAAGTAGTTTACTAGTTGTTAAACAAGCTACTCTAATCTTGTCCATTAACTACTTATATATTCTTGAACATATTCATTGATTTGTCTTCAAGAGGTTGTGAAATTTTTGACATATCAATACTCGTAAACACTAAAATTACGACTTCTACGTGGTAATTCACTATCAGTCTTCAAGCCCGCTAGTTGTTGATTCCAATTATCTCTCAACCATGATATTCTAATTGTGATTCCTGCTATACTTAGCATTGTTGTCTAATAGAACGTTCTGAGTGTTGCTTGTTATATATTCATTTATTATAGTTACTTTATGGTGCGTTAAAATCATTTCCTTCGTGCACCTTTAGATTTCGCTATTTATATTTGAATACTGTCATTTACCTTCAATGTATGCGGTGTTAGTTGTCATCATGCATCATGCTAATAGAAACCATAGGGAGTGCCCCCTCAGTGGTGGTGCTCATACATGCACGAGTGACAATAAATAATGAAAATGAGTAAAAGCAAGCAATAAAAGTTCCTGTGGTACCGGTAGCATAGCCGGCATAGGGACTTGATAATATGGGAGTTGAGGGGCAAATGGGTAGCGGGTCTAGTCTGCAACTAGCTGAACCCCTCCCTCTTCGAGTATGGGAGTTCTAGTTGCAAGAAGAAGGGTATGTCCGATCACTATTCCATCACAAAAGAAATCACTCAATCTCCAACTCGATGTACGAGTAATGCAGGACCGGACGAACGTAATAAAAAGGATTGGAATGGGTGGCCACATTCCATAACAGACTAAAGAGAGGCATAGCATAAACATAAACCCCCATCCCTTTTACTGAACCATAGGCTCATGTCCTTATTTGTGGTGTAGGTAACGAAATTGTGATACAAGGTGCAGAGGACGAGGCCCTCCCCGTTGAGCCTGCGAACTATCCGGAGGAGAAAAAACCGGAGTAGACTAATGGCTCAAGAAAAAGAAGAAGAACATTTTGTAAGGGTTAAACAATAAACACATTTTGTAAAAATACTAACTATGGCTTTAACTCATATGTTTTGAATACGTGGCAGAATTCACCCTAAACTTCAAGAATGTTTGATTAGACTCTCTATTTTACATTATGTTTTACCATATGCTTTTCTAATTCGTGTCCGCTATTTAATTTCATTTCCGTTAGATTTCCATTTAAATCAAGAATTCAAATTCCTACGATTTTAACGGGTTCAAGAAAAATGTAGTAACGATCAGGATTTAAAAGGGCAGACTGATCGAAGGCGATTTTAAATAAAGGTTTTGATACAATTAAAGTTTAAAAATTTTAACTCGCGTTTTCTTTAAAGTAAAGTGAAAGGATAAAAATCAGAGTCGTTACATAGCTTCTCCCACTTCATCCCAGTATAACAGTGACCTACACTTCCATTTGTACAACGCTTCATACGGGGCCATCTGGATGGTAGATTGGTAACTATTGTTGTATGGAAACTTCACCAATGGCAACATTTTACTCTAGCCATTCTGAAAATATTTCACACAGGCCCGTAGCATGTCCTCTAGCACTAGCATTATTCTCTCAGACTGTCCATCAGTTTAGGGGTGAAACATTGTATTGAACATTAGGTTAGTACCCGTGGCCTTATGCAGACCTTCCTAAAACGTCGATGTATTTTTAGGATCTCAGTCTGACACAATTGAAACTAATATATCATGCAGTCAAACTATCTATTGAATATATAGCTTCACATACTGATTCATAGAATAGGACTTCTTAATTGGCTGAAAGTGAGCTAACTTTGACAATCGGTCCGCAGTAACTAAGATAAAGTCACGCCCTTTCACAATTTTTTGCCATCCAACCACAAAGTCCATTGTAATGTAATCCCATTTTCACTTGGGTATATGATACACCCACGGAAGCATTGGTGATGAAGAGAGGCAGCTGGCAAGGTTGACTTGGATGTTGAAGTCAAGATCACAAGAGGCTCAGGTATTTGGGAGAATACAGATGCCCTTAGGAAGACGTTGGATGTCCTTTGTGGAAGACAAACGTTCCTTATAATTGGAATGGCGTCATTTGCAGCGAAGAAGAGTCTGGCACTAAAACAGGGGAAGAATGGATGTCCCTTTTGAGGAACGGACGTCCTTTACATCATTGGATGGACAGCGTTAATGGAGAGGGCAAGACGGACGTCCCGACATGAAGAACAAATGTCCTTCAAGGCTAACGAGCTTATGGACGATTAACGGCGTTAACGTCTCTTGTAGGACGGACGTCCCTTAATGGTAAATGGACGTCCCTTAATAGAAATTAATGCTGAATTTAAAAGGAACAGACGTCTCTTTGCAAGGCTAGACGTCTCTGGTGAAGCAGACCTGCAACGAGCAAAAAATTGATGGAAGATGAATCTGAACGGGACAGCTCTGGAACTCGATTCTTTGCATGTTGAAATTATTGAATATGAAATTCGAGTTTTTCTAAAGTTGAACGATAAGTCTCGTGGTTGCAATGTTGCAGAAAGGCTGAAGCTTGGAAGCTAGAAGTCCTCTGTGAATGGCAACCGATTTTCTCCGATGAAAATGAATGAAATGATTAAATAGAATTGTAAGAAGCTGGTTCGAACAACACTACGATAGTGTTTCTGACTTCAATGGATGCCTCGCAAGAAGTAGCACTCCAACTCGGATCTTTGAAAGTTTTCTTATCATTTACTGGATAAATTCTTGTTCAATGCCACAGAGAAGAGAAAGGAAAATCACTAAAAGAAATCACCGAAAACTTACAAGGAGGTGATCTCAATTTTTGTACACACAAACTGTTTGGATATTACTCACCAAAAGAATGCGGCAGACTGGAGAAACTCCAAAGATGAACAAATGTTTAGTTTTTCTATTCAATTTTCTTCCCTTTACAAATGACGCTTAAGGAAGCTTAAATACTAAGCTAATTAGGGTTAAGCCCTAATTACTCAATTACAATAATAACCCTACAACATAAGCAACCCAAACGACAGACAACAAAAGTAAATAACAAAATAGATACAAAACAGACAACAAAATTCATACAACAAAATAAACAATAGAATCTAATTGGAATAGAAAAACAAAATACAACAAAATCCAGAATGGTGCATCACATGACTTAGTATTTATTTCTCCCATCTCATAATCTAATTGGAATGTTGGGCTTTCCTGTGGGAAAATAGCGTCTTCATCTAAATTCTCTTCTTCAAGACTTGTTGTTCTTAATTCAGCACTAACCCTCTTCATAACAAGTTTTGGAGATTTTTATTTTGACACAAGCTTCCTTTTCTCCAAGAATAAGTGCTGAAGGAACATTATTGCCAACAAGGTTTTCTGACTCAGAGAATTCCTCTTCAGACAAATCCTCTTTCATGCTTTGAGGGTCTGGTTCATTCTGAGGACTAACATCCTCCTCAAGTTCCTTCACTATACTAGTTGTTTCCTCCAACATCTCAACACTGCCCTGTGCGTTGGAAGATTGAATGCCTGCAGAACCCAAATACTTGACAAGTTATCAAGCCGATCAGCTATACCTTGCAATGTGACTTGTATATCCAATTGTTGGGATCGCTTGACTTTGAAAAAAATTTTCCTAGTTCGGTTGGAAGGTGGGGAAGTCAGAACCAATTTAGTGAGCTTCGGAGCATACCTTCTCCTCAAAAATCTCTTCACTAATCCCCACGTGTTGATGGCTTCTTCACCTTCTTCTCTTCGGTCGAAAATCAATTTGTTCCACCATCTTGAAGCTTTTCCCTTGTGTAGGTTTTTAGGTTCCCTCGCATGGCGGAATTACCGAGGTTCATAACAAAGTGCGTAACCTATGTATCGTGATAAAAAAATTAAACATAAACATAAAATGGATCATTATTATAATATATTAATAATAATATGTATTTAAAAATATTTATTTAGACATAATATAAATTATTAAGAAATTGTACATTTATAGCTTATTTCACATTGGTACAAAATCAACATTCGATTTTCTACGTCAATCCTCCTCACCTCAAATAAGCATGTGTGGGTGTGATGAATATAGCAAGATCACACTCAATTTATGATAGATCGTATTCTCAACAATGAGACGATCTATTTGGATTTAGAAAACGCTTCTCTAAAGCCAACACGGAAGACTCACAAATTTGCTCTCAAAATAGATTCCTTAATCTCAAAGATTTCAACAATTATGGCATTTAGAGAAAAACACTACAAATTCCTCATTTAAGTTACAATTGAATTCATACATTTATAACAATAATGTTATGGAATCAAAAGGTCTTGTCACCATAGCTCAACACTTGGCACTATGACATTAACTCAAATTTGACAAAATTTATTTTAAAACCTATTTTCAAAAGCTACTTTATATTTGTAAATTAATTGAACAATCAATAATTCAATTATTTCATTTAATGAAATATAACAAATATATTAACTATGACAACTTTTGTCATTTTGTCTTAATTAATTGTAAATCAATAATTCAATTATCTCATCTAATGAAAAATAATAAACTTATTATTGAGTGTATTAAATAATTAATTCATAATTAAATATTTAATCTTCTTTATTCATTTTTTCTATTATTCAAATAATAATAGAAGGTGACGAAGGGACCGATGGACCTATAGTTTTAAGCTCCAATAATATTTCGTTAATTAATATAAACTCTTTATATTAATTAACATAATTATTAACTCTAAAGTAATTCCACTAAATACTTAGAGTTGCGCTCTCAAAACTATAGAGTATATTTACTTAAAGTAATGTCCATTGATATAGTCATTACATATATATTAACCCTCCATTTAGATTCGCAATAGAGCTAGGTTTATAATCTGTTAACCTCTTATATTGTGTCTTTATTCTTGACTACCATTAGTTCTTGATTAAATAATTAATTCATAACAATTATGAATTACGCGCTAATTATTCGATCCTTGAACTAACATGCAAGGGAATCTATATAAATGGATTTCATTGTATCAATATTAACATTCTTAGCTATTTATTTTAATTCACTCCAATATACTAGGTGTACGAATCGTAACTCGTACAAAACTTGATTGAGTAAATCAAAGAATAAATTAAAATAAAATAGGAGTTTGTTAAATACAACGAATTAAAATCATGCATATATGACCATAATTATGATAAAATTAATTGTTCTATATTTAATAGAAATTATCATAACAATCTAATTTTATCTGGTACAAACCTATATAATCATATTATATAAAAAATATTTATCTTATAACACTACATATACAGTCAAGATATAACAATATAATCTTAATGAGATAAAATATGTTTTTTACTATGAACTATTTGAAGATTCTATACTTCAAATATAAGTCATGGACATATTTTAGCTATTACTCTTTATATTTTATCCCACATATATACAATATATATGTCAATATAAAGTTAGCATAATTAACTAAGGAATTTTCTATGAATTTTATAAAACCTAATCCAAAATGTTAACATAATATCAATCAATATAAATTTATTCATATATTACAAAATTATTCTATTACATTTGCTCTTGGACACATTACTCCCAGCAATCTCCCACTTGCTCTAAAGCAAATGAGACATGTCTCTAATCCCTAAGTTCTCTAGATGTTTCTCAAAACATTTTGCAGGTAACGTCTTGGTGAAGTGATCAGTAAGATTCTCAACTGATGGGATCTTTAGAACAGTCACGTCTCCACGTTGCACAGATCTCTTATCACATGATATTTTCTCTCCATATGCTTTTTTCGTTTGTGACTTCTAGACTCCTTAGCATTTGCCACTGCACCACTATTGTCACAATACAAAGACAATGGCTTATCCATATTCAGAACTACTTCCAAATCACTAAAGAATTTTCTAAGCCACACAGCTTCTTTTGCTGCTTCACAAGCAACAATGTATTCTACTTCTATTGTAGAGTTTGAAATACCACCTTGTTGTACACTTCTCCAAACTATGGCTCCACCTCCAAGGGTGAAGATTGATCCAGATATCGACTTTCAGTCATTTATATTAATTTGAAAATCAGAATATGTGTATCTAGTTAGAATCAAATCTCTACTAGAGTATACTAGCATATAATTTCTCCTTCTCCTTAGATACTTGAGAATATGTTTGACTGCTATCCAATGATCTAATCCTATATTCGACTGGAGCCGACTAACTATCCTTACTGCATAATATATGTCAGGCCTTGTGCACAGCATAGCATACATCGAGCTCCCAACAGCTGATGCATAGGGCTAACGTCTCATATCTTCTTTCTTTTGAGGTATATCAAGACACTGCTTTTTAGAAAGAATAACTCCATGTCTGGAATGTAATAACTTTTCTTGAAGTTTTACATTGAATATTTGACAACCATCTTGTGAATATACAATGCTTGAGACAAATCCCAAGAATGTAGCTTGCATTACCTAAATCATTCATTTGGAATTTCTTAGCTAGCCATGCTTTTATATCTGATAATAATTTCGCATTATTCCCAATAAGTAAAATATCATCAACAAACAGAAACTAAGAAGACCACACACTTGTCATTGATGAGCTTGTATACACAAGACTCATCAAGGCGCTGTGTGAACCCATAAGATTTGATTGCTTCATCAAATCTCATATACCATGACCTAGATGTTTGCTTAAGTCTATAAATAGACCTATTTAACGTACAAACCTTTTGTTGTGCATCTTTATATATGAAACCCTTTGGTTGCACCATATAAATGGTTTCTTCAAGATGACCATTTAGAAAAGCCGTCTTGACATCCATCTGCCAAATCTCATAATCATAATGAGTGACAATAGAGAGCAATATACGAATGAACTTTAGCATAGCTACAGGAGAGAAAGTCTCTTCATAATCAACTCCTTCCCTTTGGGCATAACCCTTAGCTACAAGTCTAGCTTTGAATGTCTCTACATTCCCGTCCACTCCTCTTTTTCTCTTATAGATCCATTTACACCCTATAGGTTTCATCACTTCAGGTAGATCTACAAGATCCCAGATAGAGTTGGAATACATTGATTCCATCTCAAGTTTCATAGCTTCAAGCCATGCTTCTTTGTCAGCACCTTCCATTTCACATCTAAATGACAATGGATTATCTTTTCCATCATCAGTGACAATAACTTGTGCTTCACCTAACTATCTGAATCGAGTTGGTGGTCATATAACCCTCTCGCTACAGCTAGGTGGCATGATGGTCTAACTAGAAATAGTAGTCTTCTGAGTACCATGTGGAACAACAACTTTTGTTGTTTTCGATCTGATCTCAGCATGAATTTTCTCCAAGACAATCTTGCTCTGAGGTTTGAAGTTTTCCATACATTCATATTCAAGAAATGTGGCATTTGCCGATACAAATACCTTGTTATCTTGAGGACTATAGAACAAACCACCTCTTAAGCCTTTTGCATAACCTACAAACATGCAAACCTCAGATCGAGGTTATATTTTTCCAATATTTCCTTCTAGCACATGTGTGGGACACCCCCATATTTGAAAGTGTCTCAAACTAGGCTTGTGACAACTCCACAACTCTAAAGGTGTCGTAGGAATAGACTTAGATGGGACTACATTCAAAATGTAAGTCGCTGTCTGCATGACATATCCCCAAAATGATTTTAGGAGTGCAGAGTAACTCATCATGGATCGAACCATCTTAAGTAAAGTCCTATTTCTCCTCTCAACAACACCATTTTGCTAGGTGTTGTTAGTTGAGATATAATCTCATGTTCTAACAAGTAATTCTTGAATTTATTATCAAGGTATTCACCTCCTCATCTGATCGAAGGCACTTGATTGACTTATCTAATTGTTTTTCAGCTTCAGCTTTAAATTCTTGAAATTTTCTAAAAGTTTCTAATTTAAACTGAATTAGATAAGTATAATCATATCTTGAATAATCATCAACAAAAGTGATGAAGTACTCATAACTACCTCTAACCCGAGTAGTCATAGGGCCACATACATATGAACGTATGAGTTCAAGTGGCTCTAGCGCCCTTCGACCCTTTATTTTCCAGAAAAAGGTCTCTTGGTCATTTTTCCCTCTAGACAAGATTCACAGACTGGTAAAGATCCAATATTTAAATCTTTTAAAGGACCGTCCTTCACAAGTCCATTAAATCTATCTAGATTAATATGACCTAGATGAAGGTGCCAAAGATATATGTTATCATCATGAGAAATTTTATGTTTCTTGGACTTAGGCAATTCTACTTTAAAAATTTTAGTATTCAATAGTAATTTATTGATGAGCATTATCACATAAAGTCCATTTTCCATAAAATCAGAACAAATATCTAGTCCATTTCTACATATAAAAACAATATTATTATTAAAAGAAATTGAATAACATTGTTCAAATAAGTGAGAAACAGAAATGAGATTTCTAGTAAACTCTAGTACAAAATAAACATTATTCAACAATAAAATTTTATTTTGGAAATATAATTTTGTTTCTCCCATTGCTGAAGCTGAAACTAGTGTCTCATTGCCCACTTTCATAGTGAACTCTCCATCTGCTAGCTTTCGGTAGAAACTAAGCATCTCTAAAGAATATCAAACATGATTAGTCCCACTTGAATCAACTATCCAGGGTGATAAGTCATTCTCAACTAAACAAGATTCAATAACAAGTAAATCAAATTTACCTGTCTTATTTTGTTTTAGCTCTTCGAGATATTTTTTACAGTTTCTCTTCCAATGACCATTAACTCCACAATAAAAATATTTTCCTTTGGGCTTTTTCTGGCTTGAGCTATTCTTGTTTCCCTCGTTAGTCTTGTTCCTTTTATTGGGGTTGTCCTTTTTACCCCTTGCTAGATTTTCTCCTGGACCTTTGCCTTTTTTCTGAAATTTTTTCCGCTTCTTAAAGGAAGAGTGAGAAGAGGAGGGTTCAACAACATTTGTTTCTCCCTTCTTCTTTACGGAAGAAATGGATTCATAGGTCATAAGCTCGTTGAGTAATTGAATCATATCATAACTCAGTTTGTTCATGAAGTAGTTTCTTTTGAATTGTAAGAACTAGGGGCTCAAACTTTCTAAAATCATGCCCACTTGGGTAGCCTCATCAATATGGGCCCAATTAATTTCAGTCTCATGAATTGTGCTAATTATCATCAACACATGCTCTCGAACGGAGGTATCGAGCCCACATTTTGCTATTCATGACTTTCTTAATAGCTTCATGACGGGGTTGGTCAGATTGTTTACCAAACATGTTATGAAGAGACTCCATTATCTCATAAGCAGTCTCTGTGTTCTCAAATTTTATGTTGAGAACATCTGCCATGGATGCATGTAAATAACAACGATCTTTGTCATTTGCTGGTTTCCATGTCCTGAACGGTTCTCTCTCCTCTTTTGAGGCATTTTCAGTAGGGATTGAAGGACATTTCTATGTCATGACAAACTTCATGTTGTCGTGCACAAGAATCATATTCATGCTCTTTTTCCAATTAACGAAATTATCGCCAGTCAACTTTTCAGTCGCGAGTAAATTAATCATAAAATAAGACATTATGCTTTAATGAATAAATAAATAAAAATTAATATTTTGCATAAAATTCATAAGAAATATGGCAAGTAAAAATGATGCATGAGCATGCTAAATCACTAAATAAAATGCAAATGCTATTATTGCCTCGATACATATTATTTTTCCTTAGGGTAAAAATATTATCTATTAATTAATTTATTCAAAATATCTTATATTTTCAAATTTTATTAATTATCGATTAGTTTTGGTCAAAGTGTAATTAACACATTATATCACATTTTCATTAGTGTATACCACTTTTTCGATTTTATAAAACCTTTCTCAAAGAGACCAACCATGGTATTGATCTAAGTGAACACTCTCCTTAAAGAGGATGATAACAAAGTCGTTTTAGAGACCCACTTAATTCTCATGTTATTGTATCAACGATAGAGACCATAGAAAGTTACGCCTAGCTCTCCATTCTCACTCATTATTTTGAATTATAGTGATTTTATGGAATATCATATATTCTGTTAAATCTATATAAAAAAATATTTAATTAAAATAAATTTATTTTATATATAGATTATTAATTTTATAATGAAATTACAAAATTAATGAAACTAAATAAACAATTTATTTAGCACATACAAAATAATGTAAAATTTTAACAATTAAAATTTTATATTATTTTGTTTTCTCACATAATCCATAAACATGAATTAATAGTTTTAATCTAATTAAAACCATTTAATTTTTAACAAACTAATTTCTTAAAAATAAATAAAATATATATATGCTAAGAATGCATGTCAATGTGAGAAAACAAAATGATAAGTAAGCTCTATATGCAAGTACTATATGACATGTGAATCCATGACAATGATAAAACAACTTATATCAAGCATAAAAGTAAATGAAATAATGACCTGGTCGATTTGTGTATTTCTAAAATTACATATATACCCATAAAAAATATATATAAACTTTGGTAGCCTCCATATTTTTGCATCATATGTCGTGGTGACAACAATTGCACACCATGGTCTCACTCCATAATTTGTCTTGTCCTCCGTCTTTTTTTGATCTCCATCAATTACATAAAGAATATTTACCCAAGACAAATTGGGTTTACATCAAAATTAAAAATAAAAAATATTCCTAACCCAAATTGGCAACATGAAATTATGATTATTATTTCAATCATGCATATATCCATACATTCAACATTCCAAAAATATATATAAATTAAAAAAAATCTATAATCCTACTTATCATCACATATCATGAGTTTCATAAAATTGCATTATTAAATATATCATAACTACAACGAAACTCTGATACAAATTGTTGGTTTTTAGGTTCCCTTGCAAGCCAGAATTATCGTGGTTCATAACAACGGAAACGTGTGTAACCTATATATCATGAAAAATAATTTTAATATGAACATAAAATGGATAATTGTTATAATAAATTAATAATAATATGTATTTAAAAATATTTATTTAGATCTAATCTACATGATTAAGAAATTGTACCTTTATAGCTTACTTCACACTGGTACAAAATCAACCTTCGATCTTCTGCGTCAATCCTCCTCACCTCAAATAAGCACGTGTGGATGTGATGGACGTAGTAAGATCACACTCAATTTATGATAGATCATATTCTCAACACATGAGATGATCTATTTGGATTTACAAAACGCTTCTCTAAAGCAAACACGGAAGACTCACAAATTTGCTCTCAAAATGGATTTCTTAATCTCAAAGATTTTAACAACTTAACCTAATAAGGTTGGGCCTCTATTTATAGTGGTATAACTTTATAATGGACATTATGACATTTAGAGAAAAACACTATAAATTTCTCATTTAAGTTACAATTGATTTCATACATTTATAACAAAAATGTTATGGAAATCAAAAGATCTTGTCACCATATCTCAACACACTGGCACTATGACATTAACTCAAATTTGACAAAATCCATTTTAAAAACTATTTTCAAAAGTTACTTTATATTTGTAAATTAATTGAACAATCAATAATTCAATTATTTCATTTAATTAAATATAACAAACATAATAACTATAAAAACTTTTGTCATTTTGTTTTAATTAATTGAATAATAAATAATTCAATTATTTCATCGAATGAAAAATAATAAACTTATTATTGAGTGTATTAAATAATTAATTCATAATTAATTATTTAATCTTCTTTGTTCATTTTTTCTATTATTCGAATAATGATAGAAGGTCACGAAATGACCGATGGACCTATAGTTTTAAGCTCCAATAATATTTCGTTAATTAATATAAACTCTTTATATTAATTAACATAATTATTAACTCTAAAGTAATTCCACTAAATACTTAGAGTTGCACTCTCAAAACTATAGAGTATATTTACTTAAAGTAATGTCCATTGATATAGTCATGTATTAACCCTCCATTTAGATTAGCAATAGAGCTAGGTTTATAATCTGTTAACCTCTCATATTGCGTCTTTATCCTTAACTACCATTAGTTCTTGATTAAATAATTAATTCATAACGATTATGAATTACGCGCTAATTATTTGATCCTTGAACTAACATACAAGGGAATCTATATAAATAGATTTCATTGTATCAATATTAACATTCTCAGCTATTTATTTTAATTCACTCCCAATATACTAGGTATACGAATCGTAACTCGTACAAAACTTGACCGAATAAATCAAAGAATAAATTAAAATAAAATAGGAGTTTGTTAAATACAACGAATTAAGATCATGCATATATGACCATCATTATGATAAAATAAATTGTTCTATATTTAACAGAAATTATCATAACAATATAATTTTATTTGGTACAGTCCTATATAATCATATTATATAAGACATATTTATCTTATAACACTACATATACAGTCGGGATATGACAATATAATCTTAATGAGATAAACTATGTTTTTTACTATAAACTATTTGAAGATTCTATACTTCAAATATAAGTCATGGGTATATTTTGGCTATTAGTTTTTATATTTTATCCCACATATATACAATACATATTTTAATATATAGTTAGCATAAAAAACCAAGGAATGTTCTATGAATTTTATAAAATATAATCCAAAATGTTAAGTTAATATCAATCAATATAAATTTATTCATATATTACAAAATTGTTCTATTACATTTGCTTGTTGGGCACATTACTCCCAACAACCTGAGTCTTAAAGACGCCAACTTTACACGGGAATATTCAGAAAAATTATATTTACTTAACAACTCTCCCATCTCCTCTTCCCATTTCAAATAGTTTTCTGGCTATTCTAAACCATTGAAGATAGGAAAAACATAATCCAACTCTTCTTCCATAAGGTAACTCCTTGAATAAGTTTGGCCTCTATTCATCATAATGTAAGATACAAATCACCAACTAACAGAGTATAAGCAAGGCAAATTAGCTCTGATACCAAATGATACACCCACGGAAGTGTTGATGATGAAGAGAGGCAGCTGGCGAGGTTGACTCAGATGTTGAAGTGAAGATCAGGAGAGTTTCAGGTATGTGGTAGAAGATGGACGCCCATAGAAAGAAGCTGGACTCTCAAAATAGGGGCAACGAACGTCCTTTGTGGAAGAAGGACACCCTTATAAATAGAGTGGCATTGTTTGGAGCGAACAAGAGTCTGGCCCTCAAACAGGGGAAGAACGGACGTCCCTTTTGAGGATCAGACGCCCTTTACAGCACTAGATGGATGGCATTAACGGAAAGGGCAAGACGGATGTCTCGACTAGAAGAACGGACGTCCCTCAAGGCTAATGAGTTGATGGATGATTAACAACGTTGACGTCTCTTGTAAGACAGATGTCCCTTAGCGGTAAATGGACGTCCCTTAACAGAAATTAATGCTGAATTTAAAAGGAACGGATGACTCTTTACAAGGTTGGACATATCTGCGAAGCAGACCTGCAGCGAGCGACAAAATGACGAAAGATGAATATGAACAAGACTACTCTAGAACTCGATTCTTTGCAAGTAGAAATGACAAATTATGAAATTCGAATTTCTCTGAAGTTGAACGATAAGTCTTGTGGCTAAAATGTTGAAGAAAGGCCGAAGCTTGGAAGCTGGAAGTCCTTTGTGAATGGCAACCAATTTTCTCTGATGAAAATGAATGAAATAATTAAATAGAAATGTAACAAGCTGGTCCGAACAACACTACGACAGTGTTCTCTAACTTCAACGGCTGCTTTGCAAGAAGTAGCACTCCAACTCAGATCTTTGAAAGTTTTCTTCTCCTTTACTCGATAAATTTTTCTTCGACGGCACAAAGAAGAGAAAGGAGAAGCACTAAGAGAAATCACTTTAAACTTACAAGCAAATGATCTCAATTTTTGTACACACAAACTGTTTAGCTATTACTCACCTGAATGCGGCAGACTGGAGAAACTCCAAGGATGAACAAATTTTCGGTTTTTCTATTCAATTTTCTTCCCTTTACAAATGACGCTTAAAGAAGCTTAAATACTAAGCTAATTAGGGTTAAGCCGTAATTACCCAATTACAATAATAACCCTATAGCATAAGCAACCCAAACGACAGGCAACAAAAGCAAACAACAAAATAGACACAAAACAGACAACAAAATCCAAATAACAAAATAAACAATAATTAAACTATTACAAAATTAAAATATTTAATTTAAATTAAAATAAAAATGAGATAAAATGAGGCGGAGCCAGGCTGCATCAATATAAGTAAGGGCTGTAATGTACCAGCTTGTCTTTGATGTTCTACCTTGACTTGTTGGCACATCTAACAAGCTTCCACGCACTTGCTGGCATCTCTCTTCATGTTGGGTCACTAATTGTAACGACCCGGATTTGTTGTAAATCCTTGAAAATACATAAAATTTGAAATTTCTTTCTCTTTAAAACAAAACGTATCAGAGTGCGTCTAACCGGATCGCTACTGACTTTTTTGTTAAACTCGTTATGAAAACCAATTGATAAAATGTGTGGAAGGGTTATAAAATAAATCATCGTAAAACATGGTGGAAGCATAAATGAATAATTTGAAGAATAAACTAAGCAATGGAATACAACATAATAAAACTTATATGATTACAACCGTTTCTCTTTAGTCTGGCCAGCCTCGAGTCTTGCGCGTGCAAATCATTCATCACGGCTTTGTTAGAATTACAATTATTATGCTAAGTAGTTATCCTAGTCAATTTACATGCTCACGATTGTGATTCGTTATTCTAGTGAATTTACATGCTCAGATTACATACTTCTATTCTAATAATTCAAGCATACTTAATTATCGTTGTTAACTAGTTATCGTGGATTGATTAATTAACATTGTAAACATGCGACTAATTATTAATGGAACACTCGTTAAGTTAATTAACATACTTGAGGATTAACTTACACAACTAGTTAAGTATGCATGAATTTGCTATTTCACGACTATTAAGTTAGTTAATAAAGTAAACATGCTCAATCAAATAAACATGACATAACTTAGATCTATCGTTATTATCTTAGTTAGTTAACGTGCTCAATGATGTGATTAACAATTGAATTAGACAACTGGTTACTTAAACATGTTCAAATAAAATTACCATTATTATTCTAGTTAATTATCCTAATTAAATTGCATGCTCATTATCACAAGTACTAATACTAGGTTATGAAAGTAAGACAAACAAATGGCACTAGAACAATGATGAAATATATAGCAGCTTGAAATTAATAACTGAACAGAAGTTAAACTATAAAGAACAACTCATAATAATGTCTTCGCACTTAACTCATCTATCTCGTTCATTATCTAAGCATTTCTCATTCATCAATTGTCTTTCACTTGTTCATCAATTATTTAAGCCTTTATGACAGAACTAATAATATCACTTAACAGTAAAGAATACCAACAATGAATAATGGCAGTTATATTAACCAAGCAATATCACAAAGCTAACAATAATCTACCCTATCAATCCAAAGAAATAACAACAGAATATCATTCAAGGAACACAACACTACTCACGCACACTAGTGGTGTAGGGCCTCCAAATGGCCAAGGGATATCTAATTTGCTTACCTCACATCTTTATCACGGTTTTCACTTATTCGCTATCCTTCTTCGTCTTTCTGATACCTTCACAAATTAGTGACATTTATCATTAATAATTACGACTTATACATTTCCCCCTCCTTAATTATGTAAAATTTCTAGGAACTCATTGCCAACAAAAACGGAACCCAACATATCCCTATTAATAATTAAATCCTCACAATATCCGGAAACGTAGTCGGTGCGTACAACAACCAATATTGACAACGGAAATCGTTTCTAATCCATCTTGTAACATTTTTATCTTCAACAAAATTAGCCCCACAACCAACATTACAATCTGTTACTTTATAATAGCAGGCAAAACCAATAAATTCTCAACCAACAAAGAGTTAAATCCAACATGTTTGTGCTGTCGAAAGTAACCAACAGATCATAACTCCAATATTTATTCTATTTCTTCATTATTTATAAACCAATACTCTATAATGTTCTACACAGAGAGAGATTTCCAGAATACCAAACCAGGTGATAAAGCCACAAATGGAGAATTATCATTCAATAGCAGGGAGTGTTTATATGTAACAAATACTATAGAGTCTTAAATCCTTCAAAGTCCATGTGAACATCCTTTATCTATTTATCTTTAGCATCCAAAATCCATCGAACAGAGGAGAAATGTTCATTACCTAAGAGATCAAAAGGATCTGAGAAGAAAATGTCCTCCACTCCATCCTCTGAAGACTTTCTCTCGGCCCAGCATACCCCACAACAGTCCTCCTGATTCAGCATCTCCACTCCATCGCCAGACCATTCCCAGCACATACATTAACCCATGACAGAGGATAACATTTATCACTACCAATCTTCATCCATTTAACAGTATATAATCCAAAACATTAGGGAATGACCATCTCACCTGAAGAACCAAGAAGACCCGAGAGCTCTCCATCCAGCCATCTTCTTCTCTATCTCGGTTCTTCTTTTGCACAACTCCCACTCACTGCCCCTTATTCTAGCAAATCTCTCGACAACATCTCTGTCCAGTTTACAGAGTGTGTTCCCCATACCCGACACACTGTCGATTTTTACCTAGAGACAACACCGGTTTGGCCGAATCGCAACCCGGACCCAGCAGCTCCACCTGAGCCGACAACCTTGCCCATCGGCCCGAGATGTCAATCGCCTCCAGGCATCGACCCAACGCCATCCCATTCATCGCCATCGCCTTGATCATCGCTAAGCATCGCCGATCGCCAGACACCACACCGAAGACCTGAGCCATGGCCGCCGAACCATCCAGCTCCCAGAGTCACGATCCACGACTCTCGTAGCTGCTCGCCATATGCCGCGAAGGAGTCATCGCCGTCGTCGTCTGAGCTCGTCATCCCGCTCGCCATCACTCGCGATCTCTGATCACCTTCCCCCCTCTCTCTCTTTCTCTCCCTCTTTCTCCTCTGTTCTCATTCTCGGGTTCTCTCTAGAACAAATTGCTGCAGCCATTTGTTCACATCAACCAAACCGGTTATGCGTGAACCAGTTCTTCCCCCTCCCCTAATTATATTTATATTTATTTATTTATTTATTTATTTTAAATCCCCTTTTATTTATTCTTAATACCCACTTTCTTATTTCGTCAACTGGCCGAAGGCGAAACGAAATGAGAAGTGCTAAATCGGTCATTTATTATTCTCATTTATTTAATCTCCTCTTACATTATAATTTAATTTAGTAAGTTAACCAATCCTAAATTTTCATATAATTTGATTCATTAAATTAATACTTATTTTAATTACATTAATTTCCATAAATTATAATCTTATCTAACGAACACATCCTTGGTAATACCTCGAAAATTACCCAATAGATCCAAACGTCCCAAATTAATCCTTATTAAATTATGATATAAAAATTCAAGGTATTACACCAATAGTGTGCTTTTAGGTCTCGATACATCTTGGTATAGCCCGAGTGAACGGTGGTGGTAGAGGTGTGAACCTTGGATAATATATCTTGCCTCAAGGTTTCATCCTTAGGTATGAAACACCTGTTTTGAAACTTCACTATTCCCTTCTTGAATAAGATAAAATTTTCCATCGAATCTAATTGCACTCTAGACTTGATGTCACGAACCAAAGGTGGGCCGGACAGAAACGCTGGGCCAAATGACCCGACCCTCGTAGAGCATCCGATCGCCCAGCCCAGGGCTTGTTAAAATATTGCAGAAGACTTGTGCAAAATACCCAGCCGTAGCCCACTTGTGACGGGCCACGGTCCATAAAGTGTTTACGAGAATAATTAATAATGCAGAATAATAGATTAAAAGAGTCCAAATGATATTGTGCATACAATCCAAGTTTATCAACAAACCAGATTAAGTAAATTACATTTATCCAACAGTTCGCTTACCCAAAAATAAGGGTTCGACTAAGGAAATGAAATAAAATAAATAGCAGCAGAGACTTCAACCAAAACCCTATGCTGGGAAAAATATAGTCTAAGGGGTGAGTGACTAGCTCAGTAGGGAACTTATACTAAATTGTATGCGAATGTAAAACTTGTTTTACGGTTTTTGTGAAAACTATGAGTTTTAGGAAATATGTACGTTTTTCAAAACATTTGAAAACCCTTTATCTTTTAGAAAAATTCGGCCACAAAGGCCCCTAATGATGCATTAGAAAGCATGGCTATATACATAGATAGCTATAGGTTAAAATACACTCATCGTGTTTCATCTCAGAAATTGTAATCCGTGAAAAAGGAGGAACACTCACGGTCTCTTCCGCACAATCACACAAAAAAGCGGTGACCATTTTTGGGCAGCACCTCATGAGCTTGGATGAAGACAAGTGACGGCGGTACGAAGACCCAGCTCGTCACCTAGGTTGTCAGCAACACGCCCGTAATAAAAACCCTGATCAGGTTTAGGGATTCAAAACCCAATGAAGCCTCATCTCCTTTCTAATCTCATATTTCACCCAGCGTGCAAACAAAACATCTCCATGCAGTTTGAGATGTATTGGCGATAGCCTCCTGATACTTTGATACCAAAACTGTCAAAAGTATCAAGAAGATTCATCACTCCCAAAACTGTATCCAATATGTCACACCATGAAATCAAATGCACAAAAGTAAACGAGTAAAACTTTCATACATACATAATATAAAATGTTGACATGCTATCAAATAGTCCACATTAGGTTTTTCATATGTGGTATCCCACAAAATACAGTTTTGAAAACTATGCAATGCAGCACAAAACAACTCAGTATAAAACCACTACCTCATTGGCGGTCCTTCCTTGTATACGAAGGAGCAGCAACCGTATGTACCTGCTCGAAATCCTTGAACTCGTCCGAGCCTACAACATATCAAATATGGGAAAAAATCTCTTAAATGAAATCCTGAAGAATATGTCGAAAATCCTATATCGAGACCAATCTTAACGTCTAGCAACACCCCACTTATCATTTCCACCACAGTTTACAATGTGGAACAACTCAAGGTAACATAATCCTCAACACAATTTCCACTTAACAACACTAAAGAAAAATTCATCACATCATCATTTTTAATAGATCTTCAACCTGCAAATTTATCATATCCTCAACATTTGTCAACATATCCACATCTCCCACATTCAAACCGTAGCAAAGATAACACAACTAACAGGGTTCAATTCCTTAAGTGCCATCAGCAAATAGAAAATACAATTAAACCAATTCAGCCATTATGTTAACTTCAACAATTTTTATGAATGTTGTGCATAAGAAGAGAGCATAGATTAACACAACCATCAGAGCATCAAATCCACGAAGATTTCTATTAGGCAGTGAAAAATAGATCAAAGTAAAACCAACATCAACCTTTTTACAACAGTTTTTTCATCCCTTTCCTACAATCTTTAATCTTCAATCAAAACATATACTCCTCGGCAAATGGACAGTCCTAACGCATAACAACCGTAACAAAAAAAATAGGGCAGATCTTGATACTCATTTCCAAAAACAGAATCCAACATCCCATTAACAACGTAAACTACCGAAAATGAGAGCATTAGTTTCCATGGCATCCAAAACAACATCATGAACAAATAAATGCTCCACCACAAAACAATAGCAAAAGTAAGGCATATCATCTGTATTTTTTTTCCATCCAAAAATAGCAGTCCAAAACAGAAATCCGAAAATGCACAGAAATCTCACCTTCCTTGGTTCGGCTCTCCGTCATCCAGATCGCTCGCAAAACCCCCTAGACGAACTGCACAATTGCCCGTGATTTGTAGTTCTCTATCCCGCCAAGTCTCGAACCTTATGCACTCGGGTTTGGGCACATAAAATTTCGCTCAGACAGATTCAGCTCCATGCGAGCTACCATTGGCTCCCACTTAGAATGCGGTGGTTTTTGAGTTCGCTCGTCGCCATTTCTTCCTTGCGAAACCCTATGTCGGCCGAATGCAAGAAATGCGGAGAAGCTTCAACACTTTCTTTCCCTTTTCTTCAACTCTGCTTCTCATTCCTCTTTTTTCTTCTTTTAATCCTTCTTATTTTTAAAATTCCTCTTTCCTTCCATCTAAAATTTTACTTTTAACTGCTTCCCTCTTTGTTCATTTTCTTTGTTTAAACATTTATTTTCCTTCTTTATTTACTCCAATCTGCAGCGCACTTCCATTCCTTTTCCCACCTCTATTTTTTTTCATTTTTAATTCTCCTCTTTATTTAAATCCTCATTTCCTTTCTTTATTCAATTAACTTCCACTTATTCATGTATAAATACATATATGTATCATATATTAATTAACTTATTTCTAAAATCCCGCTTTATTTTGAACATTACCCAAAGATGTTTGTCGTTCCAAATTAATTCTCCAATTCCCTTTCTTAAATTAAATTTTTTGTTCGAAAATTTTTAATTCCACCGATATAACTTATTGACCAAAATTTCACATGTGATCGCTACGCGACAACTCTAGTTAACTTTTCAACGTTATGACCGATTTAAACATGAAAAATTTACACATGAAATTCAATATCTTGAAAATTCTCGAGTTTCACACTTGAGGTCATGCCAATTTCATTCCTCCTTCTAAGCCTTTTAATTCTCTCCAATAATGTGGGTTGCATAGTCAATGTTGATAAAGCTACAGTCACCCGAGTAGATATCAATGCCAACTCAAACCTTTGGATTTTTATCTATAAAGGCAATGGGAGTCCACCCTCTAGAGAGTTTATTGATCTCGCCTTCCTACTCAATGCACTTGGCACGACATTAGCCTTCCTAGGGTGATATTTAATTTTGCATTCATAATCCTTAACAAACTCTATCAATGCCGCTATCTCATGTTTAACTCCTTTTGCATGAAGATGTACTTTAGGCTCTTATGATTAGTGAAAATTTCACATTGTTGTCTGTATAGGTAGTGCCTCCATATTTTTAGTGCAAAACCCACTACAACTAACTCCAAGTCGTGTGTTGGGTAGTTTCGTTCAATTGTTTGTAGGCATAAGCAATCACTCTAGTCTCCTATATCAAGACACAACCTAGTCAGACCTTGGATTAATCACAATATACACAGAATCTCTCTTCTTCCACAGCAATGGATAGAATGGGGGCTAAAGTCAACTGTTAGCTCTTGAAAACTAGCTTCACAATCATCCAACCACCAGAATTTCACCCCCTTCTTTGCTAAGTGTGTTAATGGCATCACAATCTTAGAGAACCCCTCGATAAATCTTCTGTAATATCCGGCCAAATCGAGAAAACTTCATGTCTCTCCTACATTCCTTTGGTTGTGGCCATTCAATTATCGCCCATGTCTTGGACGGATCTACTCATATGCCCTTTTTAGATGCAACATGCCTCAAGTAAGCAATCTTGTCAAAGCAAAACACACACATAGAAAACCTTGAAAATAATAGGTGCTCTTTCAGAATCGTCAAAGTAAGTCTATGTAACATCCTGTTTATTCTTTCAATTTTAAACTCATGATTTTTGAAAACTTTTTCTTTTATAATCACAGCAGAAGATTTTTAATTTGAAAACTAGTTTAAGCAAGAAGTGCATAAATAAACTCTTTTTTGTTAAACCATTTATCTCTTGAAACATGTCATACTATAAAGCTTTAAAATATTTACGACAACAGAAGACTTGTGTTTATAATACCAAAAGGATTCAACACAATTTGAAAACCCTTCTTGATAAAAACAAAATACTATAACAAAGGTTTACTTTCCTAAAAAATATCATTACCAAATATTATATTTCTTCTTTAATCCCTTAGTCTAACCAGCCGCCAAGCCCACAACGTACAAATGCCTCATCAACTGTTGCCATTCTTGATCTCTAGCATACATACATCACAGGAGAAATAATGAACCTATTGCCAAGAAAGGAATATAATCATGAAAAGCAACTGTAACCTCTATGACACTCTATGTGCATTAGTCCAATATATTCATAAGTTGGGTGAGAGTAACCTCTTCAGTCTCTGAACTCACCACTTGGATTTGTTTTTACATGAGAGCAACCTCTTCAGTCTTCAAACTCAGTAAAAACAAACCCACCTACATTTACATTCGTTGCCATTTGGTTGAGAGCATGATAGGTTCCAAGAAGCACTTGGAAACCTTAAAGGAAATTTGCTCCAACAATCAACAATAACCGACCAGCAATAATCAAACAATTAGAACTCCAATTCTGTAACTGATCTAGAGCTGTAGTTTGGAGGGTATAAACTCAATATAGGGACGAAGATTGTGTCAAAATCCCAGGCCAAAATTCGTTCTAGAGTCGAAGATCTATCAATTTCATTATTCACCAGAAAACTGTTTCCAAGAGGGCAGATTTAACAATGCAGATCTAAAATGCAATAACTTGAGCTACAAACACCGAAATAAGCTCAATTTTGGAGGGCAGCTCAATGACTCAAAGCTGAACAAATCATTAGAGGACAATAAACAGAGTTGAGCGTCGTAAAGGTATCAAACAGAGACCCCAATCAGTAGTATAAAACAATCCAGCAAAAATCACAGATTCAGCACTTCATGATTAATCCGAAAATACCTCCTTTAATCAATAAATCCCAAAAAGGTTTCTTCAACAAATAACATCACTTAGTTTCCAGAATATATATAGCATCCATTCAGCAAAAGAGAGAACTCACAAGAGTCACAAAACAAAAAGAAACAACTTTGGAGTTCGCTAGCCTCCTAATGAGAGGGGCGATTTTAGATTGGCCGAAACCAATACTCTCCAAAGGTGGATAGTTCTCTTGCCTCCACACCACAATCTTACCTTGAAGATAAGGATTGGAAGAAGCAATATCCCAATGATGCAAGGTTGAGAAACTTCAAGAGGATCCTTGCTTGGGTGGTGGTTGAAGTGGCGCAAATGGGGAAGGCCGTAGCAAGGAGTTCTCAAGAACACCAAATTCTTCTTCAATTTTTCAAAACTGGTCTTTCATCAGCAAGAAGGGGTATTAAACCCTAGGGTTTACAAAATAGGTCAAAGACCAAAATACCCTAGCAGAAAATTACTAAAATAACCCTAATTAATAAAACATAAACAATAAGTCCGAGTTTGGGAAATTAGTCTCTGTAAAAGAGACATTTGACATAGCAAATGATAACCAAATATAACGTCCAATAGCTTGTTGGAAAGCTCTAGATGTTGGCTACATTTGGTATGAAGAACCAAAATGGAAAGGAAGTCGTCTTAATGGTCCAAATTGCCCTTGAACAGCCGAGGGTAAGATTTTAGGCGGAATTGGAAAACCGACAATTTCCTCCAAAAGAATTCAAGATCTCCATTAGTCCAAATGCCCACTCCTCCTTGTTTATTTGATTCAAAAAAACCTACAAAATAATTAAAAATTTATAAAATAAAAGAACCCTTGGCTCGGGCTCAAGTGACAGGGATTTGGGGCACATCAGAGCAACCTCTTCAGTCTCCGAACTCACCACTCGTTGACTAAGAGCAACCTCTTCAGTCTCTGAACTTACTCAAACGAGTTGTTTTCTACGTGTGAGCAACCTCTTAAGTGTCCAAACCCACATAGAAAACACCATTATTATCTTCATTATTAGCCCATGCAATGCATTATGTATAATCCTATAACATGTCTACATGAATGTCACACACAGCAGTTCATATATCGCAAATAATTGTACAAACAACTAACAAACAATACTATGCTTCAATTAATACTAAACATGTTTCTATTACACTATAACGTCATATATCTAATTCTCTATCCTTGACATATTATTTCTAACTTAGTCTTGAACAGTATAAGTACTATCCTATGATATCCATCACTTGAATATAAATTGAGGACCAATAGCAATTAACTATATTATTAGTAATCTAATTTTCCTATATCACTTACCATCATCTTAGAAAATCATTTTCATCACAACTGTTAGTAAACTAATGTAGGATTACAACCTAACCAAATAACCATCACTAAAGGCATGTATATAACAAATAACCTATCCTCGACATCAAGCAGAAAATTACTTTGAGCAATGACCATATTATGGAAGCAACATTCAACAGAGAGTAAACTACGGCTAACACAGCAAACTACATAAAAATCCTACTCCTGCAATGTAGGTCCTTTCGGACAAAACACAAGCATTATTCCTTACCTGGAGTCCTTAGCTTTACGAAGTTAATACATAAATTATCCTTCACGAAACTTGAAGCACCATAGACAACATAAATTCCTCCTTCACAGTCTCAAATACTTCACAGAATTATCGCATTACATCCATGGCCATAACTTCATCATCTCAGCAGAACACCACTCTATCCTATTCGTCACTGCCATCATGTGTTGTCTGATCCTTCAAACCTTTCCAACACCTTTTCGATTTTCACTTCAACACAACAACATCACGTGGTTTCCAAACCTTCCCTCACTGTGTTATCACTTTCTCGGTTATCATCAGCAACACTTCACAATTTCACCCAACAATTTGGCAGAGTAACCCTACTCATTCTCTTCTCTATTAACTTTGCACCCATCACCCTCTATTTATAGGCTGCAAAACTTGACCCATCATTAACTCTTTGAAGACAAAAGGCCAAAGGACTTGCAGTCCATTAATGCCCATTAATGTAAAGATGGAAAGCCAAAGGACATGTAGTCCACCAATGCCCATTAATGAGAAGGTGGAAAGCCAAAGAACATGCAGTCCATCAATGCCCATTAATGAGAAGGTGGAAAGCCAAAGAACATGCAGTCCATCAATGCCCATTAATGAGAAGGTGGAAAGCCAAAAGATGCAACCCTTCGATATCCAATAGCTCTTTCACTTCCAGACGTTACAAAACTCTTCATCGTCCAACAAATCTTCGACTTCCAGACGTTATGAAACTCTTCATCGTCCAACAACTCTTCGGCTTCCAGATGTTACGAAACCCTTCATCGTCCAATAACTCTCTCGATCCTCTCTGTCCAAGATTTCCTTCTGGAAGAGAACCCTATGATTTCTCTCTTTCTCCAAAACACATCACACATCTTCACTCTAAAATATAGAACTCTCCCTAACCCACATCTCTAGAAGCACAAACTGTAAAACTCCACACATCATCAAACTCTCAATTCACAGCAAGCATTTATTCAAACACAATCATAGAGAGTCACACACATTTCCTCAAACCAACTTTCTCTAAAATTCGGCAGAGGTTCCCCAGAGTTTTTTCTTCTCCTCCAAACTCTCATCCTTCGCTCCTCTATTTATAAACCTCCAACAATAACTCTTCACTGTCTAGAATATAGAAGGCCACTGGACGCAATATTTACTCACCCAAACATTCAGATAACCAACCATCACGTCTGTTAAACATTCTAGAAGACTAATATTAATGGCGGTTGATCTATTTTCTTCATTGGCGATCGATCACCTTTCTGCCAATTCCTTTAGAAAACTTCAAGCTTTTATGTCGGTCGATCGACGCCGGTCAACAAAACCATGGCGATCGCCCGCCATAATCAACCGCAAATATCATACGACGAAATCATTGGCAATTTACGAAAACAGTCACGCCCACTAATATTCCATTAACACTTAACCGTACCCCTCAATTATAATATCCTTATTTAATCTAATAATTTCTCCCCAAAGTCACACCAACTCCGGATAATCATCAAACTAATTGCCCTTGAGTACACAATTGAACAAATCGCTCCTTATCTTTCGGTCCTCCAACAATTTATCCAAAAATAAATCATAACTCAATTGATTCCTAAGCTTGCACTCCTTATAATATCCTTCCAAATACATCCAATACATTTTCTCTTATTAATTCCACTAACTATAATTCTAATTTATATTGTCCTATCTAACTCCAAAGATCATCGTACAATTCTCCATAACTTTGATAACTTCCAAAACTAAATATGGACATAATTCAGGCTACGTAATTCACTTATTCCAAAATACATTTCTCTTGGCCAATATTTCTAGATAGTCCATTTCCACTCCTATCATCCTAAATTATCGCATAAGCCTTGTGTTCAGCTCAACGAAAATTCAAGATATTACAATCTCAAGTGTTCCTCATGTTCCTTTTCGGTCCATGAGTAAATAGGAATGTCATCTATGAAGACGATGGAGAAGTACCAGGGATAATTTTAATGGCAAGCTCCACTTCTCTACTAGGAGGTAACCCTAACAAATCCTCTAGAAAGATTTCAGGGAAACCCCAAACCACTGCTATCTCTCCAATACTCTTGCAGGGCTTCATCCGTGTATCCACAATATTAGCCAAATAACTCTCGCACTCAGCTTCCATCATTTGCAATGCATCTAAAGAGGATATAATAGGTAGTTTTTGTTTCCCTCACTCCATGAAAAGCAAACTCTTCTTCTCACAAAAGTTTGCAACAAACAATTCTCGTTTGCCAGTCAATTGTGAGAGCATAGCGGAATAACCAATCCATGCCAAAGATGACATCGTAACCCTTGATGTCTATCACAATAAGGTCTACCCAAAGCTTTCTTCTTTCCAAGATGACTATGTAATTAGTCAAAACACATCTCGAAAATAATCTCTCACCAAACGGTATCAACACATCATAATTTTACTTATATTTAACCAGTTCCCATTTCAGGTTATCAAGAAATGCAAATGAAATGAATGAATGCATAGCACCATGATCAATTAAAGTATAGGTAGCAACTTCATTAATTAAGATAGTACCTTTCACCATGGCTGGTTGGGCATCTCTATCGAGCTCGATGAAAGCAAAGACTTTAGGTGCTGCCCATTTTTTCTCTTAAGGTATCCCTTGACAAGTTTTGTCCAAGTGACCGAATTCCCCACAATAGTAACATTTGCCAGACCCCACTCAACACTCCCTAGCATGGTTCTTTTTGTACTTTCGATATTGGTCAAAATCGGGTGTCCCTTGGAGACGTTTCACTCCCCTTTGATCACTCCTTCTGGTGATGGGACTTTCAAAATTTTTGGCAGCCACTAGTCCCCCTTTTATTTGTTTGGAGGGGACCTCTCTAAAAAGTCTTCTAATTGAATCCTGCTGCTTAGTAAACTACATCTCAACCTCCTCTACCTCAAGTGCCTTTGCCACTATCTAAGAATAAGGCACCCCTTGGGTACTAGAGATCTTCACTCTTAGATATACCTCCGCTTTTAGGCCTTGGACAAACTGATGCACCTTATGTTCATTAGATGCCACCAAGTGAGAGGCAAAGCAAGAAAGTGCCTCAAACTTTTGTATATAGTCCGCAACGGTGCCATTCTATTGGAGCTGGATAAATTACGCCGTCTTTTGATTTCAAACTGTATAGTTGAAATACTTATCGCAGAACCTGGCATCCTGCACTAATAGGAAAGTAGCCATGAAACCCTCTCTTTAGCCTCAATCTTCGCGTATTCAAACATGTCATCCAATAATCTGATCCACTCTTCTGCTTTTACGGGATAAGAAACACTTCCATCAAAACTGGGTGCCTTTTACATGTAGAACTTCTCCCATCCAGCCTCTCTAGAAATAATAGTATGGGTGCTCCCTTGTGTCTCCCTCTCCATGAATTGCTCAAGATAGTGTGACTGTCTTTCCACTAGGTCTGCAAGCCGGCTGATGACCTCATCCCTTGTGTCAGTATTTTGTGCCTAATCCCTCACCATAATCACTCATTAGACAACCCCTAAGACCAAAATAAAAGGGATATGGAAATAAACTATCTTACATAATATTAAACAATACTTATAGTTGAGAAGGCTTCTCCATGCTAAGACTTGAGTTGTCGGATGGTTTATAGAATCAATTTTAAAACCTGGGGCTCTGATGCCAAAGTTGTAATGAGCCATTTAAAATTCACTGTTACATAGTACCTCCAACATGGCCGAGTAAGTTACATTAGAAATGAAAACTGTTATAAGAGAAAAGTATCAAGTTTAAACCATAATCCATAGTTGCTTATAACTACTAATTTTTAAGCCACAATCTTATATGCTGTCATGAAAGGAAAACTTCATTTTTAAATGCCACAACTCACAGTCAATAAGTCCAACAACCCCAAGTCTTTGTCATGGTTAAGCTTCCTCAACTTGTATGTCATCCATGGACGCTACCTCCACAACTTCATCACCTACAATGCAAGGATTATCTATAATTCTATGACTTAACAAGTAATGCATGTGATTGTGAACATAACATATCATGGCATAAATTCATTCATTCTTTTTCTTCTTTATTTTTCTATCTTTCTTTCACTTTCGGGTATGAGTAGGCTAGACAATGGGGCACACACCCTAATCTTCCACCCTTTTGGGAGATAGAGTCCACCTTTTTTAGAGTCCTCCGTTAGGTGCCATGCAATTTAATGCATGACGACCTAGCAACCCTTCATGCAAACAATCCTCAACCTCATCGTAGGCAAGCTAACGAGCTAATGCCCCACTGGTCCATCCTTTTTGGATAGCCTATCCTCCTTACCATTTACTTGCTTTTTATCCACTTTATCTTTCTTAAATGCAGACTCATGTAAAAGCATAATGTACAATAATGTAGAAATATATCCTCAAGATCAATCATCAAAACAACAAACATGATGGCAATTACAGAACACTTCCTCAAAGATACTCAACATAGTGCACAAAACATCAACAATATCCTATAAACCGAACACCATCATCCTATTACTCAAAACTATAGCTCAACAACATTTAACATAGCTAACCAAATAGAGCATTATCCAACAAACACAAACTTTTCAATGATAATATAAACTAGAAATATAGAACACCATTTATCGCACCCAATAGACCATCACACTCTTGGTTTAATAAACATAAAAGTAAACACAACAAGCAAGCAACATATCCTTAAAAGTCATTAATAGAACAGTAAGCAAGGTAACAAAACTATGAGAGTCATCAGTAAGGAAGGGAGTAAACGGACCGAATCTCCTAACACCTTGCAATGTAGGTCGTGAGGCCATAAACATGCAAGTATTACTTACCTTAGCTCACCGGTGAAAGCAAACTTCTCCCTAAGCTTGTATCTTTTTCGTCCAATTGCTCTGTCTCCACGAGCACTCTCAAACAACTTTACTGTAGTCATCCATAATGAAATAGTATTCAATTAACTTCAAAATTCTCGATTATATACTCTTGGTTGGGGCACATCAATCTTTATCTATGGAAGTGTTCCCTGTTGCAGATGCGTATGAGTGCACTTTCCTTCGATATTTTAAAACTTAAACGACTGTGTTTCTGCTCTCATGCCTGCGTTTTCTCCCATGGACAGATACGCTTTGGCACAACCCATATTTTTCTCTATGACCAGAGCTTAAACAACATCATTTTATTTAATCTACGGATGCATTCCATGCTTCGAACATCTACGCCCCCATGACCTCCCCTATCCAATGCACAATTTTATCTAAAGGGCAACATTTAGCTTTGCCACTTAAACCATGTCACATGTTTTGTAATACCCCAATTTTTTGCAATAAAATTCATTAAGAGTAATTAAAAATTTAACTGGGTGTTGATAGGATTTGTTGGATGAATTTGAAAGATTATAATGTTTATGTGTTTTTGGTGAAGGAAGTTGTTAAATCAATAAAAGGAAGTGTTAAGTTGGCAAATAAAAAATGGTAGAGGCAACACAAGGTTTGACAGTGGAAGAGGTTGATCAAATGATCAACTGGGTGAGGGTAAAAGAAGGATTCGGTCGATGATGAAGGAATCAATTGACTAAATGATTGACCACTAAATATTACAGTGGCATTTTTGGTAGACAATGAAGGAACCAGTCAAGCAAATAGTCAACTGCAAAAGTTACAGAAGCAAAACAAATGCTTGGCAACGTTGGATCGGTCAATCAAGGTAATTTGGAGGAAATTATCACTGCTAGGAGGTCGATCATATGATTGACTGGTCACACTGAGTTTTAAAAAAAATGTTGTTTTTCAGCGTTGATCCAGCAGTGCGTAGGGATCCCAAGGCGATGTTTTCTAGGGTTTTTCTCCACGCGTCCTCCTTTACAGATGACAATTCCTAAGAGGCTTAGGTAAGATTTAATGGGGATGAATGAGGCATATTTGGGAAGCTTCTCTTGAGAGGATAGAAAATAAGAGAATGAGAGGGAGAAGCTCTCTGGATGAAAGATAGAGCAGAGAGCGTGAGAAAAGAAAAGAGAGAAGAGAGGAAGAGTAAAGGAAAAGGAAGAAGGAGCTTCAGTGAAGGTCTTCAAGAGAGAGAGAGTGAGTCCCTGGAAGAAGGAAATGACAGAAGGAAAAATAACAGAAAAGAGAGAAAAGGAAACACAAAGAAAAGGAGAGAAATAGAGATTGAGAGAGAAGAGAAAAGTGAGGAAGTCTCTGGAAAAGAAGGAAATAAAAGAGAAGAAAGAAAAGCTACCAAGGGAGAAAAAGAGTAAAGAAGAAGAAGAAAGATGAAGGAGATAGAGACATGGCTCTTGGGTCTTCTTGGTTGTTCTTCCGATAAGGAGATTTCCTTCGTCTCTATTTATGGATTTTATTGGCATAGTTGTAGAAGATAAAAATAGATTAAGGATGTTAGTAATGCTCTCTATTTTATTCTCTGTTTTGTGATCCTTCACTATTATGTTTTGTTGAGAAATATCGTTGGGAATGTTTGTGTGAGGGTGAATCTGTAATTTTATATGCCACTGTAGTTTATGAGGAATATTAATTAGGTTATGGTTTGCTGGGCTCTATTGATTGGAATGGTCATAGATGTATATTTTATGGCATTGAGTGGTTGAGTTGATTATTGTTTGAAGTTAGAAAGTGGAAATATGAAATAAGTGGTGGTGAAATGTACTCTATTGTTGGAAAATAGATTTTGATTATCATTAAATAGATTTTTAATTGATGTGAATGTTATCAAGTTTAATTATTGATGATTAAATGTTATGGATTTGTGATGATATTGAAGGTATTGAAGAGGAAAAACTTACGTGGAGAAATGCTCTAAGGCACCAGGTAAGTGATATTGTGTGTGCTTTGCCCTTTGGGCCTATATCACAAGAGTTAGGATTGTATGCTGACTGCATTTACTAGATTAAGTTAAGTTATTGATCATGCTATTGTTCAAGGATTGTATTGCCGCTTGATGTGTGTCTATTTGAATTAAGTTCTTTTAATGATGTATTTATTATATCTAAGTTAAAGAATTGATATGGATTATGCTGTGAGAATTATAGGATTGATATTGATCATGCTCTAATGATATAAAACTTTATGCATTCAAGAGCATTGCACGCATCATGGTTTTAAAAAATGTTACGAAAATTGTTTTAAGCATGGTTTTGAAATGGAAACAGAAACAAAACTAAATATGAATCGACATAAATAGAGGTTTTTGTGGACCAATAGGTAAAGCCCGACACAAAAACAAAATAAACGTAAATAGGCTTTTGGAGATGTGAGGTTAAGTAGGCCACTCTTCCTCGTCAAGTCTAGACATCTCCAGTGCATGTCCAGATAAAGTAAAGTGAAGATAAAGATAATGGTAAAGGAAAACGAAAACCAAAATGGAAAACAAAAACTAAAACGAAAAACAGAAAATAGAAAACTGCATAACAGATATCAAAAGCTGCATAGCATGTGCATGTTTTATTTTATGTCACTTACTGAGTCTTAGGCTCATAGTTAAGTATTATGATGTCGGTACATGCGAGAACAGGTTAAGGAGTAGCTAATGAAGGATTTGCAAGCGTGGATATTGTGCCTAGCTAAGCTAAAGGATTAAAAAGAAATGGTTTGTAAAGAGTTTTGTAAAGTATTTAAATTGTAAAAGAAAATAATTTTATTTATCGCATTTTCAACTGTTTTGTTTTACTAATAAAAGTTTTCCATTGTTTTTTATAAAAGAAAAATGTTTTCAAAATGACACGTTTTGAGAAAGGAAAATTTGGTCGTTACGTATTTTCTTTGGTCAACAACATTATTTAATTCTCCGTGCGTCCATATCTCCTCTCACGAGGAATCTTTCCATGCCATGAAACCATGTTTTCTAACATCCTACAATCTACATTTAATCATGCTACTCCATCCAACAGCATCCTTCCTCTCGCAACATAATCTTTCTCTACCGCAGGAGCATCTTTTCCCTTCTGCCTTCTAATTTGGTGGCCCCAAACTCATCTGTGCTTCTCATCCAATGACCATTGCTTTCTCCACTCAATCTAAACATTTTTGTAGACACCTTTCTCTTCGCAATCTCCCTCCAACAAACCATATTCTTCTTGTGCCTTACCTCCGATGATCTTTATCTCCTCTTCTCCTTTCAATTCCTTTCACAGATGTGTTTTTGTCCATGGGCACTCCATCTAACGGATCCCTCCCTCCTATAGAATATATCCCCCTTTAACGTAGTCGTCCAAAACCAAACATATATATATATATACCTCATGCAAACAACTTACACTAATCTATCAAGAAACCAAGCATGGAAACCCCTTGTTATGCAATTACCTAATTTTTCAGAAATCACCAATTCCTTCCACAATGACAGCACCATCTCAAACTAGATTCAAACTACCAGTCCAAGTTATAACAAATTAGAATTTGCACAAGTAAAAATCTCAATTTATCATTAATGGAATAACTTATCTTATCATAAAAATTCCATACATCTCATATCACTACATATAAAATTTATAATTATTTTTTAAAAAAAAATTCCATGTCAGTAAAAAAAGTTACTTGATCCTACATAGAACTAGGAAACCAAATTAGAATGGAATGAAAAACAATCACGAACATCACTGAGGCAAAAAATTTGACCAAAAAGGGATATTGCGGTCTTTCAAAAGCTACTGCGGATGATTGGGGTGGTAATTCAGATCATACCACAGGTGACTGAGGTAGTCACCCAACTCTGAAGCACTTCCCAATGCAAACACCTAAAATCCATCTACGGACGACCATAATCTCCTATGGGAGATCAATGTAGACACCCAATTATCAATTGTGGACGACCGACCCAAATACCAGTTACAGATGCCAATTGTGACAAGACGCAGATGCTTGGGGTCCAAGCGTAGATGACCAATGTGGATGGCCAAGGTCTGCCGTGGTCACTCTATCCCGAGGTCATTCCTAGTGTAGATGATCAGATTTCCACCACAGGTGATAAGAATCATATAGTGGTCGACTAGTGGTGACATTTCAAATGCTAAATCGCAAGGAAAACATTCCCCTTTCATCATTTTCTACAACCAATCATTGCAATACACTACAAGAACTCCAAATCGACAAATACTTGACAAAAACTACCCAAGGTTTTGAGTTTCTAAGCTCAACATCTAAACTTGATACAAATGAAGACTTCCAAATAGGAAACAAGGGTTAAGGTTCCACATACCCTTGATGAACCTTCACAAAAACTTGAAGATTGGAGAGCCACGAACACAATCATAGCGTTGAAAACTCTCTGATTAAAATGTCCCTCTTTCCCTTTGTAAAACTCGTGAATTTTATAATAATAAATTTCACATGTTAATTTTTCATGTAATAATTGGTCAAGGTGTTAAAAAGTTTCCTCGATAACTCGCGTAGTAACCATGTGTGAATTTTCAATCAAATAATCAAAATTGGTAAAATTAGGTATTGTCAAGTGGTAAATTAAGTGAGAAAATGAAATTGGATAATTATTCTTGTAAAAGAATCATTGTTGGTTAGCGTTAGGAACAAATCAGAATTTGGATTGTATTTATTTAATATATAAAATATATTTTATATATGAAATGAAATAAAGGAAATGTAAATGAATAAGAAGAAGAAGAAGAGTCTTCTTCCATTCCCACCGAATGAGAGAGAACGCAGAATAAAAAGGGAGAAATTGAATCAGAGAGTTGAGGAATTTTAACCTTGGATTTGCATTCGTAACGTTCAAACCATCAACATTTGTGAAAACAGTTGGCGACTAGGTTAGTTTTTCTTCTACGATTTTGAGTTTAAAGTTTGTGTTAGATTATTTGTCGTTGGGAGGCAAAAATGAGTGAAACCAGAGTGTTTTTTTTTGTAGAAAACAACGTCTATTCATCACCCCAATCGACCAAAGTGTGACGTCTGGTTGACTGTGGAGGACACAGCTTGTCTAAGTGACACGCTGGTAGACCAAAAGTGGAGTTGGTTGACCAGAGCGGTCGACTGGCACTATAGGTGCAGTCGACCACACCTATTGGTTGACCATGAAAAGGACAGATTATTCCAAACTGGTTGCTGGTCGACCACAACACTACGCCTGGTGTGCCGCATAGTTTAGATTCACATATTTTTGAGTCGTTTACACATCAGTTGGATTCCTAGTCCCGATATAAGATCCTTCCACCTATCCCTTGAGATTCATTGATGAGAATGCTAGTATTTTGACATGTTTTTAGGCTCATATGAGTTTGGAGACTTTGAGACTATTCCCAAGGAAATTGTTGCTCCGAGCAGTAAAAGAGAACGCCGAAAAGGTAGGAATTTCTATACTTGTGAATTGCATCACATCATGTTTTCGAACTAATATTTTGTGAGATACCACATTATAAAACTCGATGGGCACTATTCAACAGCACGTCTATTTTTATGAATATGTATTTTTTCTCACATTTACTTTGTGGTACATGGCTCTGTTAATATATTCTGCATATATTAGGATGATGAATCCTCTTGATGTTTTAGGCAGTCTTGGTACTAAAGCATGACGAGGCTATCTTGTACAATCTTCTACTGCGAGATGATTGATTGTTTGCACGTGCGAAAGGTGATAGGGCACCAGTGATATGGTGCCTTGGGTTTTGAGTCCTCGAAGTCAAAAGGGTGATAGGGTGGTGATGACACACTCCTTGGGTTTCAAGCCCTAGAACATGGCCAGGGTATTAGTTACATGAATTGAAGGTTATCAGTCGTTGGGTTTGCTCACCTAGCATCTTTCCAATTGACGAGTGGCATGATGGCTTATAGCTTCGCTCACGGGCAACCCTCATCAACTTCGATACAACAGATGGCTAGTTGAGGAGAAAATCAATGCTGACAACCTTATTCATTGTTGATATCACAGATGGGCACGCCACCTGGTCTATGGACGTAGGTACCATCTTATCCTTTGACCTCATGAGCTATTGCTATTGACAGATGGCCATTTATTCAATGATAAGTGTCAGATGGATCCTTGGGTGACCATCCCTTTTCATTGATGATAGTTTTGGATTGGAAAATAGTGTTGGCATATGTTTGAAGTATAGTTGTCTATATATACAACATGTTTTGACAAAAGCCTCATTGACGACCTTGGGCCTGTTTAATAAAATAATAAAGAGTTTTTGATGATTTAAAATCCATGTACACTAAATGAGAAGTAGGACATTGATATTCTATTGGATGAGAAAGATTATTTTCACATGCATTGCATCTAGTCTAGATTTCCTTATTAAGTTAGTCACTCACCCCAAATGACCCTCTCTCGTTCTAGGTAAAGGCAAGAGCAGCTAGTGATCTTTGGAGTAGGAGCTTTTGTTGTATTTTTTTTTATTTCAGAGTGTTTTAGATTTATTTCTTAGTAAGGATATTATCTGGTATGTATAAATTGTTAACTATTGGTTGGATATGTTGCACAGTACTTTGGATTACTTATTTTATTGCACTATTATTCTCATGATTCCTATATGGACCTAAGCCCATATCTCTTGGGCCGCACTCATTATAAAATCCTTTCACTAACAACCTAGCCTTGGGCAGAGCGATCGAGTTCTCTGTAAGGATTGGGTCCCCTGACCTGACGATTCTGTTAGGCCCACCTTTAGGTCGTGACACACACACACTCTCTCTCTCTCTCTCTTTCTCTTTGCGTAGCAACATTTAAGGAAGGAAACTTCCTTCTTCTTACAATTATACAAAAAAGTATTTTTTATTAATTTTGTTTAATATATATAATATGTAATGTTACATACATTCAATAAATTCTATCAATCTTTATCCAATAGTGTAATACCCATAATTTTATTTTTTCTTATTGTGAATTATGTATTAACTATGTTTGATAATGGTTTAATATTATTAAATGTTGTAGATATTGATTTATATGGTTTAGAAGAATAATTTTTTTGAGTTATATTGGATTATTGTATTTGGTTTTTAATGTGAATTTTGGGGATGAAGATTAATTGCAATGTTACGAACACCCATGAATAGGATTGAATGACCAGACAGCATGTCCAAAGTTGGGATTTACTCTTAGGTAGTTTTGTGGTCACTCTGAGTTAAATATGCAGTCGACTGAATCAAAGGCAAATTGGAGTGTTTCGTCTTGGATTGTTTTGTGGTTTACCAAACTTTATATGCATATGTCCTTAATCATTTAAAAAATTAGGAAGTATTCGGCCAAAACTTATGTAGTAGTGAGCCGGTATAGGCAAAAATAAAAAATATAGCAGCCTCGAGTTATTGTGTGGTCGATCAGAACATATGAGCGGTCGACCAGGAACACGAAAAGGTCACTTGTAATAAGATTAGGTGTCATATTTTAAGAGGAGAAATTGTTATGACTAAACATATTTGTGCCTCATATATGCGACACGTCTTGATGAGAGACAATTAAGAGGCAAAGGAAAGCTTCTCTTTGGGAAGGAGCTCCCAACCATGAAGAAGCCATTGAAGACTAGGAAGCTTTCAAGAAGGGAGTTTCCTATTTTGACTTATTAGAGGTAAGTGAGTTCTCTTCATGATTTAATGGAATTTTAAGGAGTTTAATTGGATTTATGGGTAGAAAAGAATGGAAGAGATGAATTGGTAAAAAACTGAGTAGTTTTGATACTTTGAAGTGATTGATTATCTTAATGAAATTATAATACAAAACCATTCTACTATGTTATATTAGATATCTTAAGGAAACAATATGCTTTGGAATTAATGGAATCGGTTAAGTATAGCTTGATGTATGGATTTTCAAAGATGAATGAAAATTGTGAAGTGAAACTGAAAATTTATTCATATTGGATGAAGTTTTGATATGTTTTATTTTAAGCATCTGCAAGGAGTTATTCAAGCTCAATGATTAGGTTAATAAACACAATATTGGTTATGTTTGAGTTTTGGAATTAGGAAATTTGGTTGTATATAGAGTTATGCACATTTTAAACATGTTGTTATCGACCAAAATAGTGGCAATAACATTGAAACAGATCAGCATAATTATTTGAATAGAACAATGAAAACTTACTTCTTAAATGTTAATAATAGCAATAAGAAGTAGTGAAAATGAAACAGCAGAGACATGCTTCTTAAATAACTACAAAAAGTACTGAATAATAACAAATCGCAATAGCAAAATACGCTTCTTATCGATAATAACAATAGGAAGAAATAGTGAAACGAAACAACGAAACATGCTTTTTAACTAATAATAATAGCGATAAGGAATAACGAAACGAAATAGTGAACATGTTTCTTAAATGAGTCTAAACGTCAGCAAATAATAATCAAAATGAAACGTCGAACATGTGCTGAAATAACTATACATATGAAATCTATTTATTGGAGTCATGGTAAGAGATTTGCTAACAAAATGTGCTTAACAATTCACATCCGGAAGTCTACTAGACGAATGACAAATAGAAACATGCTAAATAATTTAATATAACATGGAACGTGTTGAACGAATTAGTGCTAACTGAACTAGGAGATCTATTGTTCTTATTCTGAACCAAGATGCAATAACATTACGCAATAACATTATAACCAAGTTCATAGATTGTTGATCTAGTTATTTGTACACATCCAGATTAAGGGAGGCAGTTGATATCCAAATCACAACAGGAACAATAAGCCTACAATCAACAAAACAGAATCACTAACAACAACATCACTAGAAATCTATCATGCATTCATTCATATTGCTAATTTATTTAGGCATCTTCTTTTTTATTCATTCAAGCTCAACACAGTAAGCCTTCACCACTTCCTTATTGACATGAACATTTCACCAAAAGTAGTAAGGAAACGTATAGGGAATATCAACAAGGAAAGAGTAAGGAAATATAACATTCAGTGGAAAAGAAATGCAGCAACCAATAAAGTATCTAAGGAAAGACATGGGAGTCTAAAGCATCTAATAGTATACAGAAAACAACTACGCAGCAAAAACCTTAAGGCAACCACAGGAGCTACAGGGATTCAATAGCAAGAAATATTCACACACGCATACTATACTTGGGTGTAAGGCCTCCACATGGCCAAGGACTACCTGATGCGAACCTAGGGTATACGAACCCTAGACCCAACAACTTTTGCGGAATAACAACGGATCGTCTCACGAAACAAGGTCAAAGGTTGGAACTTTAACCCTAGCCAAACTTGTCGACTAGAACTAAAGTATTCCGAAGAGGAGATTGACCCTAACCAAACCTGTCGGCTAGAACCAAAGCTATCAAATTGTTCGATCTTTCAAGAATCCACTTGAAGAGATCAAGTTCTTCGCAAAGAACTCAAGAGAAGGAAATCTCCCCAAAAGCAAAAGCTCTCAATTTAATTTGTTAAAAGGGTCCTAACAATTGCTCCCTAAAGTGCTTTTATAAGCTAAACATAAAGTAGATCTAATCCTAAGATAAACTAGGATAAAATCAATTCAAACGTAATTTAAAAAAATAACTTAAAATAAGATAAGATCTAACTAATTAATAGCATGTGCATGGCATGTGCTCAGTAACTAATTATTAGCATGTGCAGGGCATGTGCTTGACATGTGCTTGAAAATGTCTTCCCGGCCTATTTATGTTCTTGGGCATGTATTTCCTCTATTACGTCATCTCCAATAATTAATAAGTTTATTGTTCTTGGTTCATACATCACAAACTCTTTCTCTCGTATTTCCGCCACTAAAAGTTGAAGCTTTTCATTCATCTTCTTTGTCCTTGCTCTAGTCATTGGGCCTCCTATGTTTCTTAACGGATCTTGGTCTTTGTGTGCTACTTGGATCACATCATTCCCCTTTCTTTGAGAAGATTCGTCCTCGAATCGCTTGCATCATAAAAGGACAAGTCACTAACATTAAAAGAAGCACTCACAATACCATATTTGCTTGGTAAATCAATTTTGTCAGCATTGTCATTGATGCGCTCCAAAACTTGAAAAGGACCATCGCCTCGTGGTTGTAGTTTATTGCTCCTTTCGTTTGCAAATGTTTTCTTTCGTAGGTGAAGCCAAACCCAATCCCCGGATTCAAAGACCACTAATTTACGACCTTTGTTGGCTTATCGGGCATAATGCTTGTTCTTATTCTCAATGTTTTCTTTTACCTTTGCATGTGAGTCCCTAATAAATTCCGCTTTCCTTTAAATTTGCAAATTAGTAAACTCATTAGATGGTAATGGTAAAATATCAAGCGGAGTAAGCGGATTAAAACCATAAACAATTTCAAAAGGTGAATAAGAAGTAGAAGAATGAACAACACGGTTATAAGCAAATTCTACATGTGGTAAACACTTTTCCCATTGTTTCAAATTTTTAGATATGATTGCTCTCAACAATGTAGAAAGACTCCGATGAACAACTTCGGTTTGTCCATCCGTTTGAGGATGTGCCACAGTGAAAAACAATAATTTAGTTGCAAGTTTATTCCATAGGGTTCTCCAAAAATGACTTAAAAACTTAACATTCCTATCACTTACAATAGTTTTAGGTATACCATGCAAACGGACTATTTCTTTAAAGAATAAATTAGCCACATGTATCGCATCATTAGTCTTATTACAAGCAATAAAATGAGCCATTTTACTAAAACGATCAACAACCACAAAAATACTATATTTACCACCTTGAGTTCTAGGTAAGCCTAAAACAAAATCCATAGATATATCAACCCAAGGTTGGTTAGGAATAGATAAAGGCATATATTTTCCATGAGGTTTAATTGTCAATTTAGCCTTTTTACATTCAATACACTTATCACAAATAGATATAATATCACTTTTCATTTTTGGCCAAAAAAAATGTTCACTCAAGACATCCAATGTTTTAGTAATACCAAAATGCCCCATCAAACCCCCTCCATGATTTTCTCTAACTAGCAATTCGCGAATAGAACATTTAGGAATACACAATTTATCTTTCTTGAATAAATATCCTTCATGCCTATAATAATCAGTCAATGCAATCTTTTCACAAGCATTCCAAATATTTCCAAAATCTAAGTCGTCCTTATATAAGTCCTTCATGTACTCAAACCCTAATAACTTAGATTGAAGAGTAGTAAGAAGTACATACCTTCTTGACAATGCATCGGCAACTACATTGTCCTTACCTTTCTTATAGTGGATAACATATGGAAACGTCTCGATAAATTCCATCCACTTTGCGTGACGCTTTTGTAATTTGTCTTGGGACTTCAAGTATTTCAAACTTTCGTGATCGGAGTGGATGATGAACTCCTTTGGCCATAAATAGTGCTGCCACGTTTGTAAAGTCCTCACCAAGGTGTATAGCTCCTTGTTGTAAATGGGATAATTCAAGGGTGCTCCGCTAAGCTTTTTGCTAAAGTAAGCAATTGGCTTCATCTCCTGCATTAAAACACCTCCAATTCCCTTTCCCGATGCGTCACACTCAATTTCAAAAGTCTTATCAAAATTTGGTAAAGCTAACAAAGGTGCATTTGTCAATTTTTCTTTTAACAACTCAAAGGATTTCTCATGTACCTCGGTCCACTTGAATTCGGCATTTTTCTTTACTAAATCATTCATTGGAGCGGCTATGGTTCTAAAATCCCTCACGAACCATCAATAAAAGCTTGCCAAGCCATGAAAACTTCGGACTTCACTTGCATTCTTTGGTCTAGGCCACTCCTTAATCGCTCTTACTTTATCTTCGTCCACGAATATTCCACTAGAGCTCACTACAAAACCAAGAAACACAACCGACTCCATGCAAAAAGTGCACTTCTTTAGGTTAGCATACAATTGATTAGAACGTAAAGCATCAAAAACAGCTCTCAAATGTTCTATATGTTGTTCTAATGTTTTGCTATAAACCAATATGTCATCAAAGTACACAACAACAAACTTTCCAATAAAGGATCTAAGCACATGGTTCATCAATCTCATAAACGTACTAGGCGCATTAGATTATCCAAAAGGCATGACTAACCATTCATAAAGACCATATTTAGTTTTAAAAGCCGTTTTCCACTCATCTCCCTTTTTCATTCGGATTTGATAATATCCACTTTTCAAATCAACTTTAGAAAATATGCATGCTCCATATAACTCTTCTAACATATCATCAAGTCTAGGAATAGGATGTTGATACTTTACCGTTATTTTATTGATGGCACGACAATCCACGCACATTCTCCACGTTTCGTCTTTCTTCGGAACTAAGATCACAGGTACGGAGCATGGACTAAGACTTTCTTTCACTAATCCCTTTTCTATAAGCTCATCAACTTGCTTCTGAATCTCTTTAGTTTCTTCCGGATTTGCTCGGTATGCTGGACGATTGGGAATTGTAGCTCCTGGAATGAAATCAATCTGGTGTTCAATCCCTCGTAATGGGGGTACACCCTTTGGCAACTCTTCAAGAAATATGTCTCCATAGTCCTGCAAAAGAGAGGAAACAACTAGTGGAAAAGAGATTAGCTCATGAGAGGTTAACCAAATGTCTTTATATAAAAGTAAAATCAACTCTCTCCTTTCCTCACTCTTTTTAAACACTCCAATTCCTTTCCTTTCCTTTTCTCCCTCGAATTTTACTTCTTCTCCCACTATTTTTTTCTCCTTCTCTCTCTCGGTTTTTCTTTTCTCATCCTCCAATTTTTTTTCTTCCTCATTGCCTTTTTCACTCGCTTTATTTTTGGCTTTTCTCTCTTTAGCTCTTTTGTCTCCTTTTAACTCTTCGCCTTTTTCCTTTTCAATTTTTTTTGTTTCTTCAACTTCTAAATTATTTTCAACTACTCCAAAATCTGATTTTTCTTTCTTTGTCTCAACTTTGGTGTATTCTTGGAAATCTTTAGCAATTCTCTCTTGATCTCTACTTGCTTCCCACGGCTTTAATGGGGTTAGCACAACATTTCTCCCATTTTGAACCAAGGAATACTCATTCTTGAACCCATTGTGATTTACTTTTCTATCAAATTGCCATGGTCTTCCTAGTAAAATATGAGTAGCTTGCATAGGAACCACATCACATAAAATTTTATCTTTGTACTTCCCAATAGATAAAGCAATCTCCACTTGTCTTGTAACTTTGATCTCACCACAATCACTTAGCCATTGCAACTTATAAGGTTTCGGATGCTTAGTAGTCTCTAAATCCAACTTTTTAACTAACAAAGTACTTGCCACGTTGGTGCAACTCCCACTAACAATGATCAAGCTACAAACTTTGTTCTCAACAAGGCATCAGGTATGAAAATTGTGTTCCCTTTGAACTCCCTCATTATCCTCTTAACTTGCACATTTAAAGCTCTCCTTGTGATCAATAATCCTCCCTTTACCGGTTCTTCAACCTCCACATCACTATAATCTTCAAGTGGTGGCATTTCATCCTCACTAGCACTCTCACTCTTTATATCTCCATTATCCATGACAATCATGGCTCTTTTATTTGGACAACTTGAAGACATGTGTCCTATCCCTTGGCATCGAAAACACTTGATGTCTCTTGTCCTTTTTGAAGTGGTTCCCTAGGCCCTATTTGGAGTAAAGCTCTCGGTCTTTATTCTTTGTGGGGTGTTATTTGAGGTCGCAGTCTTTCCTTTGGTTTCTTCTCTAGCCCTCAACTTCTCATCTTTCCAATTAGATTTCCATGTATTATTAGAGCCCGATCCTATCCTTGAACTTCTCTTAACCCTCAATTGTCTTTCAATCTTAATGGCCTTGTGAAGTAGCTCTTCCATGTCAACATAATGTTGTAAGTCCACAATGTCTGCAATTTCTCTATTTAATCCTCCAACAAACCTTGCCATTGTAGCTTCATCATCTTCTTGAACATTAGCCATCATCATGGCTACTTCCATGTCCTTAAAGTAGTCTTCCACACTATTAAATCCTTGATTTAAATGCTGTAATTTTCGGCATGCATCTCTATAATAATGTGATGGCACAAACCTTTTTCTCATTATGAACTTCATATTGTCCCAAGTCCGAATTGGTAGTTCTCCATTCCTCCTTTGATTCTTTATTAATTGATCCCACCAAATGTTTGCATAATATATGAACTCCATGGTAACCATCTTGATCTTCTTTCCTTCTGTGTAGTTCTGACATTCAAAAATACGATCCACTTTTCGTTCCCACTCTATGTATAATTCCGGATCACTTTTTCCTTGGAAAGGTGGAATAGTTACCTTTATAGTGCCCAAATTCCCATCTTCTTTATCAATTTGAAACTCTCTTCCCCTTTGACTACTTACCTCTTCCTCCTCAAATTCATCTCTTTCGTAATGTCTCCTTTCTTGGCCATTTATTGGAGTTGGTGTTTCCAAACGTTCCACTCTTACAGTTAGGGAACGGAGTTGATCTAGGATAGCCCTCAAAAGCATCTTTTGATACTGGGGTGGTTCTTCTCCACTTCGACTCATGACGTCAGATGAAGAACTAAATCAAATACAAAAAAAAGTTAGTAAAATAATAATAATAAATTTTGGACCTTTCCTCTCGCTCGCGTGTTTCACTCAAATAATGGATCACTCCACTCGTGTTTACACTCTATTGGCTTTTCCAAATTGATCTCACAACTCTGCCTTTTAACACTCTACCTTCCCTTTTGAGTTCGTTACTCACAACTTAATCAAAGAAAAGAAAGAGTTTTCAATCAAGTAAACACTTTGAAAAATCAAACTTTTTTCTAACTTTAAATTCAAATGTCCTTCAAGTTTGATTAAAACAAAGCTACTCAAACTACTTATTGTGATTAAGTAGCCTAAGAAGCAAATACCTTGAATTTGGAATAAGGTATTATGGAACTTTACCAAAAAGGAAACTTTTTCCCGAAAAATTTCTGAAAACTTACAGAAATAAACCAGAGATTAGATATTTGAATAGCACTTTTTGAGATGAAAACAAAGATGATTTTCGATTTTGAATAGGCTTTTTGTAGAATAAAAAGCTCACTTTTTTTTTGGAAATAAAAATTGCACTTTTTTTTTTTTTGGTAAGATTGATAAACGAAAGGAAAAAACTTTTTGATGTTTGATCGTAAGGGTCAAACCTTTTTTTGATAGATGAAGAGAAAGGAAATATATATATATTTTTTGATATTTTGAAGGTTGATCGTAAGGATCAACAAAATAAAACTGATGCGAAAAAATAAAGATAGCACCTTGAAACGTTCGAGCCTTCGCTCTGATACCAACTGATGCGAACCCAGGAAATACGAACCCTAGACCCAACAACTTTTGCGGAATAACAATGGATCGTCTCACGAAACAAGGTCAAAGGTTGGAACTTTAACCCTAGCCAAACTTGTCGACTAGAACTAAAGTATTCCGAAGAGGAGCTTGACCCTAACCAAACCTGTCGGCTAGAACCAAAGCTATCAAATTGTTCGATCTTTCAAGAATCCACTTGAAGAGATCAAGTTCTTCGCAAAGAACTCAAAAGAAGGAAATCTCCCCAAAAGCAAAAGCTCTCAATTTAATTTGTCAAAAGGGTCCTAACAATTGTTCCTTAAAGTGCTTTTATAAGCTAAACATAAAGTAGATCTAATTGTAAGATAAACTAGGATAAAATCAGTTCAAACATAATTTTAAAAAATAACTTAAAATAAGATAAGATCTAACTAATTAATAGCATGTTCACAGCATGCGCTCAGTAACTAATTATTAGCATATGCAGGGCATGTGCTCGGCATGTGCTTGACATGTGCTTGAAAATGTCTTCCCGGCCTATTTATGTTCTTGGGCATGTATTTCCTCTATTACGTCATCTCCAATGCTTAATAAGTTTATTGTTCTTGGTTCATGGATCACAAACTCTTTCTCTTGTATTTCCGCCACTAAAAGTTGAAGCTTTTCATTCATCTTCTTTGTCCTTGCTTTAGTCATTGGGCATCCTATGTCTCTTAACGGATCTTGGTCCTTGTATGCTACTTGGATCACATCACTACCCCATTCTTTACCTTTAGCTGATGGGCTTAGTCAGGAACGACACTCCTGCTCTCGACAGCAACTCACTCCAAGGGGAGAAAACAGCAACTGTAATAGCTCAAATTTTTTATATTGAAATTTAATAAGAATAATTGAAAAGTAATTAATGGTATTTTAATTAATTGGAAAATTATTGGAGTATTAACAAAAACATAATTATCATCAAGCGATATTTGGAATAAATCAAGAATTCAAATTGGGTGATAAGAATTTAATTAAATTATTAAAGAGGAGATTATTGGATAATAATTAAGGTTAATTAATGGGGTTAATTGAAAATTAGGTCAAATAATATACTATAGATACATTTAATAATTATAGATTTATTAAATAAATTAAAATATATAAATGGAATTATAATTTAAAAAGGGAGAAATATGAATTTAACCGGTTTGGTTCAACTTGATTCTTAACCAATTATGTGATTATGTTTTAGTTAATTAAGAAGAATAAAATGAGATTTATTAGATTAGTTAAGATTAAAATATTATAGAGTGATTTAGTGAAGATTAATCGGATATGAAGTGAAAATTGGAAATAAAGGGAAATTTTAAATAGAATTTGGAGGAGAAAATCGGTTTGTTTTGTGTGATTTATGGCTTGTCTGGTTTAAAATAAAAGAAAAGGGCGACATTGATTTTGTGTTGTGTTTGTTGAAGAACAAATAGAGGGAGAGAGAGAGAGAAGAGGGATTGAGAGTGCGAGAGGGAGGCCGAGAGAACGAGCGAACGAGGAGGTGAACGACGAACGCGAGGGCGAGGCAAGCTGTTCAGGGCGGTGTCCATGGGTCATTTTCTGTCATGCAGTTGCTGCGGCGAACGATTGCGGCGTCTAGGGCTTGAAATTTGAGCTCCGCGATGCAAAGTTTCGGCGAGGTAAGTGGTTGAATTTTGTTGACTGGTGATTGGAGATTTTACAGACGCGAATTTCATTGATGATGAAAAAGCAGAGGTTGTGGTAATTTTGTAGTGATAAAATCGGCAGGATTGACTTGGCAAGGGATGGCGGTTTGGTTTGGAGCTTGCAATCTAGTCTTCAGTTCGGTTTGGACAAAACTGGTTCCATCTTTTGGCTCTTGCCTAGTGACAACAGAGTGTGGGTCAATGGCAAGATGTGGGCGACTAAGATTCGGTCGAAATATTAGGATCTATAGCTGAAGATCAGGGGATACGTAATTCATCCCTTTGATCTTGTCTTCTCTCTATAAATACAACAATTAGGGGGATAGTGCAACTACAGAAGAAGAGAGAATGGGAGTTGGGACGAGTGCGTGCGGGTGATTTTCCTCTCGGATGTTTTGGCTTGCTGTTACTCTAGGGTTTCCTACAGGTATCAATCTTTCTATATTTGATTGGTTGGTCTGCTATAATGACAAGATTAAGGTTTGAAGGAGTTTTTGGATGATTTGTGTTGTATACATTGGGCTCAGTTCTGCTTGGATAATATGTGAACTATGTTCTGTTCTGCATTGTTGGTTGTGAGATTATTAAGGTTGTTATATTTGGTTCCACTTTGTAAATGTGAGTGAAGCAAGGTAATGAGCAATTGGATTAGTTCTTGTTAGCGGATGAACTTTGTTAGGGTATTTATGGAATGATGAGCTAATGTGTTCTCTGTTTGTAGATTTGATTGATGTATAGTTTGGATTGTGAGAATTTTCATTAAGGGAAAATAATTACTTTGGTTGTTTATAATTCTGTTTTGAAAATATGTGATGGATGAAGACTCTGTCTATTTAAAGCCTTGCTAGGTATGCTCATATGTTGGGTTTAAACTCTTTGTGAATTCTTGCTTTTGGGTTGAGAATATTGGCTTGGTTTTGGATAAGGAATATTATCATGTATTTCTCTTCTGCTGATTAGTCATGGAAAGGAATATGTGTATGTGTTTTAATACTGGGAGTGGATTCTTGATTACTCTGCTATTTTATTTGTGAAGCAGTTTAAAGCATTCTTTGTAATCATAATAATTATTAATAGGTTGATTTTCGTTGATTAAGTGTTCATTCCCAGTTCTATTAAATGGATTATTAAAGTTGTTGTATTTACTATTGATTGGGGGAATGTGAGATAAAACAAATGTAGTAAACAATGTAATTATTCTCCATTAGTTGAGAAGAATATATGGGTAGTTTCGGATGTTTGAAAAACCAAGGAGAATATGAGTATTAATAAGAATTAGTAAAGTGTCTTCCTATGGTTTATGATGATTCCTAAAGTCCCTATTACATTATAAAAATATTCAAAATACTGATATCGAAATTCACCAAAATACCCTTCTCACAAAATACCAATATCCCTCATCCCATAAGAGTCACACCCAGCAGGTCAATTCGGCTGATAACACGAGGGGTCATCCTGAAACGCCACCTTTTCCACTGGTACAAATTCTTCATTATAATCATTACCTACATTATGGGGAAAACAATAAGCTTAATGCCCAACAAGAATCAGAATTAAATACAATGCAAGTGATGCATGATCATGCGATGTATTACAGAAAAGAACCGTATCTTGTTTGTTGTTTGGGGCGATGGGTACGTCTAGGTTTCATGGCTTAACCGTATTTCCGACTAGAAAACACACCAATCGGGGTGTCACCACGAGCCATACCCATACACTTTTGTTGAAGCCATTGGGGATTTCAGAACAAGAGAATTGGGAATCTTACGATTCCCGTGGCTTAACCGTACCTCACCGCCCCTTATTAGGGAGTAGGCACTCCAATAGGGGTGTTACCACGAGAATCATCCTCAATTTTTCCGAACCCTCACATGACTATTTACATATATTTTATGATGACATGCAGTATGTAAACAGTTTTATAAATCCTAGGATGATGCATGAATGCCAGGAAATAAATAAGAAAATTAACGTACAATAGCAATACAACTAATTAAATCACAACCTCACATGAAAGTTCAATTTAAGACACTGTATTAATTTATTTACATTTTCAGGTCGATGAGCATGTAATTTAAACTAACACATTTTCAATTTGATGGACAATTGTTACCAGCAAGGCAGTTACGAGCAAGACAAAAACAAGTTTAGATCCAACTCAAGACAAGATTCATTCTCATCTATTAACCATTGTTACACGTAATTAAATTGTTGAGTGTAATTCGAGATGTTCAGTCTATAACGCATGATGACAGCAGTTTAATTTCCATAGTTAATCCCACAATTCTCTATGCAAGATTTAATCATATCAGATCCAGAAGATTTCCAATTTCAGGAGTTCAAAAGTAATACTTACTATTTTCCAATATTGACAACCAGTACCAAGTTCAGAATTATTCATTGGCTATAGATCCTAGTAATCCAATCCAAGTTCTACACAATTTATCAATCCAAACTACCTTGATGCACAACAACATACCATCTTCTAATAAACCTATCATTTAAAGACAATCTCCAAAGCATTGACGGTCCAAGTGGAAACACAACAAACATATCTCCAATGGTTTTATCAAAATTTATTTTCAACAACCACTTCATAGCAATATCATTTCAGCCAAAACCCGTAATGTAGGGTCGTCATGGCCAACACAAATTCTAATCCTTACCTAAATCCTTCAGTTTGATATCCAATAACAGAACCGCTGCCAGTTACAACTAGAAGAACAGCCCCAGAGGAGAACAGCCCCAAGGAATTTCTATCTCAATCAAAACAGTACGAATGGTTAGTTCTACTTCCATATTATCCCACTTGACTTAAAACGTGGGATGCATAATCCATTTTTAAAAGTGCCCAATTTAAATCTTACCTTTCCATGTCTTCACAGTTGGACAAATGGGAGAATCCTCAATGCAACACTTCACTCACTAAAGCACACTCACAACACTTCACAAATTTCACTCACAAAACAATTCCACACTCGTTTTCCAGAGAGGAACACAGTGGAGAGAGCTTACCTAATATAGGTGAAGGGAAGGGAGGCAAAGGGAAGGGAAGAAGCTGGTGTCTGCTAAAGAGAAGCTGCAGAGATAAGGATTGTCATTGCACAATTCAAGGAGAATGGGTCCAATGACCCTAGACCACGTGGATAGCCTTTCAATCTTCAGGGGAGACTGAACGTGTTGCAGGGGAGGACCGGAAGAGAGAGATCCATGGAGTGTAAATTAAGAAATTGGAAGAGAGAGACGATTTAAAAATGGGTTTCTCGAAATTTCCCGATGTTACGGACGCGAGTTGTCGTCCGCAGTCCTCGTCTGCATCGTCCGAATGCGTCCAGGGTTTAGAACAGATTCATTCAGATGCCATTTTGTTCCCATCCGCAATCGTCCGCATCGTCCAAATTGTCCAGAATTTAGGACAGATTCATTCGGATGCCATGCCTTCTCGTCCGCATCGTCCGCAATGTCGTCCGCAACACACCAGGTTTGAAACAGATTCAATCGGACGCCATGCCTTCTCGTCTGCATCGTCCGTAACCCGACAATTATGAATTTTTTCCTAAGTTTTCACATTTAGGTCATTTTTCCAACATTAACCTTCAACTTTTCGCGCACAACTTTTGCTCATCGTTGCATAATTTGACAAAATAGTCATACAATAAGATTATCCGGAATTATTACATCATCAAAAAGGAAATACATTTTTTGGGGTATTATAGGGTTTCATTTCATGCATTGCACGGGATAATAATGAACATAATGTATGTAAATAGACATTGAAGTCTGCGGAGTATAGTGATGGTGATGCTTAGGAGAACTACGAGATGATGTATCTCTTCCCACGTAAGGATTGAGTGACCTATTTTGCCCAGGCTAGATCCCGAGAATGTATCTATCTCCCTGTGGGAAATATCTTCAACGTTCTAACTAAAATGAAACGATAAGTAAAAACAGAAGGGATAGGTTCTCTTCTGACAAAACAAACATGTGCATAGAGTCAGCATACGCCTTTTGCATTTCATTTATATCTCTTACTGGGCATTAGGTTCATTATCTCTCCTATGATGTACGTAATGATGATGATTCAAATAATGTGCACATGGAGGAAGTATGATGCAATGACGACTTGTGTTTCCTAGCACGTGATGACCTGGGGGGTTATAGCTCACAAATGGAATAAAAGGGATTTAAATTATGTTTAAGGTTTTGGAGATAATTTGATTTTAAGTTATGTTATTTTTATTTTAGAGGAACAATTTCATATTTTCCACATTTATGTACTCTGATATTTTTCTTCAAGTATTTTAAATAAAGTTTTCAAAAAGAAAAATTTTTATTGGGAAGTCAAACTAAAACAAGATGTTATAGATAATAAGTCATGAGATGACTTTGAGGAAGAAATTGACCAATCAATCAAAAATAATTTTCCAAATTACAAATAGGTATAATAGTAAATATCTTAGATTATGAAATGGTGATGGGATTAGAATAATTGAGTGTATGCTCATTAAGATATAAATTTTTGCACAAAATTTGATGGATGTGCTATGAATGAGCATAGTTATTGTTTGAGGTTAATTGAAGAAGTTATTGTGATTAGCAATTCAAGAAAATATAAGTTATAAAATAGACACATAAATGAAGTATATGACTTTGGATTGAAGGGATTTAGATGTAAGCAATAAAAGTTATGTAAGTTTGAAGTTGAATAAGACTAAAATTGCATTGTTTTGGAAAATGCCTTTAAATTGAACTTTATATTTGGAATTTGGAGAAACTTATAGTAGTATAAATGTTTCTAATACATTAAATTATATGTCCATGTAATAAAGTTAGGCAACCAATGGGGTTATGACATGTGTCACCTAAGGATTTTTGTCTCTGTATATGATTAAGGTGTAATTAAGAGAAGATTAAGGTTAATTAACCATGATTAATTATGATAATCATGGGGATTAGCTTACAACTAGTCTAGATTAATTAGATTAAACTAAGAGTGAGAATGGATAATTAATTATGGTATTTTTATGAATTTTCATAGTTTAAAGGGAAAATGAAATATTGAAGGACAAAATGGACAAATTTGTAAATTACCCTAAGAACTCCTTGGAAATGTGATGCACCCCAAAGTCCTATCATCCAGACCTGAGCCAATATGCTCATTGCTTATATAATTAGTTGCTATATTTGCAGGATTAAATAAACTAGAAGAACTTGAGCACGAACCAATGCGTGATGACAAGGAGGCTCCTAGACATTTAATCACATTTTGACCGAGGACAATTAGGAATTCACTTCCATGAAAGGTTGGAGAATGGCCCAACAACCATGGACTTAGAGAAGCCCACATACTTAATCAAATGGATGGGACCAAGTCCAATTGGAGAAGAAGAGAAAGCCCACACTTGAAGTTCGAATTCCAAGTCCATATCCTCAGTCCAATTTCTCTCCTTAAATGTATTAGGTGGCCTTGGAATTACTAAAAGAACTTTACATCTTCCTAGGTAAGTCTTCTCTCACCAAAGAATGATCTAGAGATGGCAATTCATATTCCAAGATGCTCTTGTGGTTTTCTAGGCTCTTTTCATTTCCCTAGGTGATGAATCATCCCTCTTTCTCATCCCCCTTCTTACTAATTAATGTTTGTCTTGGTTTGATAATGATATTTCCTCTTCCTAGGTGGTTGGTTATTAGCATCTACTTTATTACTTGCATTGTAAGTTGTGTCCAAGATGGGTTATATATACCCCCCTTTGTAATTCAAAAAGTAATCAACTTTGAATCAAAAACTCGTGTTTAGTTGGTGAAATTCTTTCACTCTCTTTTGCTATACCTTATTTTGGTGAGTCATATCCAAATTAAGTGTTAGTAGGTTTTGTGAGTCATATCCAAACCGTAGTTTGGTGAGTCAGATCCAAACTAGCCTCCATGTTTCTTGGAGAGTCGTATCTAAGTGAGGTGTGAGTGTACATCAATTAACTTGATCCCTCAAGTTAATCCTCTCTCCATCAACTTAGCAAGGTGAGCTAAGTCCATTCCATCAAGAATAAGTCTAAGCCACCCCCACAGATCTCCCATGTTCCTTTGTTCGCTTCCACACTCTTCCAAACCCCTGTTTGGAAACACATCAATTGAAGATAATTGATGGCCCAACAGCCTTGTTTTGTCTTTGTGCATTTTTGGGGCACATCAAAATGTAACGACCCCATTTTTCTTTTACTTTAAACGTTTAGATGAAACACTTTTTCTTTTCAAAACGCGTAGCAGAAGACTTTTGGTAATAAAAGCATTTCAAAATAACTTAAAATGAAACACCATAAATAAATTTTATTTCTTTAAATCTTTAAACTTTACAAATCATGTCAAAAATTAAAAACCATGTCAATGAACATTTTACAAATAAATTTCATACACATTTTATAAATACATTGCCTTTTCCTTTCCCATTTAGCCCAGCTAGCACAAGATCCACAACACGTAAATCCTCCATCCACTGCCTTGTTCTTTCTTTATCTACCATGCTTACCTACATTACAAGACATAATCTATAAGCCTAATGCTTGAGATGCACTTTACATAAAGCATTTCCATTTTAATTTCTTTTCTTTTCTTTCCTGGGCACGTTGACAACCCTCTATCCTGACTTCAATGCACAATGATCTATTCCGACATCAATCAAATCTCACTAGCGGTCATGAACATCAATGCTTAATGATCTCACCAACCTTTGGTCGGTCTGTCTTGACATCAATAGAGATCAAACTAACAAACTCAAGCATTTCAACCACCTCTCTACATTGCAAACCTACTTGATACACAACTTTCACATTCTGTCATAATTTTGGTCGACTACAAATCCATATCTGGGTGACTGCAAATTAACCCAAGGCTCACTAATTCCAACCTGTCATAAATCTAATCAACCATAAATCCACATCTAGTCGACCGCAAATCTATCCAAGAGCCCCCATTTTTCACTTATCCATAGTCTAGTGGATCAAACCATCAAAACTGGTCAATCGTACCCTTACCTATTTGTCCAAATCATTGAGAATTATTATTCACCTAAGGCCATAAACAACAATCTAACCATATTAATACTAAAATCATTAAAGACAATTCCAATAATCATCATCACATTACCTTTACACCTAATGTGATAAGAATTTGAGCTCAAAAAATGGCTAATAATTCAGTCATTTTCATGCTAAACTAGAGAAGATGAAGAGAGAAAGGAAGAAAATTCCAAAGAGGTAAGAACTCTAACCAAAGTATTTTTTTTAAAATCATGTTGAATATTGCATTGTTTAGGTGAGAGGAGTTGGTTTAAGTGATTAAAAGCAATATTCATGGAATTATACATGGATAGTTCTTGGTGATGTTAAGTTGAATTGAATTCAAAACAATTGATATCAATTTGTTGTTGGTTGAATATGATCATGAAATTGATATGCTTTAATAGTTAAAGGTTTAATAAAAAGAATTTATAATTAAATGAATTGCATAAGAGAAATTAGAACTCTTAGTTAAACATTAATAATTGTGGTTTTATTAGATGATAAAAGGCCTGAAATTTTACATGTTGATTTGATATAAATCAATTAAAAGATATGCTTTCATATGTAGCATGATTGGTGAAGCGTTGATTACATGCAAAATTTTGATTATTGATTAAAGGTATGAACTTGGTTCAATTTGATAAATAGAAATGTTATGGGAGTAGGTTTTTATAGTGGAAGTATGAGTATAGCAAAGTGTGTGTATCAGTAGTTATGTTGGTGTTAATTAATTCTTTAAGGAAAAACATTTATTTATTGCATTATTTGGAAAATAATGATTATTAAATATATGCTATGAGGTGTCTGTGGAAGTATTGGTGTTCACAAATGTGAGGTTGAACGAGTGGAATTAGAAATTCACAAAATGAGGTGTCATGTATATGAGGTGGAATCCGCAGAAGTGTTAGTATTTGCAGAAGCGTTGATGTACGAGGAAGCATTGGTGTCTGCGGGTACTTAGTTTTGGGAGGACACATTTTTGCGCAAGTGTAATACCCCACCTTTTTATATCAAAATTTAATTAGGATAATTAGATAATTAACGGGGTATTACCAATAACATATTCATAAGATTATAATTTAAGAGAATAGTTAGTGAAGAAATAAGATGGAATTAAGATTAATAGAGTGATTTAATTAAATTAATTGGATTAAAGAAGATTAAGGGGGTGTTATGGAAGGCATGAACTAGTTCAGTAGAACCGGTTCATGCCATTTTTGTTTTGGTCTGGTTCACAAATCAATATAGGGGGAGATTTTGTTTGGCCTTCGGCCATTTCCACGAAACACCAAAGAGAGAGAGCGCAAGAGAGTGAGAAGCAGAGCAGGGAGAAGAGAACTTGAGCTCGGGCCATGGCGAGTCTCGAGTGTTGTTTTCAGCAAGCACGATGCAAGAAAAACTGCAGGGGATGGCCGTTGGAGAAGAGCTCGAGCAGCAGAGCTACGGCACAGGATTGGCTGAATCCTACGGGATGAATTGGAGCTCCTGCTGCTGTGATTTTCGGTGTTTGGATGAGGTAAGTCCATTCTTCTCCCTGCATTTTATAATTTCGACAGATTGGCGACGGCGTAGACTGCGATTTCTGGCTTCGCTTGGCAGGGGCTAGGTGCTCCGATCGGTTGCTCCGACCCGAGTGCTCAAACCCAGTTATGACCAAATCTAATTTGACCCAGTTCGGGTTCAATTGTTATCTACTATGTAGACAACCCACATCCCTTCCAACCTGGAATCGCACTCCACATTATGGATGAAAAAGCGGAGTGGGAAACACTCTATAAAGTTAGAAGTTGTCGACAGAGGGTGGTGGAGTTGTGCTCTCTTATGAATTGAAATTCTATTTGCTGAGTGGAGCTCTCGGGTAAAGAGTGCTTTGGAGAATCAGAGAGGCAAATGCTCTCTGAAAGTTGAGAGCTGGGTGAGCTCTCGGGTGAGCTAATAGAGGGAGAGAATGGCCGAGAGAAAATATCAGAGGAAGAATGAGAGGTTGATGAAATGCTGTTCTCGAGTCTTCAGGTAAGGAGGTTTCTCCTTTGCTATTTTGGTCACTTAGAATATGTTTGGGTGTTGTGTCTATCAGTAATATTGGTTATTGTATTGGATTTGCATTAGTTAGTTTGAGATATTTGGTTATGGATTTCTGGATGATGAATGTTGGAAGAGATAATTTGTGGGTTTTGAATGAAATTGGTGGTTTACTGTAAAATATGTTGCTAGTGATTATTGTTGAGGCTAAATATCCTAGTTTGATGGGTTTAACATATTATGCATTGTGGTTTTAAATGTGAATCTTGTCAATATAATCTGTTGGGTGAAACTGTTGAGATTGGCGAGTTATCAGGATGAGATTTTGTGACTTGGATTGGTTACTGCTACATGTTAGCTAAGCTTCCTGCATTTTATCACTTGAACGTTGAGATGTTGGAAATGGTTTCTAGTGTTGATAGCTGAATTTAAGTTATCAATCTGTTAGCTATCGTTGAGTTGATAAGTTGGTTGATAATCTGTAATTTTTTGCTAATTGTGGAGGTATTGTGTACTGCTATATTAGTTTGCCTATTATGATAGTCTGTGAAACATGTTGTTAATATGCATGTTAGGATGCTTTATTCGCTGCCCTACTATTTGGATAAAAAGGGTATATAAAAGAGATGTTTCGTTAGTTTAGATTCAAGTCATTAGTTTGATAAATGTATGTTAGTAATTGGGTTAAGCTACTGTATGTCGTTGGGTTGATAAACGAAGTCTAATGTCCTTTGAGGACATTAATATTGGGCGTTGGTTATTCGGGTTCTTGTTATGTTGGTAGAATCATATTGGGATATGTTATGTTTCGTTCTGGGGTGTAAAAGGGGTTCCTAGAATTATTATACAATTTAGAATAGGAAAAGATAATGAAATTAAGTTGCGATTATTAATAAGTAAACGTTATTAAATTGTTAAGGTACAAAGAAGATAAGAAGAATAACGACTAAATGCTAATGCGCATTAAAGCTTCGAGGTAAGAAATTGAGTAGAGTCATTGGCCTGTGCAGGCCCTACACCATTAGTCATGCCTTTATTTTAATTGTGCAGGCCCTACACCATTAGTCATGCCATTAGTAAGAAATTGGGTTTATGCATATGAAATGCCGCTCTTTAATTCTTTGGAATGGATCCGCCCCAAACCAATCTTTTAATTACGTATATTAGGCATAGTTACATATCTTAGGAAATAGCTCGTACATAGAGCATGGAGTTTGGGGAATTCTATGTTTTTTAATTAATTATGTTAATTAGTCTTGGAATCCTGATAAGGCAAGGATTAATTCTTTTTCTTGACTCAAGGCATGTGGCCACCCTGTGGTGGTGTTCCTAATTGTTTATATCGTCATGAGACTACCCTAAAACACACACGAGTAATTAACTAAGGGCGCATACAAGAGAGTTCATATAACAACCATAACGGACATAAGCATGCTTGACAATACAAACTGATATTTAAACAAACAATCCATTAATGAACAATAACATGCTTGAAAAGTCTATATCCTATTTTATTTACATGCTTATAATTATTATCTTGTTTAGGTTAGCTAGATTGATTAGGTTAACATGTTTGACAAATTAACAATAAAGTTAACATGTTCAGTAAGTTAGTTGATTACATTAAATATGAACATTCAATTTAAATAGCATGCTTAAGGATTTATTTATAACAAGGAACTCAACATTGATTCGCAACAAATATCCAAGTCGAGGCACCAACAGTAAGAAAATCATCTATAATGCTACGCAGTATCAACAGAGAATTTACAACAACATACAGAACATTCAAGCATGGATAAACATTCAAGCTCATGCTATCATAGAAAGCTATCGCACAGTGTATCAAAAACATACAGCCAACAAGCATAGACAGTATCACAGAGCAATATAATATGCGTTCTACACTATCAACATCAACAGTGAGCATTCTCGTATCATCAATAAAGCAAACACTAACTATAGAAGCCAACCAACAGAAAACTACAGAGAACTAACCTACAACTAACAAGCATATAAACATGCAGAGTATCATGGAAAACATACAAAGTCCACAACTCACTCACACGTTACTTGTGGTGTAGGGCTTCCTCAAGCCAAGACTCACCCAAGTCTCACCTCAAGTCTTCATTGCGGTTAGCACTTAATAGTTATCCTTCTTCTCTTCCTATACGTTCATAAATCCATAACATCACATCATTACTAATCACTGATCATTAATCACAACATTGACGTCATTAGTTCAAACCTAATCACCTAACATTTTCCATCGACTTATTTCCAACATTCCCAATAGCAACTTAACTAACTCATTTATCAAGTAGCATTAACAATTAGAAATAACAGAATGAATCTCTCACAACAATAATCCAACATAGGCTAAATCTAATAATTATTCCCATTTCTTGATCATTTATAAACCAAGCAAGAAAACATTACTTTATCCAATATCTCAAAATCTTCCTCTAAACTAATTACTTTATCATAAACAAAACAAAACATTCAAATTACTCTCATGGCTTGTAGCTCACACAACCGACGAAGTGTTTACCCTTACTTCAACCATCACAGAATATCAATAACAGAGCATCAACCCATTCACAGAACATAACCGATTGAGTACACATTCAACACACACACACACACACACACTTAGTAAGAGTTAACAAAGACATTATCAAGTAAATTCTTTATCCAACCACTATAACTAGTATGCATAAACTTAAACATCCAAGGCAATAGAAATGAGATCTATCTTACCAACATAACAAGACTCTCGGTCATCACGCCTCCTCATGGCACTCCAGCTCATAGACAGGGACCTCACTCTCAGCTCCCATTCCAAGCATCTGCCTTGGCCTTCAACAATTCTCCAGAGAAGAGAGTTACTCTCTGCCATAAATCTCACACCCTCTGTCTCTTTTATCCAGCACCCAGGAGACAAGCATCCTGCAGCCCTTCAACACGCCCAACCATCACTGCCAGATTCACAGAGTGTTCCCCACGCCTACACTGTCGTTTTCACTGATTCAACCAACAGCAAGTTGGACCACTGGCCTCTGGCCGATCCAGTCCCAAGCCGGAAGCCACGGCAGTGCGAACCACAGCCACGCCTGCCCACGTCGAGCTCCGAGCACCCTAGCCCATGCTTGACTATTAGAACATGAAGGGGAAGGAGGAAACCGTCGACTTACCTCGTCCCGTCGTTGAAATCGTAGCAGCAACGTCGACCCCAAGCCCCGATTTGCGAGCCCTAGCCGTCCCGACGCTTGCCTCTTTGTTCACCAGCAGCACGCCGAACCCGCCGTCACTGTAGCCTCCCGATCGCGCGACCCCATCTCCTTCGTCTCTCCCCTATCTCCCACTCTCTTGCCCACTCTGTCTCCCGCTCTCTCTCGTCTGCAGATCACGAATGGCCCAAGGGCCATTCTTCCCGTCTTAACCGGTTCACTTAGTGAACCGGTTCACATATCCCCCTTTTTAAGTTTTCCTTCATTTCAATTTTAATTAATCACTTTCATTTAATCCTCCAATTAATCCTCACTGATTCTCCCCTAAAAATATAAATCTAATTAATCTCCCATCATTAATTTAATTTAGCAAATTAAATTAATACACCCCTTTTATCATTTTTAACCCTAATTTTAACGCTCCTAGTATGTCCTCTATAATATCCCGATAATTAAAAATATCAGGGTATTACATACTTCCCCTCTTATAAAAATTTCGACCCCGAAATTTGCCCTTAACAATCACTATCTACCCGTCCAAACCCTTTACTAGCTACCCAATTGGTGTTCTAGTTGATTCTAGGCTTCGGCTTAATACTAACCACCCTCGGATTGAAATTCAGTTTTCTCTTTCTAAATTGTAATTAAATGGTTAGTTCATTTCCTTTAATTATTCACGCTTCCGCAAATGTCTTTATTTCCAAAATGATTTTTTTTCGTAGCATTTTTAAGTGTTCACAATGGCTCGGCTTGCACTCTGATTGTTTTTCTTAAAACTTAACGCATTTTAAATGTATGAAAAATCCGAGTCGTTAGATATTTTATAACAGTTTTAAATTTAACGCATTTTTAAATGGTTATAAAAATTGGGTTGTCACAGTTGGTATCAGAGCGACTCAGGTTTTAAAATCGATTCTGTAGATTGCCTGCCAACACAAGTTTCGACGTGGAAATACTTCATCAACTGTAAGTATGTTAATAGAATTGTTTTAAGTGTTTTCCTTAGTTAAGCATTTTAATTGTAACTGAAAGGATATCATAGCCAGGGAACGAGTAATAGACAATATTCTATTTTATGTTATAGTGTATTGATACATGTAGTAGAGGATAGAGAATACTGAACTGTTTGGGATTTTTTGCAGAATGTATGAAATATAGCTTTGGTGGAGTGTAAAAACTGGGGAGACTCTACCCAAATTTTTATAAATTGAAAAGATCATAGGTAAAAGCAATCTTAGTAAAAACCATATAAAGTAAACAATTAAGTAAGGTTGTCTATGTTGCAAAGGACTAGATAGATGATAGAATTGTCATGATAAGGAAAAATATTAAGGACTAAGGACTATGCTGAATTAAGAGGATGATAGTCTTAACAATTGGAACGGTTGTTCCAAAACTTGGAGAGGTTTATAAGAACGAAGGCATAAAAGAAGGGTAAGAACAAAATTGTAAAGGATAAAAGATAAAGGAATGACAAAAAGAGAAACTACATGCGTAATTTAATATGGATCTAGACGGTGCTGAGAAATAAATTTGGATGGTGGAGGACGTGGTTGCACATGCTAAGACAGGAGGTGGTAGTATAAGAAAAGCAGAGAATGGTAGCATGTGTCATGTCTATGTTGGTTAAGAATATTAGATCTTGGCGGAATTCCATCAGGATAGCCAAGGATGTCACTGTAATGACTTGGACAAAAATTCTCGAAGGAGTAGTAGTGTCGGGAACTCAAGATGTGGCTTACTCTGAATTTGTATCAAAAGCTCTTGACATTGAAGAAGTAAAAGATCGGACTTTGAAATGAAGTGATTCTATCATAAGTTTTCAGCCACACACATGGGACTAAGCAGATACAGATACAGATACAAAAACGGGTACATAAACATAAATGAAAACTGATATGGAAACAGACATGGATACAGAAATAGAAATGGAGATGGATATAGAAACGAAAACGTATATAGATACAGATATGGATATGGAGACAGAAACGGATACAGAAACGAAAACAGATACAAAAATGGAAACAAAGATAGATTCGACTACAGATACGAGTATGAAAACGAAAATAGAAATGGAGACAGATACAGATACAATTACGGATACGAAAACGAAAACGAAAATGAAAACGAATTTTAGGAAATGGATACAGATACAAATACAAATACGGAAATGGAAACAGAAATGAACATGGATACAGGAAAAAATAGGAAAACGAAAACTAAATCAGAAATAGAAACAGAAATGAACATGAAAATGGGAAAAGATACGGAAATGGAAACTGAAATAGAAATGGATACGAAAACGGAGACGGATACGGGAACGGATACAGACACGGAAACAAATACGGATATAGAAATAGAAATGGACATAGAAACAGATACAGAGAAGGAAACAAATACAGATATAGATACAGAAATAGAAATAGAAACAAAAATGGGTACAAATACAGAAAGGGAAACAAGATTAATTTTGGATCGAATCTCGAAACAGAACAGTTCTATTGAGAGATTGCAGCTACTAAATGGAATGAAGTGGGTACATCTGTTAAAATTAAGAGGATGTTTGACGATGAAGATCAGGATGTGAAGGACAAGTCGGCGCAAAACATGTCAAATACTACTTTGTTAAGGTTCCTCATGTTGGATCATGCACTATTTTTTGGAAAAGCATTTTGGGAAGTGTAAAATCGGTACCAGACAATGGTTTAAGTGTGGCGAGATTGGACATTTGGTCAAAAACTGTCCAATGTTGGGAAGGAAACCAACAAGGTTATAGCTAAGTGACTTTGACCGTTGTAAATGTAAGTGCAAAGTGTGTTTGTGGGGTCTTTGAGTGTATGTCATGTTGCGTAGTGTCTACAAATTGTGTTATTATATCAAATTTTGGATAAAGAATTAGTGTTTGGAACCATTAAGACTGTAATGCAAGAGTTATTTATGCAAGTTTCATTTGGACATAAGTGCAATTTGATTGTTAAGATAAGAGAGCGTTTACATTGAGCAAATTTCAAGGACAAAATTTATATAAGGAGGGCGAAATGTAATACCTCGACTTTTTATATCAAAATTTAAATAGGATAATTAGATAATTATTGGGGTATTACCAAGAACGTATTCGTAAGATTATAATTTAAGAGAATAGTTAGTGAAGAATTAAGATTAATAAAGTGATTTAATTAAATTAATTAGTTTAAAGAAAATTAAGGGGGTTTTTTGGAAGGCATGAACCGATTCACTCCATTTTAGTTTTGGTCCGATTCAGAAATCAAGATAAGGGGGAGATTTTGTTTGGCCTTCTGCCATTTCCACGAATCACCAGAGAGAGAGAGCCTGAGAGAGTGAGAAGGATAGTAAGGAGAAGAGAGCTGCAGCTCGGGCCATGGTGAGTCCTGAGCGGCAATTTTGGTAGGTGGGGTGTGAGCAAAACCGCAGGAGATGGGCGTCGGAGAAGAGACCGAGCAATGAAGCTAGGGCATAGGATTGACCGAATCCTACAGGATGAATTGGAGCTTCTGCTGCTGTGATTTCCGGGGTAAGGACGAAGTAAGTCTGTTCTTCTCCCTCCATTCTATAATTTGGATGGATTAGGGACGGCGTAGACTGCGATTTTTGGCTTTGTTTGCCAAGGGTTGGGTGCTTCGACCCAAGTGATCCGACCTGGGTTGAATTGTTGTCTGCTATGATGACAACCCCACGTCCCTTCCAACCTAGAATCGCACTCCACATATGGATAAAAATGCGGGGTGGGAAACACACTGTAAAGTTGGAAGTTGTCGACAAAGGGTGGTGGAGTTGTGCACTCTCATGAATTGAAATGCTATTTGCAAAGTGGAGCTCCCAGGTAAAGAATGCTCTTGAGAATCGGAGAGGCAAATGCTCTCAGAAAGTTGAGAGTTGGTTGAACTCTCGGGTGAGCTAATGGATGGAAAGAATGGCTGAGAGAAAATATCAGAGGAAGAAGAAGAGGTTGATGGAATGTTGTTCTCGTGTCTTCAGGTAAGGAGGTTTCTCCTCTGCTATTTTGGTCACTTAGAATCTATTTGGGTGTTACGTCTGGCAGTAATATTGGTTATTGTATTGGATTTGCATTAGTTAGTTTGAGATATTTAGTTATGGATTTTTAGATGATGAATGTTAGAAGATATAATTTGTGGGTTTTGAATAAAATTGGTCGTTTGCTGTAAAATATGTTGCTAGTGGTTATTGTTGAGGCCAAATATCCTACTTTGATGGGTTGAACATATTCTGCAATGTGGTTTTAAATGTGAATCCTGTCAATATAATCTGTTGAGTGAAATTGTTGAGATTGGCGAGTTATCAGGATGGGATTTTGTGGCTTGGATTGGTTACTGCTACATGTTAGCTAAGCTTCCTGCATTTTATCACTTGAACGTTGAGATGTTAGAAATGGTTTCTAGTGTTGGTTGCTAAATTTAAGTTATCAATTTGTTAGCTATCGTTGAGTTGATAAGTTGGTTGATAATCTGTAATTTGTTGCTAATTGTGGAGATATTGTGTACTGCTGTACTAGTTTGCCTATTACGATAGTTTGTGAAACATGTTGTTAATATGCACATTGGATAATTTATCTGCTGCCTTATTATTTGGATAAAAAGGATATATAAATGAGATGTTCCATCAGTTTAGATTTAAGTCATTAGTTGGATAAATGTATATTGGTAATTGGGTTAAGCTAGTATATGTTGCTGGGTTGATAAACGTATTTTAATGTCCTTTGAGGACATTAATATTGGGCATTGCTTATTCGAGTTCCTGTTATGTTGGTAGAATCATATTGGAATATATTATGTTTCGTTCTAGGGTGTAAAAGGGGTTCCTAGAATTATTGTACAATTTAGAATAGGAAGAGACAATGAAATTAAGTTGCGATTATTAATAAGTAAACGTTATTAAATTGTTAAGGTACAAAGAAGATAAGAAGAATAACGACTAAATGCTAATGCGCATTAAAGCTTCGAGGTAAGAAATTGAGTAGAGTCATTGGCCTGTGCAGGCCCTACACCATTAGTCATGCCTTTATTTTAATTGTTTGTTTATGTTTCCATCTTGTTGCTTTAATTATCATGCCTATGCAAATCGCACGTTATTAGTTTAATTTCTGAGTACGTTTAGGATATTAGCATATGATTATTGTTTTGCTTAAACTGCCAAGCCTTTCTGTGTTGTTAGTGCTTTCCTTAAATAGCATGTCTACATTGTATTTCCGATGAACTGCCAAGCACGTCTAATTGTTATTATCTCTTTTAATTACCAAGCATGTTTAGAATGTATCGCTATGTATAGGGTGTTAGTAGCTTTTGTTCTGTCTCTTACTTGTATATATATGGTTGGGATTACTACTTCTTATTTCATTCTTTTATATCATTGTAATTACTTCTTTCCAATGACATGCATCACGATAATGTTTCCTATGGACATGCAACATGATCATAGAAACAAGTAGGGAGTGCCACATTTGGGGTGGTTCTCACATACATTACGTGAGAAAAAATGATGAATAAAAAGAATGAATGAAAGAAAAGAAAATGGGAAGGTAGGGGATGGAGGGGTAGTTTAAATCTAGCCTGGTAGTTTGGACTAAGTCTCCTCCCTCGTCAAGAATGGGACAAGCTACCCACAGAAGGTTAGAAGCCGAACAAAACTATTCTCTCCCACATGGGTTCCCCCATCTTCCGCTCGACGTACGAGTTATGAACGAATGAATGAAAGAATGAAAGATTGGTTTGGGGCAGACCCATTCCAAATGAACTAAAGAGAGACATACATCATACCGCATAACTCATTTCTTACTGGGCCTCGGGCTCACAGTTGCTAATGGTGTAGGTACCTGCATGAAAGAATGATGAATGAACCAAGGAGTAGTTGATGAAGGATTTGCTAGAGAGAGACTTGTGGCTGGCTAGGCTAAGGAAAGTATAAGATAAAAGTGTTTTGTAAATAATATGTAATACATTGTCTAGTATTTCTTAAATGAGTTAGTTACGCTTCCGCTATGTTTTGAGAAAAGATTTTATAACTATGGTTTTCCATTGCTTATGATTTTCATAACAAGTCTAAAGAAATGGATTTTAACTGTCCGGCATTTTAGAAATAGAACTCTGATTATATTTTAAAGAGGTTTTACTAAAGATTTTAGTTACTTTCTAAAAGTTTTAAATTTAACGCATTTCTAAAGGGTTATAAAAACTAGGTCGTCACAGCATGAGTGGGTGTCCATGGAATATTAAGTGTGGGATGGACATCTGTAGTGGACAAATAGGTATTTAAAACGGACGCATAGGTTTCCGCAAGCAAAAGTGTGGGTATCTATGGATACTTGGTTTCGAAAGGACACATGGCCGCATATGAGTTGATGTCTACAAAATATTAAGTGTGTGCCATATATCCACAGTGAACTTGTAGGGATCTGCAATGGATACGAAGGTGTCTGCAAACGAAAGTGTGAGTGTCCGTAGATTTTTGAGTTCAGAAAGACATTTGGTTGTACATTAGATGTGTCGAATGTGTAACTATTTGCAGTAGATGTGTAACTTTCCACAACGAACACATAGGTTTCTGTAAGCGGATGTGTGGGCATTTGCAGATTACATTAGTGTGAACATACAAAAAATAAATAATGATTCTTTGATTTTGAGGAGCGGAAGTCCGAACCTAATGTGCCCCAAAATGCAAGAATGACAATTCTCCAAAAAGAGCACAATCGGCTATCTCAAAAACAGGGTAGTGACTTTGAAAGAGTATAACTTTTAGTGCATAGAGTCAAATGTAACGAAATTTACAAGACCCAAATCAGTATCCAAGATAGCATTCTAGTTCAAAAATCTTGTTTAAAAACGATAAGGACCTTGAGCTATGAACAGAAAATGGATCTGCCCTAAAATGGACTCCTCCCAAGACAGGCTGGCGACCTCCAATAAAATGTACACAAAATTACGAATTCAAATCCGAACGTAGTCAAAATTATGTCACATTCTTAGCATTCTAGAAGGGACTACTCCATTAAAATTACATATTCAAATTCATCAAATCCACAGACTTATGATCAAAACAACAGGCTGTTCAGAATTTATCGGCTAGCCCTCAAATCTGCTCATTGAAATTAGTTTGATTAGAACTCATGATGCATATGGTCTTTTCATATCAAATTTATAGGACAACTAGCAATCCCATTAATAAATGCTTCTTCGAAAATCCAAATTCAAATTCGTTGCACATGCTGACTTATAACTAGATAAATAAGCTGCTTGAAAAATTAAAGATTAAACAATAAGTTGCAGTCTTTCACTACAACATTCATACTTCCAATATTTAGATTCCAAATCACCAATTTCCAATCAATATTTCACAATCTTGAAATAGCCAATAAATCCAGAACAAAACACAGCAAGAACCATTAAAGAAATTGGAAAGAAAAGAAAGCACCAAGATGGTCCGAAAGCCCTCACTTGGCCAAGAGTTGCAATTGGTTCGGGTCACTCGATGAGTACCTCTCCACCTTGGCTTTTGCCACCATCTTCTAACTCTACACGCCAGGGGCACCTCCGAAAAGAAGTTGCTGGTAGAGCTAGCAATGATCCTCCTCTCCTAGATCATGCAAGAACAAAGAGGAAGAATTTTTTGATGATAGGGAATGCGATGAAGCAAACCGTGCACACATAGGGTTTGAGAGAATCCTTCTCACGGAGGTTGCAGTTGCAAAATGAGTTCCAAAACTGGTTAGGGTTCTTCATTAGGGAAGGTTAAATACCTCCTTAATGAAACAAAAGAAGGAAACTACAAAATCACCCCTAAGTTCATAAAAATTGAGCATGAGGGCTCTGTTAACATGCTAGCCGAGCACCCCAATTCTAATCAACTTCAAATGATCTAAAACTAACCAAAATATGAATCAACTGATAGTAATCCATCAAGCTAAGTCTAATCCAACATAACAAAATAGAAATTAAACATATCTTTCTCCAATTGGCCTAATTGGTCACAGGAGTTGGACATGCATCAAAACCATGGGAGGAGGGTTCTAGTCGATTGGAGTTGTTGGAATCCGAGTGATAACAAGTTGAGGCATTTCTTTATCATCATGTGATCGTTCATCATCAAGGTCCATTACGTTGGTACTACGTGCAAAATAGTAGTTCGTTAAATAAGCAACGAGCCACTAGGCTTGGGATCGGGTGACGAGACCTTGGGGTGCATCATTCTCCTAGGGTGATTGAGGATTTGTCCACAAATCCTAGGAGTCTCCCACATTTACAACTTCTATCGAAGGACTTTCCACCTGCATCAAATGGGAAAATGTCGCCTCCCATTTGCCCTCGGTTCCCCTTGTTGTCGCTCTCCCTCTCTCAGTCCTGATCTCCTTCACTCCTTCGTTTCTCTATGCACAAATGGCTGAAGGCCAAATGTAATTTCTACCTTTAAATTCTTAAACCAAACTAGCATGACAGCCGGAGCAGGTTCTCCTACTGAACCGGTTCACTCCTCCAAACCCCATCACATAATTCGTTCTTTTGTTTTAATTCCTCCTAATTTAATCCTAATTAATTACCACTTAATTAATAATTCCCATAAATTAAAATATTACGAATACGTCGTTGGTAATATCACAATAATTATCCAATTAATCCAAATACCCTAAAATTACTTTTCAATTATCCTCATTAAATTTTGATGTAAAAAGTCAGGGTATTACATGGGTGGTATTCCCTTGCAGGAAGGATGTAACAAGTAATTGACAAACGACATGTCGATCATGTCCACAGTTTGTTGAAACATTACCATTTGGATAAATAATGTACTATGAATAGTGCTATTATGAGAATGTAGGCGTCCGTCGATTGGAACTAGTGCCTATTGTGGGGAGCGACACGTGCCTCCCATGGATGAAACGCATCTGCAAAAGATGAATTGTGAGCATTAATGTAACATTTTAAGGGAAAATGTGCAAGAAACTGACTGCATTTCTATTCAGACCGGATATCTAGTGGAAACGAAGTGGTGGGCACCTGTGACTCCTTTAATGTGATGATTAACGCCAAAATTTTGACAAAGAGAAAATTGACACATGCCCTTTCTCTCTCTGCTTCATCGGCTATATAATGATACGAACCGTAAAGGAAAGAGGAGGAAGAAATACAGAGTCACGTCAAGTCGAACACTAGAAGTTGCTTTCTCTAAAAGTGGTAGGCAAAACAGTGAGAAAGAGAAAAAAAAAAAAGAAGTAATATTGAAAAGTTTTTGGCTTAAATCGCCTACATTAAAAGTTCTGTTTTCTTTCAATGAGTTTAAATTATGTCTGACATAAAGAGGTTTATGTTCATTGTTAAACTACTTCATTTTACGTTATTGCTAAAAGAGTTATTTTATGCTCTCTGTTAATTTGCATCATTTTTATTGATTTGTCAAAGGAGTTTGTTTTACTAAGAACTCTGATGAAATGTTTATATTTATGATTGAAATTGGTTTATTTTACATGCTCTAGATTATAAACGGATAAGAAAGACAAAAGAAAGAAATGAAAATATGTAATGAATCGTTTGTGGCTGTGATTGAAATTAGATGTTCCACAAGAGATGGACTAAACTGTACCAATTTCATTCCCTAGACTATACACAACGGTGGGACTAAAAAGTGAAAGATGAAATGCAAATTGAATCTATAACGACCCATAATTTCATACCTTTGAAAACATGTAAAATTTATAACTTTTCTTTTTTACTTTAATCCTTTTTCTTTTTGGTTGCGTAGCGGAAGACTATTCCATTCTCAAAATCATTTAAAGACAATAAATGATATTCTTTTCTTAAAACATTTTATAAAACACGGCGGAAGAATTTATAATAAAAAATTTTACAATTCAAATACTTTACAAAACCATCTTTCATTCTTTAAATCCATTTAGCCTAGCCAGCCACAAGATCCGCACGTGCAAATTCTTCATCAACTGCTCTTTAACCTGCTCGCCTAATCCCATACATATCTACATCAACAAAACTTAAACTAATGAGCGTGCTTAGTAAGTGATATAATGTAAAATCTACAATGCACATGCTATGATCTTTTAAAAATTTGTTTTCTGTTTTCTGTTTCTATTTTTGTTTTCCTTTATCTTTTATGTTTTTGTCTCTTTTCAGTGTTCATTTTCTGTTTCTTTTTTCTTTTCTATTTACATATGTTCCCAAACCTTTTGACACACTGTCTCATCTTCGAATGCCTACGTTCCCATGCCTTTTGGCACACTATTTCATCCTGTAACGCTTACATTCCTAGGCCTTGTGGCACCCCTAGCCTCATTCTGTAATGCCCACGCTCCCCAAGCCCTTTGATTCATGGCCTCATCCTGTAACACATTCGTTCCCAGGCCTTTTGACACATAGTCCCATCCTGTAACGTATTCATTTATGTTCATTACTATAACTTTTAAACATGCTCAATATCATAACTTTTAACGTAAAGAACCTGCATCTATTAAACATATCATTAAAAGAACTTAATTCTAATAAACACCCAACAAGCAGCATTACAATTCATGAAACATGCTTAATATCTAGCCACTATAATAAAGCAATAAACAACCTTAATATTCTACTAAAGTAGTAAACAATCAGTCTACAATTCCTAAATCTTGTGATGTAGGGCCCAAAAGACCAAAACACATGTTTATCACTTACCGAGTTCGTAGTGGGTTAAGCACTTTATCCTTCTTCCTTTCCAATAACTTCAAAATCAATAGCATTTATTCATTAATAACCCCCTATTATGAAACTCAATTTTGATACTATTATTCCTCATTCATTTTGCAATAGAATATCATAATCCAAATACTCTACTTCACTTAACAGTTTCTATAAACCATGACAATATTTCTTAACAATAAACTATCCTTAATCATCCTAGCCTCACAGCCAACAACGAAACACATGACATTATCTAATTTCTCAATCCAACAATAACAAGTCGTAACACAGTCACTTAACAACAGCAAAATACACTTCACAGAAAGCAACCAAAATCATTGCTCACACATAGAATAACCATCCTCATAGCCAATAACCAAAATTACTCCAACAAATCACATCTTTCAAATCTGTAATTAAACAAGGAGCATAAACCTCTATCAAGCATGCAACAGACGATTCATCAATTGCAATACCCCAATTTTTGCGTATTATAATTTAACAAGGATAATTGGAAAGTAAGTAGGGGTATTTGGATTAATAGGACAATTATCGGAGTATTACCAAGAACGTATTTGTAAAATTTTAATTTAAGGAATTTATGGGATGGGATAATAATTATGATTAATTTGGAAAGTGTATTTTGGAGTTTTCGGACGCATGCGAATGAAGGCAGACGACAGCAAACTGAGAGAATTCGACTCTGTCCAAATTATATGACTTTTTAGATGAAGGTGCAGACGTCTTCCCTCGTACGAAATTAGAATTCTAAAGGAGTGAAATAATGGATTGAACCAGTTTGTTTCTACTCTGTCCAAAAATTTAGGAATGTCCAGTTTTTAGTAAAGGAAGAAAAGAAATTGAATTAAATGGAAATTAATATAATTAAATTATAATGTTTGGGATAGATAATTTAGAAGGAAAAATTAAAAGAAATTAAGAAATAAGGGGGATTTAAGTGAGAGATTAAAATGGGATTGAAATTTAAAAGGAATTAAAATAAATAAAGAAATTAAGAGGGGGGATTATGCTGAACCGATTCATCACGAACCGGTCCAGTGCGTACAAGAGAAACAGAATGGCTTGCGGCCATTTTGTGCGTTAGCAAATCCGAGAGGAAAAACATGGTGGACAGAGAGAACGATAGACGAAAGGGGCAAGCGAATCAAGAGTGACGAGCGTCGGTGGCGTGCGACGGTTAGCTCGAGACGATCGGGTCATGTGTCATCCAGCGATTGGTGAGCAGCTAGCGTCGAGTGATTTTAGGTTGCAGCTCACAGGTCTAGTCGAGGTATCCTCGGGCATCGACGTTCTGCCAATTTTGGGTGTCCGATGATGCGTAGTGACGATGATGGATGGCGATGGAAAGGGTCGACGATGGTGAGTGACACGAGACGACCTGCAAAAGGAAGTACGTGTTAGCAACCCACGAAGAATGACAGGGAAGGAGATGTAGACCTTTGATCGGATCCGGGAACTATCTAACGTTATGTTCACGGATTCTAGATTTTCGAAGAAAATCTCCCGATCGCGGGCAATGGTTCGGTTTTCCCTCGCTCAAACTCCCAATGGAAGTTTGAAAAGGGAAAACTTACGAGTTAGCTCAAGCACCACGAGCTTGCTAACAAGGAAGTCCTCTACTTCATCTCAGATTTGAAGATCCAGGGCGGCCGCTCGAAGGAGTCAGAATTTTCTCACAGGGGAGGGAAATAGTAATATATTAATCTCGTCAAAGTTGTCTTTGCAATGCGTCTAACCATGGAAATTTATAAACCTAGGTGATGATGAGTAGGGGTGATGGACGATCGAGATGAGGCAGATGATGGGCGGCCAAGATGAGGCATGTGGGTGGCAATATGCAGGCTCTTGGATGAATATGGAATGAATGGCCGAGATTAAAGCTGGTGGAAGAACATGCATGGCGTACACGTGGCAGCTCCTTGATGTTTTCATTGGGCTTGCTCTTTCCTTGGGCTTGAAATGGATTGGACTTGGCCCATAACTCAATCATCACCATCTAACCTAACCAACAATCTAAATGCATGAATGAGTAAATCTTATAACCATGTCTTACCCTCACAAAATAGGCTCAATGTTTGCCATGAAAATAAAATAAGAATTAAATAAAAATATGCAGAATTGAAAGGTTACACGTTTGGGATGCTGGGAAGACAAATTCCCGTCTAATGAAGCTCATAACATTCACGTGTGTCCCAAGTCAAGACATGCACAGGTTGCTCCCTATCCGTTGGGACAACATCCCAAATAGAATCATCCTCGGATTTAATACCTGCAAAAGAAACAAGATCATTAGTAATTTGGCTAAGTGACAGTAAGGACCTTGTTTGCGATCGAGTAATAGGCCTCGGCCCCCAAGGCATGTCAGTGAGGCAGCGATTGCTTGTAACACCCTGACTTTATAAGTTGGGCAATTATCGGGGTATTACAAAGGACGTTCATGAGCGTTAAGTCTAGGGGTATTTCTGGTAACATTTTTCTCGTACATACGATGTAATGAAAGGGTAGGGTAGCTAGAATAATACATTCTGCATGGTTACATGTTATTTTATGACATGTAATTAGGGGAAAGTGTTACGGGATTAGAAGTTAAGTAGGAAAATGTGAGGAAAGTGCTGATTGTGCACTTGCGAACAACTACGGACGACTCCGCAGACGCTGTTCCTCGTCCACAATGTGTAGAACGTTGTCCCAACACTTTAGGACAACTCGAGGATGTTGTCTTTGCATCCCAAGGGTCACCCTTGCCTCTATTGTCTTCGCGGATGAGACTACGGACGCAGCCCAGTACATGTGGATGCCACAGGTCACGTCCAAATTGAATCTATCTAGAACTGGACGCTTCCAAACATTTGCAGACGAGTACAAATGAGGACCGACCTCGTCTGATTTGAATCTATCCATTTTATGGACATATTCGGACGCGTGCTGATGCGTCTTGTGGACGACAAAATGCGTTCGAATGTAGTCTGCGGACGGTACAGATAGGACGGGGAACAATGTATCCCTATGTATAGTCATAAATAAGAAGAGAGATAAAGGCAAGTGTGAAAATATTATTCATGTTGATCAATAAACTTTATATGTTTAGCTTCCCATTGGTGCAACACATTGGGTCTACAGATAGAATTCTAGGTGTAATTATTACCTTAGCTTTAATTAATTGGATTGCCTCTGTAAGTCAGTGATACGTTGAAACATGTAAGCATCTGCAGTAGCCAACTTGACTGTAGATAACCCTCATTCCTGTAATTCTCCTTTATTTCTACCAAAATGTCATTGTTTCATTATGTTGCGGACACGTTTAGAATCGTGGACATCAATACCTTTATAGTCCACAGTTCAGTGCATGCCCTTTTTGTTTAAAACGATTGTGTTTCCATCACTAGTCATTTATATCATAGACGCATTTTGATCCACGGATGCCAATGTTCCCTATAGATCATTTTTTAACACGTGCCACATAATAAAAATGATGTTGTTCACTAATTATAGTGGTTACCAATCAATCTACAGATGCCTACGCTCATGTGGGTTCACAATTCAGAATGTGTTACTTATCCAAAACAATTTGTTTATTTCCTATTGCGGATGCCTTCCAGTCTGCAGACGCCTTCTAGTCTGTGAACACCTAAACTTTTGTAAGTCCACTGTTTAAAGTCGATATATATCCAAAATGATGTTGTTTCCATTATTTAAATGTTGTCACGAAAACATTCCCTTCCATGAATCTAACGATCAATACTTGCTTCGCTATTTTCAATCAACAGCTAGTGTTTCATCCACAAGGAATCTTCCCCTTTTGTGGAAAAATCTTTCATCCAATCAGATGATCCTTATTTAATCTGACAACTTGATCCAATGGGCATTAATCCTTCTGCACGACATCTTTCATGGCATCCATGCATGAAAGCATCTTTTAAATCCAACGGTTCATATCTCATCTGCCCTTTTAATCCAACGTTCCACATTTTGTACGCTCTTTATACTCTCTTTACAACTTTAATTCAAATGATGTTGTTTCTATTCTTTAGTACACTGCCACGAACACATTTGCTTTAGTGGAAACGTTCCATAATAATCTAACGGTTATTTTCTCCCCCACTTATCTCATCTAACGACCCCCTTTAATTACTTCCTTCCAAAGTGACATCATCCATTATCTCCCAATCATTGCACGACATTCCATCTAATTTTTTTTGCCTTGTACTAGTCGACCACAACTTCAACTTCGGTCGATCGCAAAATGAACAGAGAGCATTCTTTTCTACCAACAATAATTTCTGTCTCAAAAAATATCATTTTATCATCAAATTGGCTGTGAACATTTTTCCAACTTTTTAAATATTTACAATTACTTATTTTCTGGATATTACATATGTAAAGCGGGAAATAAAAGGGGAATGATTGTGGGTTCCCCTTGGGTTGCAAAACCCTAACCCTCTTGGAAGTTTATTTGAGTATGTACACACATATTAGAAATAATGGCCAATAAGGTTGGGTTTCATGATGTGTGCGATTTTATATACGATGGTGTTTAATCATATATATATATATATATTGACATTCACAAATGTCATGGCCCTTTTTACATTTTTCTTTTCATTATTCATTTGTTCATAAATGTTTATGATTTTTTTTTTAATGTGTGAAGGGAAAAGAGAGCAAAAGCAGAAGCAAACAACATTTTCAAAAGACACTTTTCAGATAACACCATTAAAAGATTCTTAACACACTTTTATAATTTACATTTATAGGGAGTCATAACCTATAGGTCAAAACGTGTCGGGTAACAGAAGCACTCATCATGACCATGCTCCTTCATTGCAGTCTTTTCCATCACTCTATGCATACTTCATTAGAATCAAATTTCTCATCTACATCACAAGATTTAAACTATCAGTCTAATGTTGAGTAAGAGATAAAATGAAATGATTAATGTATGCTCATGCTGACTCAATGTTCATGCCATTTACTTTCATAAAAGAACATATTTTTTATATCCTTTAATTTATATCCATATAACTGTCCAAACGTTGGAGATTATCGGTCCAAGAGAAAATATACATCCTATGGTCCATGTTGGCCTAAACCATCACTCAATCCTGATGAGGGATGAGATACATCCTCTTGTAGTTCTCCCAAATAGAATTGTTGCTAGTCTCCCCAACCTCCAATGTCTATTTACATTTATTCAATCCATTTGATTTGCATTACAATGCATATACATGCTAACATTATCATAACATACCCAAATCATGATGCATATGCATATGCATTACATTCATCATCTAGCATATGATCAACAATTTATCATTGAATTACAATCATCAATGTTACTAAAGTAGCACATCAATAGTATCATCTAATAACATTATCAAACAACTAAGCAACAATACAAAACAACACACCCTAATATCTTGTGATGTAGACCATCATTAGTCAAACACATGCATATCTCTTATCTTGGTCCTTGTAGACTTTCACACTTGAAGTACCTTCTTGTACAATAATACCTTCATAGTCAATACACATCCATAAAAATCCAAGATAGGACCAATATCTTGTAAGTATGCATTCTAGGGGTTTTCCCTTGATTTTTACCTATTTTTGATCAATCATAACTATTACAATACTTTACCAAATCCTATAATTTTAAGACCAACATCTCCCTTAAGATGTTCTTAATAACATACCCAAATAGCTTGACTCATAAATTTTGGGAAAGTAGTCAATAACTATCAAACACCTAATCTACTCAGTTTAACCCATTTTCTTCCTTCCTCTTTCTATCATGCTTCCATATACTTATAAAAATTCTTAACAAAACAATAGAGGATCTTCACATACCTTAGCCTTTGAAGAAATAAGATGAGAGAGCTCAGGAGATGCTTGAGAGAAAACCTTATTTTCTTTTAGAAAGCTTAAGTGTTTAGCTTAAGTCCTTTGTGTTTTTATTCTTCTCCCACTCTAAGATAGAGGTGCAGTTCATTAAACATACCCCAGGGATTCCCACCTCTATTAGCTCCAATTATAACATGACATTCCATGAGAAGTCAGGGGGCCTTTGGTATCCATCGATCACTACCACTCAGATGATCAACCGCAAAACACTTGAGCCTAAACTTTGTATTTCCTTCAAATTACCGGTCGGTCACTTTCTTCTAAATGATCAACTGCTAATCTCAACTTTACAATATATATAGACACTGATCGACCACCCTTGTAAAGACCCTATTTTTCTTACATTTGAAAATGTGTAAAATTTAAAACTTTTTTTTTCTTTTATAAAATCAGCGTAAAACTTTTCTTTCGTAAAAACCTTTTTCAAATAGCAGTGAAAGTAAATACAATTCTTTTCTTTTACAATTAAATACTTTACAAAACCTTTTTCCTTTCTTTAATCCTTTAGCCTAGCCAGCCTCAAGATACGCACGTGTAAATCTTTCATCAACTGCTTCTTAACTTGTTGCGTGTAGCTATATCACAAGTTTTAACTAATGAGCCCAACACTTAGTAAGTGATATAAAATAAAATAGGAAATGCATATGTTGTACGTCTTTTAAAATCCGTATAAAGTTATTTGTTTTTGTTTCCTTTTCCTTTTCCTTTTACGTATTCTTATTCTGTTTCTGTTTCTAGTTCTGTTTTCTATTTTTGTTTCCTTTTTCTTTTATGTATTCTTATTCTGTTTTTGTTTCTATTTCTGTTTTCTGTTTTCATTTCCTTTTTTTTTACGTATTCTCATTCTGTTTCTGTTTCTATTGCTATTTTCTATTTTCATTTCCTTTTTCTTTTATGTATTCTTTTTCTGTTCCTGTATCTGTGTCTGTGTTCATATTTGTATATGTTTTTGCGTATCCGTACCCGTATACATTTTCGTTTCTAGAAATCCATTTTTGTTTCCGTTTTCGTTTCCATTTCCATTTCCGTATCCATTTTTTAATCCATTTTTGTAGCTGTATCCATTTTCGTTTCTATGTCCATTTTTTTTTTCTTTATCTTTTACGTTTTAGTTTCTTTTCCATTTTCCGCTTTCTGTTTCCCTTTATCTTTCCTGTTTTAGTCACTTTTCCATTTTCCATTTTCTGTTTTCCTTTTTCCTTTATAAACATTTTAGTCTCTTTTTCTTTTTCCATTTTCCTTTATCTTTTCCGTTTAGTCTCTTTTCCATTTTTCGTTTTCTTTTATCTTTTACGTTTTAGTCTCTTTTCCATTTTTTGTTTTTCGCTTTCCGTTTTCCTTTATCTTTTACATTTTAGTCAATTTGTCGATTTTCATTTTCCTTTATCTTTTACATTTTAGTCTATTTTTTCTGATTTCCTTTACATTGATGCACCCGACCCCTATGCCCCTGGCATAGCAGCAATGGCATAATCTGAAAGCTCGCTAGCCAATGACCAGTCCATCCAATGCACCCTACCCGTCACCTCTAGTATAACAGCAATGACATAGTTCGAAAGCCCACCAACCATTGGGTGGTCTGTCCTTGCATAATCTAGGGACCCTACAACAGGTATGAGCAAGAATGGCATAATCCTAAAGCTCTGGTAGTGGCAATGGCATAGTCTGAAAGCTCAACTAGCGACCGTGCCCACCAAGGACTGAAATGACCTCACATCATACCGTTGCCTCTACTTTACTTTACTTTACTTTTTATCATTTAAATTCGTTTCTCATCTGTTTCACTTTCCATGGTAAAATGGATATTCCTACAACCTAAATGATGGTAATCTGCTTCAAGTGATCAACCCTCGATAACACCGTAGACTTAGTATGTGTGAGCATCGATTAAACCATTCTTTCAAACCATGCATGATGCTCGTGAATGCATACAGTATCTATCATATCATTACTATAACTTCTAAACATGCTCATTATCATAATTTAACGTAAGGAACCTGCATCTAATAAACATATCAATAAAAGAACCTAATTCTAATAAACACTCAACAAGAAGCAGTACAATTCAACATGCTCAATATTTGTCTATTCTCGTAATAACCTGAGTTTTTATTTCCTTCAAAAATATAATGAAATTTAAAAATTTTCTTTTTATAAAAGCATTGGAAGACTTTTCTTTCGTAAAACCCGATCGTTAATTTCTTTACTTAAATCCTTTTATAAATTACAGTAGAAGTAATAAAATTCTTTTCGTTTAAGAACATACCTTAATTATATTACAAGACCTTCTACCATTAATTTTCACTTAACTTCTTTTAGCTCAGCCAGCCATAAGACTCGCGTGTGCAAATCCTTCATCAACTTCTGCAAATCTGTTCTCGTACATATACCTACATCACGGGGAAAACAATAAGTCTAACGCCTAGCAGAAATCAGAATAGAATGCAATGATAATGCTTATTCATGATCATGCGATGCATTACAGAGAAGATTCATATCTTGTTTGTTAATCGGAGAGATGGATATGTCAATTGGTCACGTGCCTTAACCGTATCTCCGACAAGGAGACACACCAATAGGGGTGTCACCACGTGCCGTATCCATACACTTTTGTTGAAGACATTGGGGATTTCCGTACAAGAGAAGAGGTAAACCTAGGGTGCATGTGGCTCTACCGTAACTCTGCTCCCTATGTGGGAGTAGTTACCCCATTGGGGTAGTCACCACCGATGAACCGTCACCAATTCTCCCGAACCCCCACATGCCTATTTACATATATTAGGCATATCATGCAATATGCTCACAATTTTATAAGCCCTAAGTATGATGCATGGATGTCAAATATAGTTCACAAAATATAAAGAGATCACACAACGATATACAGAATATGAGAAAGAACACATAATTATAAAGGAGTATCTCATATGTTGATTACAAGAATTTGTACAAATACTAATTTACTAGGAGTAATTTACATACTGATTATCGACTAACCATTTATATAGATGTGCACATTATGAACTCACACCGAAACAAATCACTTACTCAATGACAGGGAAAAGTCCACAAGCTAATCGTTAATGGTTTATGCAATATTAGCTCAACAAGTAGAATTTCACAAAATTAGGAAAAATTACAGAATAACCAAGTTCAATTCCTCTATCCCAGTATAGCCAATCATAACAGCCACAGTAAACATCTTACAGTAGTTAAACTAACTCTTACATGATCCAGGATATCAACGTTGATAAGTGACAATAATAAACACTCATTTATTAGTGGAACAATTCCCTTACAACACCAGCAGAATCAATTTTAAACAAGCCTAGTCCTTGGAGCAGTTCACAACACATTCCTTGAACTATCAATGGGTTGTGAGAACAATTAATCTATAGGTATATGGAGTCAGAAAACAAAACCATCCTCTATCATTTATTCCACAGTTCACAGTTCCATAATCCAAATTATAACAGAAAGCAACAAATCAAGCAAACCCAGTGATGTAGGGCCTCCTCTGGCCAACTACATCATCCTAATTCTTACTTCATTATTGTAGCAGCCAAGGCCACAATCTCCATCTGATTCCTTCACTGCTGCAATCTAGACCAGCTTCAACCAGAAACACTAAACAGGAGCTCACTTCTTTCTCCACAGTTCACAGAATAATACACATACACAGAACATAATGAAATATTCCCACCTTCCTCTTCACTCTCCATAGTTGTAGCACTTAGGACAGGAATGGAGACTTGATTGGTCCCAAATTAGAGTTGTGCAAGATTAACAAATCTGTAAATCGGCTATATGAAAATATGGTCTTCAGTTTTAAATTAGAAATAACTTCACTTACATAAAGCATTAAGCGCTCAAATTTATAGGGTTAATAAATCACAATCCAAAGAATATTGTATCAAAATTTCAGCTTCAAAACTCGTCGTATTCACGAAGATACTCTACAAACAAAATTGCCCAAATCTGGAAATTGGTTAATACAAATTCAGAGCTTTGATTTTAAAACGCACGTAACGTCAAATGCATATATCCTTTTGAACTCAAATTTCTATGACTGTTAAACAAAAAATGCAAGAGTAATGAGACCAATTTTCAACTTAAGTTTCAACACGACCAGCAAGAATCGCACTAAAGAACACAGACCCCAAATTAGGGTTTCCTTACTCGGATTCTAGACAACAAAAGTAAAATAGCAATTTCTTCTGATACATAAAATATTTCGACTCCAAATTCACAAGACCAGCAGCCAACAACTATAAAAAGAATGCTACCAATTTCCAGCAAGAAAGAGCACGCACAAAGGAAGTTGTGTCTGCTGCAACCAAAATCGCAAAACAGAATCTTCAAATTCCAGATCTGCGGAGCAAATTTCTCCGCTTTCTTTGATTCACCAAATGACCTCCAAATCACATGAAACCCGCGCCAAAATAACACCAATCCAATATTCTTTCTAGAGGTTCAAGAAAAAGGATTACCTTCTTCAATACGTAGCCACGAACAGAGACAAAAGATTCGAGCTGGTCCTCTACCCTTCAACAGAAAAGGGGCGAGAATCGGCCTATCCAAAAAGATGACACTCCAACAAGGGTTTGCTTGATCTTCTACTTCCACACCCCACACACAACCACATGAGATGATTGTTGAAAGAAGTAGCACTGATCAACCTATCCAAGATCCAACAAGAACAATAGATTGATTTGGAGAAAGAAGAGTGGCCGAGAGGGAGACTCATCGTTCTTCAAAGAGAAGCACACGGCTAAACACAAATTTAGGGTTTTTTCAATTGAGTTTAACATTCACATTAGAAGGGAATAAATAACCTCTAATGGCATTACAAAGCAAAGACAAAATTGCCCTTGGAAAGACAAAATAGGGCATAAGGGCTCAGTTTGCATGCAAACCGAGCACCTTCCAAAAACAAACCAAATAACATTCTAAAAATCCACAAAAAATATGTTCCAGTCCATAACCAGCAACAAACATAAAAATATGACGTAAAAACTCAAGCAAACAATCTTAATTGGTCTCAAAACTTAGCCACTTTGCAGCTCCTTCAAGCCGGGAAATAAATGAGCTAGCCGATTGAGTCTGCATGGCTCCACGTGAGAACATGGTGCGAAACTACTTTGTCATCATGCGATGGCACCTCCGTGAACCCCATTGAATGATTGTTCCCTAAAAAATAAGAACACGTTAGAAAAGTAACGAGCCTCTTGGCCCGAGCTCGGATGAATGGTCCTTGGGGCATATCAAGAGTTCAGCCTTGTTTCACTCAGTCATCCCTTTACTTAAAGGCAACAGAGGACCCACGTGAAAGCTGGAGGAGATTGGACATTTGCCCATTTCAATGGAGGAGGTCCAATATGTGATGGCTATGTGGAAAGCTCCAAATCTTCTTAGGGGAGGAAAAAATCGCCAGGCCGGCCAAAAGAAATAAACCGGTTCAACATGAAACCAACAGGACGGAACCCGAACCAAATCCCCACCGAACTGAAGTCCAAGCCCCTACCAGCCAACACCGATTCGTCCCTACAAACCCATCACTGTAACACCCTTCCAACAATTGCAACAGCAATTTTATCCAATCAAAAAGCCAAATTCAAATTACGTACCACGGTCAGTTGTGGAGAGAACCATAGCCTCGTGGTTTAGATTAGCCCAACCCACACGCCTGGAGTCGCATGTCGACGCTGACCCGAGCCTTCATCGCCCGAGCTTGCTCCCTCTTCTCCCTTTGTCCATCTCGTCCTCTCGGTGTCTCTCTCCCTTTGATCTCTTTCTCTTTAGCAAATCAAGGGCCAACAATTAATTTCTTCGCGGTTCTTCTTTTGTTTGATTTCCAGACCCGAGCCATAATCTGCGTGAACCGGTTCGGCTGAACTGGTTCAGCACTCCACCCTAAATATCTATTATTTTTAATCCCTCATTTAATCTTCATATAATATTCACTTAATCTCCAATTAATTACTCTCCTACATTTTAATCTCAATTAATCCATTATTTCTTTTCCTCTTTAATTGAAACCAAGCCACAATTGTTTCCGGATAGAGCCAAACCAATCGGTTCAGTCCATATTTCTTCCTCGGTTCAAATCTATTTTTCAGACGAGGGAAGGCGTCTACACCTTCGACCACATTTGTCTAAAAAGTTGACAAAATTAGACAGATTCAAACGTTACTTGCCCACCTTCGTGCGTATGCGTCCGCATACGTCCTGACTCATCTGAAAAGTTGACAAAATTCAACAAATTCAAATGTTTCTTGTATGCCTTCATCCACATGCGTCTCGACTCGTCTGAAAACTCATTTTGCAAACATGGGATGATTTCGGAAGCGAATTGTCGTCCCGGCGCATCCCAAAACACAGGGAATGACCAGAATGCATTTTCGACGAGGAACCTCATTCCAACATCGACGGCGCTCAACCGAAATGTTTAAACATACAAATCCGTGATAATTTTTCCATTTAAATATATTCCAACATATCTCTTCCAAATTAATCCTAATTATCATCAAATAAATTCTCATTATATTCAAACAAATACGCTCTTGGTAATACCCCCAATTATTTTCTAATTTATCTTTATTAAATTCTAATATAAAGGTTGGGATATTACAATTCTAATGAAGAAGTAAACAACATTAATATTCTACTAAAGAAGTAAACAGTCAGCATACAATTCCTAACTCTTGTGATGTAGGGCTCCAAAGACCAAAACACATGCAATATCAACTTACCTATCATTCGACATGCGTTTTAACACTTAAGCTCTTCCTTCTTCCTTCTCATTACCTTCACAATTAATGATATTTAATTATTAATGACAATCCCTCCAATAACCCTTTACAGAGTTCCAGCCAATCAACGAGGGCTAACATCATTAACCATTCCACAAATTCTATTTTCTAACTTCATCATAACAGTGAACTCTCGACCATATTTCACGGAAACATTTATAAGAACAGGGTAACATTTCATTATCCATTTACACCAATTTAACAAAGCAAGTACATATATCTAATCCAAAAAAACGGAGAATAATCTATTTCTAACTTCAGGCAATAGAACATACATCTACTCTTTATGTCAAATAACATTTTACAAGCCAGTAATAAGAGGTTAACAACTTCAAGCTAATCACAGAGAGCATATATTTGAAGTATTCTTCACATAACCAAGCAGCAATAACCAATGGAGAGTATTATCCAAACAGCAAAGAACCATTTCCAAGCATAGGGCATGCATATATCGAAGCATCAAATGACAAACAACAATCCCCTTCAAACTTCATGTCAATCACAAACTCCATAAAATAATTTAGGAAGAAGTTCAAATACCTAAAGACCAAAGGAACCCGAGAGCAATAGAGGGCTTCACCACTTCTTCTTCTTCTTTTCCTTTCTGTTTCTTCTTTCTTTCTTCTTTCTCGGCAGCCTTTCACCTTCACAAGTCATAGCTCTCCTCCAGAGAGCATTTCACTCTCTGCCTCGCCCATTCTCTTCTTTCCCCTCTGTCTCTCACTCTTCTTCACAAAGAGCTTCTCATATAAGCTCCCCACCAATCCCCAAAATCTCACTTAACTCATGGATGCACCTCAAAGTGCAAGGGAACCAAATTGAAGCTATGCACTCAACGGCTAGGTCAAATCTATGGACTCAACTTCAAATAGGTAGAACTTCTAATGCAGGTAGCCAATGACTTTCAAATTTGCAGGGGTTCAAGAAATACCAAAAAAATAGCTTCAATCCCAATTTCACAGTAAAAAATGTAAAGAAACGAAAGATATGCACGCAGCAACAAACTGTCCCGGAATGGATCCCATAAGACAATTTTAGCGACCTCCAAATAACATTGCACAAAATCACGAGATCAATTCCAAAATTCACAAAATTATGACCAGTTCAAAATACTCCAGA
>CM039477.1:12882849-12912613 GCA_022433065.1 Begonia loranthoides | reverse complement strand
GATTATTAGTTTGATTGATACGAAAAAAAAAAAGAATACTCACTATTGGGCATGAGTGCTTAGCTAACATGCTAGCCAAGCACTCTAATAAAAACAAGTTTGTAATGACCTAAAAACTAACCAAACCAACTAATAATCCTGTAGTTCCACAAAACATAAGTTCAACTAACATGGTAAAACATAAAAAGAACATTTTTCAATCTAAAAGGTCCAACTTAGCTTCGAAGCTTCGATCTTCAAATTGGTCGTGGGTGTTGTGAACAAGCCGAGGGGATGCATTATCAATCCAAGTGAGTAGATGTATTGGTGCTACTTTGTCTTCATGTCTAGGCTCCTCTTCAATACCATCTAGCATGATGTTCCCTACAACATAACAACTAGTTAGATGAGTAATGAGCCTTTTGGCATGGGCCTGAGTGATAGGACCTTGTGGTGCATCACTCATTGAAGGAGTTGCCATATGTAAAGAGAGCATACATGGAGGATTTACATATCACAGTTTCCCCAGGATACGCATTTTCTTCACGAGCTGGAAAAACCAAGTGGAATCGGGTCTAGCATGGAATGCATAGGTATTAGCCACTCACTCAACCTCTCCCACTACTTCTTTGCCACTACCAATTCATCCACCACCTTTTATTTTCCATTGCCTCTGCCATTTTCTTCGTCAACCTTCACATCACACAAAGCACCATCCACGACAACTCACACCAACAGAAGACAGATAGAGAAGGAATACCTCAGAATGCACCAATTCACAACACTCGACATTGGAGGCCAAGAATCAAAAAAGGACACTTACCTCGCATTGGTGCTAGAAGACTCTACCATCATCAGAATTGCACCCAGAAGCTTAGTCCCGTTAGCTAAGCCCTCACCCAATAGAAATCCATCCACCCGAATTCATTCCCTGCACCCGACGCAACAGAAACAACAGCATCGCGGGTTCTACTCACACCCACAATCGCGCCCCACCGAAGCCATTCTGCAGTTCGTCACTTTTGTTCGTCGCATCGTCACCAGTTGCTCGACAGAGGAGTTGTCTGCTTCATCTCCCATTGCCCGAGTCCTCTCCTATCTCTGTTGAGTCTCTCTCTCTCTCTTTCTATTTTTCTCAAAATGGTCGCGGGCGATTCTCCATTTCTCTCCTTCTTTTCTTCCAAACTAGACCGGCGGAGAGAACCGGTTCACTCCTCCCCCTTTTTCCTTTAATTTCTTCTTTTATTTTATTCTATTTCCTTTACTTTAATTTATTTAATAAATATATAATTATTTATATATGCATGTGTGTGTGTGTGTGTGTGAAATATATGTATCTCATATTAATCACTCCAATTCCAATTCCAGACTTATTCTGAATATCACTTGACAATAATTATAGGTCCAATTTAAATTCTTCAAATTCCATTTCCTAAATTAGTTTTTCCCCAAATTATAAAATAATATATCATCATTCTATGCTTATCATGACCTAGAGATTCTGGGTATTACAACCCTTCATCAGCTGATCGATTGGAATTTGTCAACTTAACAATTTGTATAGACACCGGTCGTTCAATGAACGACCGCAGCTTCTCAATTTTACAATCTATACAAAACTGGTCGTTCATTGATCGATTGCCCAAAATCCTTATTTCCTAATCTGTATTGAAGTTGAACGATCGCTAACCGCAATTGATTGATTGCTAATATGTTGATCGACCAGATATTCATCCGAGAGCTCAAAATTTCATTTCTATGTACAACCGAGCGGTCAATCCTTACTTTGATCAACCGCTTCCTTCTTCAAAAGTCTCGTAACCCTTTGAATTTCACTCCTCCTTATGCTAAACGCAAAGTTCTCCAAGTATACATCACCTAATATAATTCCCAATATAATCTGTTGATAATTCACTATACTCAAACTGTAATACCTCAACTTTCCGTAACGAAATTAAATAAGAATAATTGAGAAATTAATTGGGTGTAATTTGATTATTTGGATAATTGTTGAAAATAAAATATTTATTTGACGAAAATTAATAGAATTGGTAAAGTGGGAAATTTGGTTAAGATTTATTGGGGAATAATTAAATGAAGATGTTAAGTGAAATAAAATAAAAGAATAAAAGAAAAGATTAAATTGTTTATGAAACGTTGGCATTTGGAGAGGTGAAGAAGCAGCGACAAAATCATGGAGGAACGGACGACGGATGTGAACAATAGACGTTGGGGATGAAAAGGAAACGGTGTGGTTTAGAGTCAAGACTGACGTCCCTTATCAAAGAAGGACGTCCAAAATAAGAGAAAGGATGGCAACTATTAGTATGTAAGTGGAACGGCGTCGTTGTAGGAAATGTAGGACGTCCTTAATGGACAAAAGGACGTCCGAAATAAGACAAGTAGAAGACGCCATTAAGTTTAAGTGGAGCGGCGTTGTTTGTGACGAAGAAGGAAATCGTTTCAAATAAGAAGGTGACAGACGTCCCTTATAGCGAAGAGAAAGACAGACATTCAAAATGGAATGAGGGACATCTAAAATATAAGGATAATGAATGCCCCTTATTGAAGAACGGATGTCCCTCATGGCAAAAAAGAGATGAACATCCCTAATTGTGAAGGATATCGGACGTCCCTTATTGAGAAATGGACGTCCCTCATGGAGAAAAGGTTAATGGGGATCTCTTAGGAATAATGGAGGTTAGTTATCAAGACGAAAAATGGATGGCGTCGTTGCTAAGTATAGGTGTAATACCCCAATATTTTAATCATCGGGATATTACAGGGCATATTAGGAGCATTAGGCCTACGAGTATTTTAGTGATAAGGAATAAATTAGATTTAAATTGCTAAATTAAATCATTGAGGGGTAAATAGATTGGATTTAACTTAATTAATTAAGTGGGTAAATTAATAAAGGGGATTAAGTATTGGAATGGCCAAGCCATTCTATGTTTGTTTGTTGTTCGCGGACCACAACGAGAAAGGGAGGGAGATAGGGGAGGAAAGGAGAGACGAGGGAGAAAGATCGAGACAAGGAATGCGCCGGCGAGCGAACGGGACAGGCAACGAAGGAACGATGTCCAAGCGCGGCATGGAGTGGCAAGCTGGAGACGGGACGACGGCGATTTAGGGCTCGCGATTTCGGGACTTTCGCTACGGAATTTTTTGGTTGTGATTCAAGGGTGCTCAGAGCTCGGCGTTCGACGGGATGTAGGGGGCGGTGTTCGACGGGATGCAAGGGTGGCGATTTCGGCATTCATTGCGTTGGGCAGGCGTGGCTCGCGGTTCGCGAGGGGATGTTGGCATGGCTTCCAGTTCAGGCTGGACCGGCCAGAGGCCAATGGTCCAGCTTTCAGTTCGGGTGGAGCAGCTGTGACCTGGTTTCAGTTCGGCCAGAACAGGTACTTCTCTGGCTTTGCCCTGATGAAATTGATAGCATGCTAGGCGTGGGGTGCATCTTCTGAAAAGTTGGAGAGGATTTTCGGTCATTGTTGGACAACAAAAGGTGGGGGACTCTTCTTCTCTAAAAAAGGAGAAGAAGCTAAAGGAATTCTCTAGAGGATTGGTCCGAGCGTGTTTTCCTCTGGAGGCCAAGAAGGTGACATTTCCTTCTCTCTGAAGTTCAGTTTTTTGGGTTCTGTTTTGTAGTTTTATATGTGGGATTGGATGATTTTGTATTGGTATGTTGTCTGTATTGGGTTGTAGTTGACTTCTTCTTTGGTTTATGTCCTGTGAATCTGTGATTTTGGATTGTAGTGGTCTGTTGTGTGGGAATAAATTACTGCTGGATAATAGATAATGAACTGTTGTGATGGATTAGTTTTGCTCTTGGATAATGGATTCTATTTCCTGTAAAGCATATTATTTCTGTTAAGGCTTGAATAGCAATCTTGTTGTTGGTTATTGCATTTTGGTCAATAGGATGGATGTAACGACCCAATTTTTATTTCCTTTTCAAATCACGTAAAATTTAATACTTTGTCTTTTATAAAATCAGAGTAACATTTTCTTTTAAAACCGATTGTTAAATCATTTTTCCAATTTATAGAATGAAAAATAATCATTTAAAACATTTTCGTAGCGGAATAATTCTTTTTCTTGAAAATCTTTTATAAATTCTTTTATGAAACGCAGCAGAATTAAAACAAAACGTTTAAAGAATATTAATTAATATATGAAACCTTTTACAAATAATTTCTATTTACTCTCTTAGCTCAGTCAGCCATAAGATCCAGCCGTGCAAATCATTCATCAACTGTCTTCTTATTTCTCGTTCATACCTACATCACGAGTAAAACAATGAGTCTAACGCTCAGAAAGAATTACAATGAATGCAATGCTCATGATATGCATGTCTTACGCCAATGCAATTCGAAAAGGAACCTGTCTTTTCCGTTACCCTGAGAGAATGGATGCATCATATAGTCAAGTAGCTAGTCGTCACCCCTTCATGTGGATACATCATATAGCTTCACTACCCTGACCGTCACCACTCTCTTTCGTTTGAGATGTTGGGGATTTCTGGAACAAGGGAAATGACGAGCACCATAATCCACGTGGTTAACCGTCACCCCGATGAGGGGATACGTCCTATAGTGTCCCCACCGATGGACCGTCGCCATAACCCCCGAACCTCCACATGCTCATTTACGTTTATTATGCATGCCATGTGAACAAGTTTAGAAGCCCTAGGTATGATGCATGGGTGCACAACATACAACAATAGCCGACATAGAGCACAAGATATGTACAACAACATTATAACTGCTTCTAGTGAAATTAAAATAATCCATGCATAATCTCTAGTATTTATCAATAATGACAAGGCATGAGGTATTAAAATCTTGAAGCAATAACATAACAACTAATGATTGAGTTAAACCAAGACAACTTATATACTACCAATGGGCCATACACTACGTACGTTCGTAGGGAGGGAATTATAATTTTTTTAACATTCACAATAGAGCAATATCAACAATTTATGCAGATCTTTCTATCCCTTTGTTAACTAGTGGTTCTTCATTCAATGCACCCTTTTTGTATTCAGAATTGTAAAACTTCTCAAATTGCAGAGACTAGAATTACTTATAGCAGACCACCTAATTCCAACATTGGCCAAGTAGTGTTTCATAACTTATCAAGGGGAACAAACCAATATCACTGGGAAAAATTCTCTTCTGCAATGACAGTAAACATTTCTCAATGGTAGCCCATATGTTCTTTAAGTACCCGAGTAATCAATAAGGAAATTTCATAACAGTTATGTTCACAATATAAGTAAAACAATTCCTTCAACCCAACAAGAGTAATATCAATTAACAATCCAGTAACACTCCTCAGTTAAATCTTGAATATTCATGTTATACGTATCATATCCTATTAGACCATATCTCACAATTAAAGATAAGAGGGACCACACTCGTAATAGGGAAACCAAACAACACTTGAAATAAAATTGTCAAGGAAAGAAATTTCGCATTCTAACCGTAATATAGAACCCTCCCCTCGGCAACCCACATCCCCATTTTTATGATTTAAAGCTCAATATATTTCCAACATGTTGTTCAGCAATTAACAGAGACATTCGACGAGGCAACTAAATCTAGCAGCGATCGACAACCAATTTCAACACATCATCCAGCAACGACAGAGGATATTCAGCGAAGCAATTTATTTTTCCAGTAGAACTCAACAACACATTTCAACAACAAAGCTCAACAACAAATTGCAATTTATTTCAGGTAAAGCTCAACAACAAGAATCAACCCGCGATGTAGGGCCTCCCTTGGCCACAAGCATCCCGATTCTTACCTCAGGTGAACGTCCCGCTGCAGCAACTGGTCCGACGCGGCAGCTCCAGGAGGTCTCCAACCCGAGGTGTTCTGCCCTTCGCTAAATCGTCGCTCATCGTCGGGAAAAAAATGCTCTCCCGAAGAGCCCCTTCTGAACACATTTATAGGCGAGGAAAGAGATGAACCTCAACCCGTCCTTGTCTCGTGCGGCTCGCCGTCGACAAGCAAAAAGAGCAGATTCTATCGGAAGGGAGCGAAGACAAGGACGGATCCTGTCTGGAAGAAGCAGGAAGTCTCACCCAAATCTCCAGACAAACCGGTTCAGACCGAACCAAGACCTCCAGCCAGCCGACTCCTTCACAAACCGAAGCCCCCTGTCATCGCTAATCCATCGCGAGCCGCTGCAATCCTCCCAATCACCGGCAACCGAATTCAACAAGTTGTAATTTCAACTCCTTACCTCAATTTGGCACTGGAATTCACAGCACACAGAAGCTCAGCCAAATCCATCCCGCGACCTGGCGTTTCCAAGCCCTAGCTCCCGAACCCATCGCTCCCCAACCATGACCAATAGCCCACACGCTCACCGGACCACCACACTCGCCGGGGAAGCCCAGCACCGGCGCTTCTTCCCTCGCTATTCACCCTCTTGGGTTTTCTCCCCCGATCATCGCTCCTGTGCTCCCCCTCACTCTCTCCCTTCTCTCTATTCTCTATTTCTTTTCTGAAAAATGGCCAAACCAAATTTACCTTCCCCCTTCCTTTTGATCTCCAAAACCGAACCCGCCAATCGGCCCGAACCGGTTCACCAGCTGAACCGGTTCAGCACTCCACTCCCCCTTAATTTCCATCCTTCAATTAATATTCATTTTAATCCCCCTTCTATTAATTACTCACTTAATTAATATCCGATATTGTAATTCCAATTAATCCCACTTTATTTAACCTTAATTTAAATCTTCCTTTCACTCAATTAAATTCTTCTTTAATAATTTAACTAAATCATTTATCAAATTATTCTCAACCTAATTCTGATTTTCGATTCATTCTAAATATTTCTTAAATTATAATCTATCAGTTATGTCCTTAGTAATACCCCGATAAATATCCGACCAATCCGAATACTCCCAATTACTTTCCAATTTATTCTTATTAAATTCTGATATAAAAAGTTGGGGTATTACAATGAAATTGTGCACTATTGAAGAGTGTTTTATATCTCTTTTGGTTACCTGCTGGATTATGGATATATATGGAAATGCTCTGTTTACTTGGAATGTTTATGTTCGGTCTATGATAAGCATATAATTAGGGTAGAATCATGTTAAGTTGCATTTAATATTGTTGTAGTTATCAGAAACGAATATTAGGATTAATTATTAAGCTAAGTCTATGAGATTAAGTTAACAAGTGGATTAAATGATTTTAGTAATGACTAGCTATTTCTAATGAAGGTATCAGAAAGAGATAGAAGATAAAGATTTGGTGCTAACGCGTGAACGCTTTGAGGTAAGACTTGGGTGTGTCTTGGCTTGAGGAAGCCCTACACTGCAAGTAACATTTGCGTGAGCGGTAGAGTATGTCTGTTTTCTGTGCTTTAATACTCTGTATGTTTTATGTTATGCTTGGAGGATTTGTGTGTTGGATTTATATGTTAGTTTTCTGTGCCTTGCTTTCTCTGTAGCTTCATGATTATTCCTCTTGTTGTTGCTGTGTGTTTGATAATATTAGTTCTAGAGCTTATTGGTTGATTTGTTGATTTCTCTGCTCTTTATTTTGTACATATCTCTTTGTTTTGTACATATAAATTGGTGAGTGGAATTTGTAGTGAAGTGTAGAGTGGTTGTTTGTGATTAGCATGTCGACTAGAGTAACGAATTTATAATTAGAGGTAGGTTAATTTAATTAACAAGCATGTTAATTAATAACTTAGCTAGTTTACTAGTTATCGATTTAGTTGTTAATTCATTAAAAGTTGTTAATCAATCGAGTGCATTAACCTAATCTATTTAGTCAACGTAAGTAAATTAATAAAAGCATGTGAATAAACTTAGGTTGTAAACTTTTCAAGCATGTTATCGTTCTTTAATCTTGTCGTGCATTGTATGTTCATTATGGTTGTTATATGAATTCTCTTCTGTATGTTGTATGTACTTTTAGTATTAGGCATCATAACGATAGAAACAATTAGAAAAACTACCACGGGGTGGCCATAATCGAGTGAGGTTAAGAATTACCATTCCCTTATCAGGATTACAAGGCTAAATAACATAATTAATTAGAAACCATAAGATTCCCCAAACTCTACGCTCCATATACGAGTTATTCCTAAAATACGTAATTGAAAGAGTGGTTTGGGGTGGACCCATTCCAAATAACTAAAGAGAGACATCTCATATACATAAACCCATATTCTTACTAAGCCATTAGGCTCACGTCTTACTTGCGGTATAGGTACACATGACGCGCGGAAATCCTCGAGCAATGAAGAAGCAGTGGATGAGGGATTTGCACGAGCGAGCTTATGGCTAACCAGGCTACGAGAAGTTAAAGATATATTGAGTTGTAATTAATTTAAATTAAGTTTTCTTCCTTAAATTGTAATTAAACGTTAGTTTATTTTCTTTAAATTATTTACGCTTCCGCCATGAACGTTTACTTCCAAAAGAAATGTTTTAAGTGTTTTCTAACGGCCCGACTTGCACTATGATATTTCTTTCACAAAATCTTTGAATTTTAACGCATTTTTAAAAATGGATTTACGAAGAAAAAATCGAATCGTTACAATAGGGATTAAAGGACATCGTTCTGATGCGTGGGACGTCGCTAATGGAAAATGGACGTCCCAGCATTGAGAAATTGAATGGATACGACATCATTTAGGTTATGACAGACATCCCTCGATGGAAAATAGACGTCATGTGTAGCGAATATTGGTAGCAACATCGAGATTTCACACCTGAATAATAGCGGTCTCTCAAACGAAATTACAAAATACTTAAAAACGATGAATTTTAAATGGATGTTTATGCGTAACAATGGTAGCCTTCTGTGTATAAATACAGGGAGAGAGAGAGAGAGAGCGCCGCTATGAGTGAGACAAAGGGAAATAGGATTTATAGAGAGCGAAAATTGTGAGAAAAGGGGAGTCTTTGGAGTTTACTAGTGAAGCTGAAGGGGGCTGTGAAGTGGGCTGTCATGCAGAGTATTCTCCGACGACAAGGAGAGGTAAGGGTCCCCTGTGTGTTTTTGGGCTTCTTTATGACGACTCGGATTTTTCTTTACTTTAAAAATGTGTTAAATTTAAAACTTTTATAAAACAACAGAATTCTTATTAAAACCTTTCAATTAAAATCAAAGTTCTTTTCTTAAAAATCCAAACGTTAAAAACGTCTTACTTAAAACTCGTTACACAAATCTTTTATTAACAGGGGAAGACTTTATTTATAAAATCCATTTTTCTTAACTAATAGCGGAAGCAAAAAACATTTTATAGTGGAAGCATAAATCTTTCATTTTAAAAAGGACAATAATTAAATTATTACTTTACATTTATAAAACTATTTTCTCTTTTACTTTCCTTAGCCTAGCCAGCCACAAGTCCTGCCCGTGCAAATCCTTCATCAACTGCTCTTTGATTTTTGCATCATTTTCTCATGCATGTACCTACACCATTAGCAAACTTTGAGCCCGAGGCCCAGTAAGAAATGAGATACGCAGTATGATCATGTCTCTCTTTAATTATTTTGGAATAGGTTCCGCCCCAAACCAATTTTTCTTTACATTTCATTCTTTCATTCAAAACTCGAACGTCGAGTGGGAGATTGGAGGAACCTGTATTGGAGGTATAGTTTTGGTCGGCTTCTAACCACCTAGGGTAGATGGTCCCATTCCTGACAAGGGAGGGGACTTAGTTTAGACTACGTGATTAGATCCAAACTACTTGTCCGTCCCCCAACTCCCCATTTCCTTTCATTTTCTTTCATTCATTTCATTTGCTCGTACATCAAGCGGGACAATGGAGGAACCTATGTTGGAGGTACAGTCTTGGTCAGCTTCTAACCACCTAGGATAGCTGATCCCATTCCCGACAAGGGAGGAGACTTAGTCCAGACTACCTGAATAGATCTGAACTACCCGTCGGTCCCCTAACTCCCCATTTCCTTTTCTTTCCTTTCATTCATTTCATTCATCTGTTTTCCTCACATAATGTATATGACTACCACCCTAGAGATGGCACTTCCTACTTGTTTCTATTATCATGATGCATGTCAATAAGAAATAGTAATCACAACAATATAATAGTATAAGACATAAAGCAGTAATCACAACAATATAAAAGCATGAGGTATGGAAGTCTACTAACATATTATATAGGCATGCTTGGTAATTTAAAGGAAGCAATAACAATATAGACATGCCTTGCGATTTAAAAGAAACAATAATATCATAGGCATGCTTGGCAATTTAAAGAAAGCAATAACGATATAGACATGCTTAATAATTTAAAGAAAGCAATAACAATATAGACGTGTTTGGCTATGTAAATGAAACAATAACAATAAGCCAACATCCTAAACATGCTTAGAGATTAAATTAATAATGTGCGAACAACATAGGCATAATATGGCAGTATGGTGGAAATGCATACAAACAATTAAGGGAAAGACACTGCTAATGGTGTAACGACCCGGTTTTTTATTAACTTTAAAAATGCGTGAAATTTAAAAATTTTCTTTTCTTTTGTAAACAGCATAAACCCCTTTTTAAATTATAATCAGAGTTCTTTTTCTAAAAAGTCAGACTGTTAAAAAATTCTTTCTTTAGACTTGTTATAAAAATCGTTATAAGTAGTGGAAAACTATAGTTATAAAATCTTTTCTTAAAACATAGCGGAAGCGTAAATATTTCAGTTAAGGAATACTAAATAAATTAATACAGGTTACTTACAAACTATTTTACCCTTTTACTTTCTTTAGTATGGCCAATCCCAAGTCCCGCACGTGCAAATCCTTCATCAACTGTTTCATCATTTGTTCTCTTGAGTGCACTTACACCATTAGCAAACTGTGAGCCCAAGGCCCAGTAAGAAATGCGATATGCAGTATGTATGCCTCGAACTCATTATGTCAGAATGGGTCTGCCCCAACCATTCTTTTCTTTACATTTTTATATAACTCGTACATCGAGCGCGAGATTGGTGGAATCTATAAAGGAGAGGGTGTCTCATTTCAGCATCTAACCACCTAGTGTAGATAGTCTCGCAGTCCCGACAAGAAAAAGGTATAGTTCTTTTCTTCTCGTAACCCATGAGAGGGTATAAATTTTTGTCTACCAAGCTAGATCTGGACGACCCTTTGTATCCCCAACTCCCCATACATTTTCTTTAATCTTTTTTCCTCACTTAAATGCATATAAGTACCACCCCAGTGGTGGCACTTCCTACTTGTTTCTATTAATATGATTCATGTCAATGCAAATACAAACATGACAACTATAAGTCATTCCATCCATTCATCAAGGAAACAATAACAAAATAGGAAACAATAATGATATAGACGTGCTCATTGATAGATACATTTGGCAATTTAAAGGAAATAATAAAATATAGGCAAGCTTGGTAATTTAAAGAAAGCGATAACAATATAGACATGTTTGGCTATCTAAAGGAAAAAATCAACCATATAGACATGTAATACCCTGATTTTCTGTGATGGAATTAAGTAAAAATAATTGGGAAATTATTTTGGTATAATTGGATAGTTGAAGATTTAGTTGATAATGGAAAATTTAATTGAGGAATATTTGGATAATTATTGAGGATTTGTATGATGGAAATTAATTTAGGAAATGGAATTGTGAAATTTAAATTCAACCCTTAATAATCTTTAATCGATATGTGTGTGTGTGTGTGTGTGTGTGTGTGTGTGTGTGTGTGTGTGTGTGTGTGTGTGTGTGTGTGTATATATATATATATATTATAGAAATAAATGAAAGGAAATTAAAATAAGAAAATAGAAATAAAATGGGGATTTAAACCGGTTCGTCACGGGTCTGGTTTAGGCTATTGTTGCTAGTTCGATTTGGGGTTCATTAATTGAAGAGAAATGGGATTAGGGCTGTGTTTTGGCTAAAGAGAAGAGAGCAATTGAGGGAGGGAGAACGAGCGACGAAGGGGAGAAATCAGGACCGAGGTGTCGGCAACGATGGAGCTCGGGCCTCGCCGGCATGCTGAAGGTCCGTTGAGCTACTAATGGTGTGGGGATGACAGACCGCGTGGCTGGGGTTCAAAATAGTCACAGGTTGCAGGACACGGGTTGGATCGATTTCTCCCGATGCTGAGAAATTGTTAGCTGAGGTAAGTGGTTGGATTTTGCTACTGGTAATTAGACAAATTTGCTTTGATTTGTTTCTGCATTTGAGATTGGGCGTGGAGGAAATTGCAGGGATGAACTGGGCAGGGGAATTCGGTCTAATGCAGGCGATGACTCTCTATTTGGGTGGGTCTGAATTTGTGGTGAACCGGAGTGGGTTTTTCTTCAGCTGCTTCACCAAGATAATTGCAAGATTTCCACTCAGCATTTGCTGGTTGGACCACCCTCCTTGAAGTGGGTAATTTTTCCACCAACTAGTGATGTCTTCTCTGCCTATATAGGTATGGTAGTGGATGAACGTCTGTAGGGGCCTACTCTCAGATGATCTTTAAGTCTAGTGTTCTTAAGGAGACAAAAGAGTGAGAGGGAAGGCTCTGGGTCTCAGCTTTCTTGGACTCAGTAGAGAATTCTTCTCTGTGTATTGAGGATGACTAGGGGTGGGCAGAAACTGATATGAACCGGAACCGAACCTGGAACCGAGTCGGTTCCGGGTTCGGTTCTGGTTCTCGGTTTCACAAAAAGATTTTAATCGGGTTCGGTTTTGGTCATCGGTTCTGGGTATAGGTTCGCGGTTCCTTAATACAATACCCAATAAAAACCGATAACCGACACTCCCCCTCCCCTATGTATCACTTTGTCCCTACCCACCCCCAAAAACCAGATCTGGAACGAAACCCATCCCCAAAAACAAAAGTCTCCCTCAATCATTTTTTCTTCAAGAACCAGAAAACGCCATAAGCCAAAGTGTTGAGTTGTATCCAAGTGTTGAGTTGCTTGTATTCTTCTTTTAGATTTACATCTCAGAAACATTGGGTTTCCTTAGCTTTTTTCCTCTGCTCAAGGTGTTGCAGTGACTTCAGAGGAAGAGCCATATACAGGTTGGGTCGCTCTCTCCCATTCTGAAGCGGAGGAACGAAGGACGAGGAGAAGGAAAAGCCAAAACCTGAGGAGAAGAAAGAAGAGGTTCTCTGTACATTTCCCTTAGATTTGTGTTCAGATTCATGAATCTCTCTCATTACAAATCTTACACTGCAACTCAAAACTTAAAAAATCTCAACCTTCAAAGGCTTTCAGGCTTTGCCTGCTGACCTTGCGGGCATAACCTTATCAATGCATATAAACTGAGGACAATTTCTTGTGGCAGTGGAGGAGAATTTTCTGTAGCTTCATTGTTCTGCCTCCCATCTTCGATTTGCTCTGCTCTCTTCTCCTCCGGTGGCTTCTTGCCCTGGTTATCTTCCTTATTTTCTTCTCCATTTTATCATCCTCATTTTCTTCTGTCCATTTTACCATCGGGTATTTTGTGTTTAGGAGATCTGGAACTTTCTCACCCCCTCCCCCCCCTCCCCACCCATGCCTCTGCCCATGGAACCGAGAACCTCCGGGTCTGGACCCGGAACCGACCTCAGTTTCGGGTTCAGTTCCAGACCCGAACGGTTCTGGGTTCGGTACCGACTTCTCGGAACCGAAAACTGACTACTCGGTTCCAGATGGTCCAGAACTGAACCCAAACCCGAAATGCCCACCCCTAAGGATGACCGTGGAGAATTGGGGAAAATGTTGAGCTATAGAAAAATCTTTATCTCTTGTGATGATGGCCTAGTGTTTCTCTGGAAAATTGTGAAGCTGTGAAGGGAGAAGTCTATAGGTAATGGGTGTTCTTTGTTCTTCGATTGATAAATCAAGATAATGGAATGATATATGTTTTCTATCTTTGGATTGAATAACATGTTGACAGTTCAAGTTGAAGAAATTAAGGATGATATGTTTTGTGTTGGACACTTCTGTGTTGATAAATTATTGTGAATGCTCTCTGTATTCTTAGACTTATGGTGTTGTGTTTTGGGTAATCTGTAACTAGATGGGTATTTGTTGATTGTTAATTGGACAAGTTTGATATATGGTCTCTATCAAATATGTTGATTTCTACTGTCACTATAATTACATTGTGGTGTTGGATAATAATTGTTGGTTGAGAAGAAATGTTATTCAACAATTTGGTTAATGGTTATAACAACCTATAAACTTGGATGTTACCTGAAACTTGTTATGAAATATTGTCATAAGTAATGGAGACCGTTGGAAAGTAATGAATTGTGTAAAGTGAAGTTGATTACTGGGAAGTTGTGGATGAATTTGTGATTGGTATATATATAGTCTAGAATTGTGTTATGTTGGTTTTATAGTTGGAATATATGTTCCAGAATTGTGGATAGATTTTGATGATGATACTCAAATTTGATATGAGAATTAAAGAATGAATAAGTTTGAGGAATTGGTGAATGAATGGAATAGAATTATAATGTGTATTATATTTTCGATTTCATATAAATTGGACAATTGTGATTTAAAGGAAAATGTATAAAATAAAGTTACTTGTTTATTAACCATGAAATTAATGAAGATAAATTAATAGAAATTCGTTAAGCGAAAATTAAATTATTAAATAATAAACGAGAAATAACGGTATCAAAGTGAAGATTTATGATTGATAAAAATATTAATAAATAAATGATAATTATTTTGAAGGTATTAATGGAAATTATCAGGAAAAAGGATAAAGAGCTAAAATGCGCTAAGGACCACAAGTAAGTTGATATGCATGTGCTTTGGTCTTCGGACCCTACATCGCAAGAGTTAGGATTGTATGTTGTGTGCTTAATAGAACTATATTCTTTTAATGATATGTTTATTAGACATTTATACGATCATATAGGACTGTATGTATTCACGAGCATATTGCATGACATACTTAATATATGTAAATAGGCATGTGGGGGTTCGGGAGAATTGGTGACTGTCTATCTATGGTGACACCCCTATTGGAGTACCTACTCCCACGTAGGGGATGGTGAGGTATACTGTTAAGCCACATGGACTCCATGATTCATTCCTTCTCTTGTACTGAAATCCCCAATGTCTTAAACAAAAGTGTATGGGTATGGGACGTGGTGACACCCCTATTGGTGTGTCTCCTCGTCGGAGATACGGTTAAGCCACGTGACCAATTGACGTATCCATCGCCCAGGTTAACAGACAAGATACGGTTCTTTTCTGTAATGCATCCCATGATCATGAATCACATTTGCATTGCATTTCATTCTGTCACCTATTGAGCGTTAGGCTCATTAATTAAGTCTTGTTGATGTAGGTATGTATGAGAAACATGAGAAGAGGTCAAAGACAGTTGATGAAGGATTTGCACGGGTGGATCTTGTGGCTGACTAGGCTAAAAGATGTAAGAAAGAGGAAAAGGTTTTGTAAAGAGTTTTGTATTTAAATCATAAAAGAAAATAATTGTATTTATTATACGTTTTATTTCTTAAAGTTTTCATCTACAATTTATAAAAAGGTTTTAAGTAAAGAGATTAACGATCGGGTTTTATGATAGAAAAGTCTTCCAATATTTTTATAAAAAGGAAAGTTTTAAATTTTACGGGATTTTTAAACATAAGAACAACCGTGTCGTTACAAGACATGCTTAATAATTTCCCAAAAACAATTATAATAAAGACATGCTTGGCAAGTTAAATGAAATACTAACAATGTAGACATGCTCGGTAGTTCAAAGGAAAGCAATAGCAATATAAACGATCTTAGTAATTTGAAGGAAACTAAGGGAAAACAAAATGATATGCTAATAATATCCTAAACATGCTTAAAGATTTTATAATAACATGCTAACAACATAGGCATAATATGGCAGCATAGTAGAAATGTAAACAAGCAATTTAGGGAAAACACTGCTAATGGTGTAGGGCCTTCACTGGACAACAACTCTACTCAATTTCTTAGCTCGAAACTTTAATGCATATTCGTACTTAATCTTTATCCTTCTTTTTCCTTTTCAATACCTTCACAATTCAATAACATTCACTTTTTAATAATCACAACTTATTAATTTTATTGTTTTTATATCCTTAATTTATATAATAATTCTAAGAACACATTGACCCCTAAAACGGAACATAACCTATCCTAATAAATTATTCCAATTACCACAATACATTTATCCAATTAATGACTCAAATCTAAACCAACTGAGCATATCATCGAAGCTTTACTTAAACAGGCTTATTTCCAAGTAACATAACACATCCATATTTATCAACGTCCAACAATAATGCTAAGACAAGGCTCACAGATCATAAAACTCATTGAAGAACACATCTAAGTCTTAACAGAGCATTAACCCAAGCTTTATCTTTATAACATGATTAACTCTCCACATAATTTATCCAACACAACAACAAGCAGTCCATCGGCATACGCAACCCTTAACCAGAATAAACCAAACACTGCAGTAATATCACAATGACTTAATACTGAACAGAAAACACCGAGAGTCCAATCACAAAACAATGTCATACTTTTATCTTCTATCTTAACTATATATCAACATAAATCCATGCAACTCCAGAACAAAAGTGAAGGACCTCACTTACCAGAGACAGCTGAGAGCAGCCTCCTTCTTCTCCTTCAAAATGGCACAATCTTTCTTCTCCATTTCCTCCAGAAGCACTCGACCCTCTCTCCCATTTCACTCCCAACTCAGCTCACCCGAGAGTCTTCTCCCTACCATCCTCCTCTCCTCTGCATGTCAATTCCACCAGAGAGCACCCCTCATCCTGCCACGGCCATGCCCTGACATATCTCCATCCCTCATGCATGTCCACGTTGTCGGCTTCCAGAGCAAGAACCAGAGGGAAGACACATGTTTGGACCAAATCCTAAGCCAGACACAACCATTCCAGTCTAGATCGCCAGCTCCCTACCAACCTGATGCCTCGGTCATTCTTCTGCCATCGCCATTCTGACATCGCCAATCCTACTCGCTGTCGCTGTCCATTATCACCAGCCATTAGAAATTGACAGAGCGTTGATTGATTGCAACATACCTCAACCTGAAGCTTTGTACGACACACCCGTGACTACTGCACCATTCCGCACCCCGTGCTGGATAGCGCACGACCCGGCCGAACCCGAGCTCAACGTCGCACACCACCATCGCCAACACCTCTCGTCGTTCTTCTCTTCATCACTCACATCTCCCAATCGTTCTCTCTCTCTCTCTCTCTCTCTCTCTCTCTGTTCGGGCCTTTATCTCACGCAGAATGGCTTGCGGCCATTCTTCGTTTCCAAACGAACCAGTTCACAAAAGTGAACTGGTTCACTCCTCCCCCCTTTCTTAATTCCTTCTTTTATTTTAATTCCACTTAATTTTTAATTCCATTATAATCTTTCACTAATTACTCTTATTTATCATCCAATAAATTCTCATAACTTATCATCCAACAAATACTTTCTTGGTAATATATTGATAATATCCAAAATCCAAACACTCCCAATTACTTTTCAATTATTCTTATTAAATTTTGATATGAAAAGTCGAGGTATTACAAATGGTGTAAGGCCTCCATAGGCTAAGGACTCTATCTCAATTTCTTACCTCGAAGATTTATCACGTATTCGTAATTAATCTTTATCCTCTTTTTCCTTTTCAATACCTTCATAATTAAAAACATTTACTCATTAATAATCACAACTTATTAATTTCATTCTTTTCCTATCCTTAATTACATAGCAATTTTAGGTACCCGTTAATGCCTAAAATGAACATAACTCATCCCAATAACCATGCTGAACTAATTAACAACTCCTCTTCCAGCAACATAGTCCAATTTGACATATTAACTTCCCAACAACATAGTACAATACAGCAAAACTAATTCCAACATATTCACACTTATGGAAAATAACGAACAGAGTGCTACATTCACAAATCAAACTAACAGAATATAACCCAAGCAACAGAGCATATATCTTACTATCCTTCAAAGAACCAATGACTACACAAACACCAAAGAGCATTCCAAAATCAACAAAAAGCATTATTCACCAACAGAGTATAATCCAAACATTTTATACTCATCCTTAATCCACAAAAACAATGGAGGAAACCTCCTTACCTGAAGATTCAAGGAGACACGAGAGGAGCAACAGCTTTCATCCCTTAGGTTTTTCTTCTCTCATTTGCCTCTCACCCTCACAGCTCTCGGCCATCACTCCCGTCTCCAACATACCCACACACATTCTAATTTTCCCATTTTTCTTTTCCAGAGAGCATTTATCCTCCATTCCTAGCTCACCCGAGAGCTCCTCCCCCTGCCACCCCCTCATTCCTCTGTATTTCAACCTCACCAGGGAGGCAGTCCCTACCATTGCCACAGATATGCCTAGCCATCCCATGTCATCACCATTCCACGCACGTTCCATTGTCAGTTTCTTTCGAGCAAAACAGGTCGATTAAGACTGAATCACGAACTGCCCCAACCTTCCTCCCAAACTGCCAGCTCCAGCCCCTTCGACCCGAGGCTAGAATTTGCAACCTCCCCCCGTCGCCAATCCTTGCCGTCATCAGTCCATCGATGCCAGCCACTGGAAATTGACAGAGCACCAGAGCTCGTCATGACCTGACAGAGCCCCGATGACCCGAAGCTCTATACTACATCATCTAGTGGAGCCTGATTTCCAAGCATGTAGTCATGACCCACAATGCCCGAAGGATAGCGTCGGCCACCGTGAAGGAGCTCCCCAGCCAAGCCTAAGCCTTCGCCTTCCACTCACCTGAACGTTCTCCGTCTCGTGAGCTCCCTCTCTCTCTGTTCTTCGCTCTCTCTGGTTCTCTCTTCTGAATGGCCTGTGGCCATTCGTTTCTTTTGTTCCTCGATCAAACTGGTTCACTTCTCCTCTCCTTATTTTTAATTCCTTCATTTATTTTAATTCCACTTAATTTCTAATCTTATTTTAATCTTTCACTTAATAATCATTAATCCCCACTTAATTATATTATTACATCTTAATTCTAAGTAACCTTACTCTATTCTTCTCCTTTTTCTTAAGAACCGGGCCACTTATTTAAATTCGGACCGAGCTGAACCAAACCAGTCCAATCCATTTTTCTTCAAAATTGAGATTTTAGACGAGGGAAGGTGCTCATACCTTCATCCGTGATCGTTTGAAAAGTTTGATAATTTGGATAGATTCAAACTCTCCTCATTTGCCATCATCCATAAGCGTTCGCATTTCTCCAAAAATTCTGCCAAATTGGACAAATTCAAACCCTCCTCACCCTCAATCATCCATCTTCATCTACATGCGTCCGAAACTCCAAAAATACACCTTCCAAATTAATCCTAATTATCATCCAATAAATTCCTTAAATTATAATCTTACGAATACGTCCTTGGTAATACCCTGATAATTATCCAATTAATCCAAATATTCTCAATTACTTTCAAATTATTCTTATTAAATTCCGATATGAAAAGTTGGGATATTATATTCCTCCCTCCTTATATAAATTTCGTCCTCGAAATTTGCTCAACGAATTACTTCTTTGACTTAACAATCCAAATTAGTCACTAACTATTTTATCGTAGAAGTATCCAAACATCTTTTTAACCTATAAATATCCTCAATCTTCCAATGGGTATCATTACTTCTGCATCCCACTACTTCTGCATGCGCTACATTCCCAGTCTTAACAAAATGCTACACCACACATCACGTTCATAGTTTAGTTTTTCTTGTTCTTCTAAGATCATTCGAACATTATCGCGAGCAAGTCACAGCATCTTTCTTGTTTCCTTCACAAAAGTACGGTGTAGTTGATCCTTCTCTTCTAGCATCCTACTTAATGACATAGCCTTCTTGTTGTACTTGTACTTCATTTCACCAAAATTTTCATCAGCTATATTAATTTTATTTTAAAGCTTCTCCACAACAGTATTTGTGCTTTCAGTTTCTTCCTGGACCATGTTACTTGTTTGTTTCTTCGTTCTTCCAAGTCGCTACACTACTCCATATTTAGGGTTGGACGCTTTCACACTACCGTCAATCTACTATTCATTTTGCCTCTTAGATCCTCGTTCATTCTTGTTTCCCTTTTTCTATATTCATACCCATTTCTGTTTCTATTTTCGTATCTGTATCTGTATCTGTTTTTGTCTCTTTATCCATTTCTGTCTCCATTTTTGTGTCTATATCTATATTTGTTTTCGTATCTGTTTCCATATCTGTATCCATTTTCGTATCCATTTCTGTTTCAGTTTCTGTTTCCGTATCTGTTCCCGTTTTTGTATCCATATCTGTTTTCGTTTCAGTGTCTGTTTCTGTATCTGTTCCCGTATCCATTTCCGTTTCCATTTCTATTTCCGTATCTATATCTGTATCTATATCCATATCCGTTCTCAAAAATTTGTTTCTGGAAATTTGTTTCCGTTTCTGTTTCCATTTTTGTTTTTGTATATGTATCCGTATTCATACTCGTATCTGTCTCCATCTTGTTTATGTTTACATAACCGTATCTGTATCCATATTCGTCTCTATTTTCGTTTCCGTATCCGTCTCTATTTTTGTATCTGTTTCCGTCTCTGTATCCGTATCCGTATGTGTATCCTTTTTCATTTTCGTTTCTGTCTCTGTTTCTATTTCCATATCTGTCTCTGTATCTGTATCTGTATCTGTATCCGTATTTGTATCAATTTCTATTTACATTTCTGTACCCATTTTTGTATCTATATCTGTATCTGTTTCCACTTCATCCCACACATGTAGCTGAAAACTTACGACAGAATCATTCCGTTTCGAACTCTAACCCTTTACTTCTTCAATGTCAAGAGCTTTTTATACCATTTCAGAGTAAGCCACGTCTTGAATTTCCGATACCACTATTCCTTCAAAAATTTCTGTCTTAAGTCCTTGCACAAAGTGGTATACTCCATGCTCATTGTTGTTCACTCAATGCGAGGTGAACCGCGATAAGGCCTCAAACTTGTGCTCATACTCTGAGCCCGACACTTCCTACCGCAGCTGAGTCAATTCCATCAATTTCCTCGTACTCATTGCGTGATTGAAATATTTGTCATAGAAAAGCTCTTGAATTCTGTCCAAGTCATTACAGCCACAATCTTGGCTATCCCGATGGTATCCCGCCAAGATCTCTTGTCCTTAACCAGCATAGCCATAACACATTCTACCCTTCTCTACTTCTCTTATACTAACGCTTCTTGCTTTTTGCATGTTCAACCATGTCTTCCACTGTCCTGATTTATTCCTCAGTACCATCTGGATCCACATTAAAATATGTATTTAGTTTTTCTTTTTATTTTTCCTTTATCTTCTACCTTCTACATTTTTGTTCTTATCTTTCCTTTATATGTCTTTGTTCTTATAAACCTCTCCAACTTTCGGTACTACCGTTCCAATTGTTGAGACTATCATCCTCCTAATTTGACTTAGTCCTTAGTCCTTAATGTTTTTCCTTCTCATAACAATTCTATCTTCTATCTAGTCCTTTGCAACCTAGGCAACCCCACTTAATCGTTCACTTAACCTGGTTTATACTAAGATTCCTTTTTCCTATCATCTTTCCATTTTCTAAAAATTTGGGCAGAGTCTCTCCTATTTTACACTCTCCCAAAGCAATATTTCACATATCCTGCATAAAATCTCAAGTAGTTCCAGTATTCTCTATCCTCTATTACATACATCAATACACTATAACATAAAATCATCTATTTATCTATAAATAGAACATTATCTATGACTCGTTCTCTAACCATGATATCCTTTCAGTTACAATTAAAATGCTTAAACTGATAAAACACTTGAAACAATTCTATTAACGTACTTACAGTTGATGGAGTATTTTCACGTCGAAGCTTGTGCTAGTAGGCAGTATACAGTACCATTTTTAAAACACAATTGCTCTATACCAACTGTGACGACCCATAGTTTTCTTTACTTTAAAAATTGGTTAAATTTAAAACTTTTATAAAACAACTGAATTCTTATTAAAACCTTTCAATTGAAATCAAAGTTCTTTTTTTAAAAACTCGATCGTTAAAAACATCTTACTTAAAACTCGTTACTTAAATCTTTATTAATAGCGGAAGACTTTATTTATAAAATCAATTTTTCTTAATTAATAGCGAAAGCATAAATCATTTTATAGCAGAAGCATAAATCGTTCATTTTAAAAAGGATAGTAATTAAATTATTACTTTACATTTATAAAACTCTTTTCTCTTTTACTTTCCTTAGCCTAGCCAGCCACAAGTCCAGCCCGTGCAAATCCTTCATCAACTGCTCCTTGATCTATTCATCATTTTCTCGTGCGTGTACCAACACCATTAGCAAATTGTGAGCCCGAGATTCAATAAGAAATGAGATATATAGTATGATCATGCCTCTCTTTAATTCTTTTAGAATGGGTTCCGCTCCAAACAAATCTTTTATTTGTATTTCATTCTTTCATTCTTTCATTCTTTCCTGTTTTTTCATTTATACTCATACGTCGAGCGGAAGATTGGAGGAACCTGTGTTGGAGGTGTAGTCTTGGTCTGCTTCTAACCACCTAGGGTAGCTAGTCCCGTTCCCGACAAGGGAGGAGACTTACTCCAGACTACCTGAATAGATCTGAACTACTCATCCATCCCCCAACTCCCCATTTCCTTTGCTTTCCTTTCATTCATCTCATTCATCCATTTTTCTCACATAATGCATATGAATACCACCCCAGAGATGACACTTCCTACTTATTTCTATTATCATGATGCATATCAATGAGAAACAGTAATCACAATAATATAACAGTATGAGACATAAATTAGTAATCACAACAATATAAAAGCATGAGATATGGAAGTCTACTAACATGCTATATAGGCATGCTTGGTAATTTAAAGGAAGTGATAACAATATAGATATGCCTTGCGATTTATAGGAAACAATAATGTCATAGGCATGCTTAGCAATTTAAAGAAAGCGATAACGATGTAGACATGCTTAGTAATTTAAGAAAGCAATAACAATATAGACGTGTTTGGCTATTTAAAGGAAACAATAACAATATGCTAACATCCTAAACATGCTTAGAGATTAGATTAATAACGTGCAGACAACATAGGCATAATATGGCAGCATGGTAGAAATGCAAACAAAAAATTAAAGGAAAGACACTGCTAATGGTATAGGGCCTCCACAGGCCAATGACTCTATCTCAATTTCTTACCTCGAAGCTTTATTGCGTATTCGTACTTAATCTTTATCCTTCTTTTCCTTTTCAATACCTTCATAAATAAAAACATTTACTCATTAATAATCACAACTTATTAATTTCATTTTTTTCTATCTTTAATTACATAGTAATTCTAAGAACCCGTTAATCCTGAAAACGAACATAACCCATCCCAATAACCATGCTTAATTAATTAACAACTCCTCCTCTAGCAACATAGTTCAATTCAACATATTTACTTCCCAACAACAGAGTACAACACAACAAAACTAATTCCAACATATTCATGCTTGTGGAAAATAACTAACAGAGTGCTACATTCACAAATCAACCTCACAGAATATAATCCAAGCAACAGAGCATATATCTGACTATCCATCACAGAACCAACGACTAGACAATCACCAAAGAGCATTCAAAAAATCAACAGAAAGCATTATCCACCAACAGAGTATAATCCAAACACTTTATCCTCATCCTTAATCCATAAAAACAATGGAGGAAACCTCCTTACCTGAAGATTCAAGGAGACCCAAGAGGAGCAGCAGCTTTCATCCCTTAGGTTTTTTTTCTCTCATTTGCCTCTCACCTTCACAGCTCTTGGACATCACTTCCCCCTCTAACACACCCACACATTCTGTCTTTCCCATTTTTCTTTTCTAGAGAGCATTTCTCCTCCATTCCTAGCTGAACCGAGAGCTCATCCCCCTCCTATCCCATCATTCCTCCGCATTTCAACCTCACTAGGGAGGCAATCCCTGCAACTGCCACAGACATGCCCAGCCATCCCCTGTCATCACCATTCCATGCATGTTCCACTGTCGGTTTCTTCAAAGAAGAATAAACCGGTTCAGACTGAACATCGAACCGCCCCAACCTTTCCTCCTGAACTGCAAGCTCCAGTCCCTTCGACCCGAGGTGGAATTCGCAGCCGCCCCCCAACACCAATCTTTGTCATCGTCATTCCATCGATGCCAGCCACCGTAAATTGACAGAGCACCAGAGCTCGCCACGACCCAACGCTTTTAACCCTAAACTTTATTTAAAACATTTAGTAATGGTTCTGCTTTACTATGATTTATTTAAGCTCTTTAGATTTCCATGTTAAACTTCAGTTTTTAGGTTCATTTGTGTTTAAGTAAATAAGAAGAAAAAGAAAAAATTTTACACAGAAACTTAAAGAGAAAAGTTATGAAAGTACGGTTTTGACGCAGGGCATAACAGTTGGTATCAGAGTCATACTACTCTCATGCGATTCACCGCGGATAACCCAGACTCACCAGGCAATGCTCCTCTGACTGTAAGTTTTCTTTTACGTTATTGAACTATTTCCTTAAACTGATTACGCCATAATGTAGAAATGTATAGAATTGCAAATGGCTAAAATGTTTCCCTTTGACTTCTTATGCTACAAAACGTATAATATTATAAATTACTAAAATGTTTTCCTTAAACTTATTACTCTACTGATATATTCTGAGGACCGGTCACCCGTTCACGAGCCAAGAGGCTCATCGATTTCCTAACACGTTCTTATTTTGCAGGAAACAATAATTTATTGAAATTTACGGAGAATCCACGCACGAAGATAAAGAAGCCCCACGCCATGTTATCATGTAAAGCCATGCACATCCAATCGACTAACCCTATTTTCCCCCAACTTGGAGGGGTGCCTCGGATTGAAGCTCATAAGGCCATTTGAGAGCATTTGATCAAATTACACGATACATTTACATGTTTTATTGCTGAATACTGGCTTGGTTATTATTTTGAGGGTTTTTAGAATGAATTTTGCTTATAGGTTTGGAGGTGCGCGATTTGCATGCAAACCGAGCCCTGATGCACAATTTTTATATTTTTAAGGGCAAATTGGTCATTTACTTTTGTAATATCATTAGAGGATATCTAGTTCCCTCTAATGTGATTTTGTTAGCACTTGGAAAAACCTAATAGAAGAATTTCGGCCTTGTGCTTGAAGACTTGTGGAGCTCTCTCTCTCGACCACCTTCATCCCTTCCATCAATCTACTTGTTCTTGCTAGGTCTCGAGTAGATTGTTATTTGCTACCTCTTCTAGCAATTTCCTTGTGTTGTTGTGCTTGTTGAGTGGAGATAGAAGACTTAGCGAATCCCGTTTTGGAGAGCTACTTCTTGGAGTGGCCAAAAAATTGCCCCCTTGACATTGGAGGGTTAGCGGACCAAACCAGTTCTTTGCCCCTGTTCGCGGTTCTTTTATGAAAAAAGTATTTTTGTTTCTTGATTCTTTGGAGATAGCCCTCATTTAATGTTGATTTGGCATTGATTTTGTGTGGATTGGATCTCGTTCATTGAAGCTAAAAGTGAAAATAAATCTTCATCGCAGATCTGTCATTTGCAGCTTCAGATCTGCATTTCAGATTGCAAAATGCACGACTCCATTTATACATGTCCTATTATGCTAAAAATTGAGAGTGTTATTCTTCTATTTGTTGACTAATAGACCTGTAATTTTGAGACCAAAAGAGCATATGCAGGGATAGTTATTGTTGTTTTAATTTTGTTGCTCGGAACCCGGATTATGAAACCCTAATCTGAGTTCGGTATTCTCTGGAGTCTATCTTATTGATCTTGGCGAATTTGAAGTTGAAATTTGGACACGTTGCTCTTTCATTTATTGAATACTAGTCCTATAAATTTGAGCTCAAAAGTCAGTATGCATTTGAAGTTATCTATGTTCTAAATCTAGAGCCCGGGTTGATCTTCTAGCCGATTACAGATTTGAAATATTGTGCAACTAGAGTCTTGGACTCTATCATCTACTCTACAATGTGAATATGTATCGGATTATAAATGGCTAGGAGGGAAAAAGGAAATATGTCATGTAATAAGGAAGGGCCCCGAGCGCCCAGTCAGCGAGAGGATCACGGCCGAGACGAGGCTCTTGAGCGTATAGCTGTAGTTGTGGAGTAGCAGTCTCAGCAGATGGAGAGACAGTCTCAATTTATAGAGTGACATTTTCGATACATGGAGCGATTTATGGGGCAAGATCACGGAAATGGTAATGGGAATCAACGACCAATACCGATTCAGCCAGTTCAAAGAGAAGTCGGGTGGGAAAATTTTCATAGGCTAAAGCCTCCCTGCTTCAACGGGAATATATTAGACATCACAGGAGCTGAGGAGAGGATATGCTCCTTGGAGGATAAATTCGCCTATGCAGATATTGGCGAGACAGAGAGGGTCAAGTGCACTACCTACATGTCGACGCATGAGGCACGATTTTGGTGGGACATGGTCAAGTCCTCCCATGATGTTATAGCCCTCACCTAGAAAGACTTCAAAGATCAATTTAACGAGAAGGATTCAACCATACCGTTCGCCCGCATAAGTTGATGGAATTTATACGCCTGCGCCAAATAGGGACCATTGTAGAGTATGCTCAGCAGTTTGAAGCACTATCCCGTTATGCTCCTCGCTTGGTGTGGCGACAGAAGAACATAAAGTCCACCATTTTGTTCAAGGACTGAAAATTGAAGTGTTAGAAGGAGTCATCGGGGCTGGCACAGAGGATGTCACCTATTCCAAAATTGTGGCAAGAGCCCTATCCCTGGAAGGAGTGAAGTTTATGGAAGCTAGGTAGAGAAAAGCTAGCCAGAGAATGTGGAAGGCCAATTCTAGCCAACAGTCGTGAAGTGGCCCCCCACAACGGGTCGAGGATTTAAACAACCCTCTGAGGGCGGAGCACAGCTGAGACCGGATAAAAGGCCAATGACACAGACACCCAATACCCCTCAACCAAATGCTTGTCCTAAATGTAAGAAGGTACATCGCAACGAATGTTTGGTTGGCTCCGAGAAGTTTTATGTGTGTGGCAAACCTGGTCACATCGCCAGACAATGCATGGCAAGACCCGCAGGACAAGGGGGTGTGGCCCCTCGAGTGTTTGCTATGTACGGGCCCAACCAGGATGACGAGCAGCCAGCAGTTGTAGCAGGTGCACGTAATATTATACAATAATTGTTTATATATGATGTTAATTGCCCCTAGTTGAATTAGGATATCTTACCTTAGAATAAACAAGTTACCTAATCCTGATAGGGATGATCTATGTTAATAAGCATGCGGCATACGTCCTATTCAATTCGGATGCTACGCATTCTTTTGTTTCTACAAAGTTCTGTGAAAGGGCAAACTGTTTTTCCACCAGCGTGAATTATACGCATCCCATGTTGCTGCCTTTCGATCACCGTTTAATTAAGGATGGAATTCTCAAGGCCTATGCAGTAGAGGCAAATGGTCATTTATTATGGGTCGACTTAATTATTATGGACCTAAAGATCTACGATATTATCATCCGAATGGACTGGCTATCTGCACACCACACAGTCATCCACTATAAGAAGAGGGAAATCTGCTTCTACCATCCGGGTGGCGAGATACACACTTTCCGAGGAACCAAGGAAAAAGGAAAATTGGCAATCATCTCTGCACTCAAGGTTGATAAATTGCTGAGGAACGGATGCGATGAGTTTCTGGTGAATGTGATTGACACCACTGCAACTCCTGAGATTAAGATGGAGGATGTTGCAGTAGTTCGTGACTGAACCCATTTCCAAAAACCCATATCGTATGGCTCCAGCAAAATTATGGGAGTTGAAAGTTCAATTAGAGGAATTAGTCACCAAGGGGTTTATTCGCCCAAGCTTTTCTCCTTAGGGCGCGCCAATACTATTTGTTAAAAATAAAGACGGTACGATGAGGATGTGCATCGACTACCAGGAATTAATAAAGTGACCATCAAGAATAAGTACCACTACCAAGGATTGACGATCTGTTTGATCAATTATGTGGTGCCCTGGTTTTTTCAAAAATCGACCTCTGCTCCGGCTATTATCAGTTGAAGGTCAAATCAGATGATGTGCCTAAGACTGCATTTCGCACTAGTTATGGGCACTATGAATTCCTGGCTATGTCTTTCGGGTTGACCAACGCCTCGGCAGCCTTCATGGACCTAATTAACCGAGTCTTCCAAGATTATCTAGATAAGTTTATTATCGTCTTCATTGGCGATATCTTTGTCTATTCTGGATAAGAGGCAGAGCATTGTGAACATCTCTAGATGGCCCTATTTGTTCTCAGCCAGCACAAATTGTACGCAAAATTTTCTAAGTGTGATTTCTGGTTGAGCAGGGTTGTCTTTCTTAGCCACATAATCTCCGAAGATGGTGTCTCTGTGGACCCTACAAAGGTACAAGCAGTGGTAAACTGGGCACAGCCGAGAAATGTCAGAGATGTAAGAAGTTTTCTAGGCTTGGCCGGATACTACAGGCGCTTTATTGAAGGATTCTCTAAGTTCGCCTTACCACTAACTTGCTTGACAAAGAAGAACGCCTGGGCAGGCCCCTCTCTACATCGAAGTAACACCTCTCCATCCCCTTTACTATACGATTGTCTCCCTCCAAGTAAGGCTCCACCTTTTAATCGCCAGATTTTGCCTTCTCTGCATTCCAGTCTAGCTTTCCCCTGCGAGAGTGAGTTTTCCTGCGAAAGAGAAACCTTCCTATAAGTGTCTGTGAGTTAGTGTGACTTCTTCAGTGTGCTACGTGGGTGATTGTGAAGATCTATAAGCTGGGATTTTTGCTGTCTGTGATTGATTTCTTCAACAAGAGTAAGGATTGAGTAGAGTCTTGGCCTGTGGAGGCCCTACCCACAAGCAGTGTGCGTGAGTTGTGTTAATTCCTTTGTTGTTTAATTTCCTGTAAATTTTCTTACTGCAAATACTGAAATGAAATGCTTTACTTTGATAGAGAAGTGATGAATGCTTACTGCTTGAATGATAATTTCTGATGTTAAGCTCTGTAGTACAGCATGATGAATGGAAGAACACATTACAATTACGATATGATAAGCATGAATGAACCTGAATGAGCTAAGAGTTTTCTTGATGATGATTCTGTTCTGTAAATGCAATTTATTGTTTTACTTGATGTAACGATAGCCTCCCTAGATGTTATTACTTCCCTAATCTGATGTTATTGTTAATGCTATTTCGTCATGCTATTATTAGTATTGAGATTTCTGTGTTAACTAGAAGTTATTACTTCCCTAATCTGAGCATGTTAATCAACTAGGTTAATATTTGCACCGATGAAATAAATTGTTAACTAAGTTGAGAGTATGCCATTAAAACCATGCCTTACTTTGAATGTACACTATCCCTAATGCATAGAACCAATTACTTAGCAACTTATCAAGTATGTTACTTCCATGTCTATCTAATATTAAAAGCATATTCGTTCACTATTACATTCATTGTTTAATTCGGTATTTAAAAGCATGATAATTCGCCGCTATGTTTGCTGTATATTTTACTTTTAGAAGCATGTTATATTGCTGTTTTCTTTATTGCTATATTATGAAAATTCCAACATGGTATTCTGCTATAATTGCTCTCTTTTATTCTTTTAATTACTGCTATTCAATTACATGCACTGTTTAATTTCTTTTACTTTTATACTGTATCAATATGCATCATGATAATAAAAACAAGTA
>CM039477.1:12823067-12882449 GCA_022433065.1 Begonia loranthoides | reverse complement strand
GGAACGGGACCAGCTACCCTAGGTGGTTAGAAGCCGACCAAGACTATACCTCCGACATGGGTTCCTCTAATCTCCCTCTCGACGTACGAGTAATGAATAAATGAATGAAAGAACGAAGTAAAGAAAAGATTGGTTTGAGGTGATAACCACTCCAAAAGAACTAAAGAGAGGCATAGCATACTACATAACCCCAATTCCTTACTAAGCCTTTAGGCTTACGTATTACTTGTGGTGTAGGAAACAAGATGATAATGACAGGAGCAGAGGAGGACGCATTTCCCATGGAGCCTGCGTATTATCCGGACACATCGCGACCCGAGTAGAAGTATGGCCCAAGAGAAAAAGTAAAGAATTCCCTATTTTGAAAGGTTTTGTTAGTGGACACGTTTTGTAAAATATTAACTTTTACTCGAACCCTAAAACCATGTTTTGAATATTAATCATGTTCACACTTTTAACCCTAAACTTTATTTAATGCATTTAGTAATGGTTCCGCTTTACTCTGGTTCATTTACGCTCTTTAGATTTCCATGTTAAACTTCATTTTTTACGTTCATTTGTGTTTAAGTAAATAAAAAGAAAAAGAAAAATTTTTACACGGAAACTTAAAGAGAAAAAAAGTTAAGAAAGTACGGTTTTGACGCGAGGCGTCACATTAGATGCCCAGACTAGACCCCCAGGATTTATCTATTCCCGTCTGATGATATCTCCAATGTTCTAGACTATGATGAGACTGAGAATAAAGTATGAAAGGAATAAAGTTCTTTTGTGCTATGAAAAGAGATTACGAATAAAGTATGAAAGAGAAAAGTTCTTTGTGATATGAAAAACATGTATATTGTATCTGTATGAGTATTTTCACTTTGTTTCATTATTTCTCTTACTGGGCATTAGGCTCATTATATTTCTTGTGATGTAGGTATACACACGAAAACAGAAGAACAGATTAAGTAGCAGTTGATGAAAGATTTACACGTCCGAGTCTTGTGGTTGGCTAGGCTAAAAGCATTTAAAAGAAAATGATTGCAAGAGGTTTTGTAATGTAATGTAAAAGGTTTATGCAATGTGTTTTAAATGATTTTTTTAGTGCTTTCGCTACGTTTTCCAAAAGGTTTTAAGAAAAAGATTTTATAACGAAAAGTGTTTCTGCTGATTTCATAAGAGCATATGAAAGTTTTAAATTTTTCACGTTTTTAAATATAAAAAAAACTGGGTCGTTACACAAACACATTCCATTTATCAAAACATATAAAACACATAATTCTTTATATTGAACACAGATTTTTCCAGATATTACAACAAACATGTTAATATGGTATTTTTTACATAATATAACCATTTAATATAAAATGAAATATTGTATTGATTCACATTATCATTGCATAGATATGGAAAAGAGAATCATTATGTGATGAACATATTGCATAATTGTATTATTGTGATCCTTCATATATAGGACAAGAGTAAAGAGTAAATGACATGTGAGATTGAGAGTCATGGTATCTAGACAATAATCATAATATCATGTGTTTAGGCATATTCTAATATACATTATAGATGTCCTTCATTTAGCGGATCATAATAAATATGGTGAAATGGATATGTGAATTAGAATATTGTAGTATCTAAACTATGATTTCCAATGTCAGGAGTCTAGGCATCTTCATTATATGCATCAAAAGATTCCTTCATATAGAGGAATTAATTAAGATAGACATTAATTAAAAATGTCTAGAGATTGTTTGAGATGAAACATACATTACAAATGTTTAGATAACTTAGGGTTAGACACGTATAAGAGATGTTTAGCGTTAGTGATAGATAAACCATAGGAGAAAAATAAGGTGTAATGAGATTAGACATTAATTAGAAATGTCTAAATAGTTTGGAGTAGATATACATTAGATATATCTATATAATGTGGTTATAAATAAACCTATAAGGAGTGTAAGATTCATAATATAGATAATCATGTTAGATATAATAATGATATATATGGAGTAAATTATTTAAAAATTGGTCGTGCTTGAAAAGATATATCACATGAGATTTGTGATGCAGGTATGTAATATATATACACACATAAGATTAAATTGTGTATGAAAAGTAATTGCACATGAGAATGAAGAAATGTAAGCTATAATGACCTAAATCATAGGCCCAAATATTTATACATATGTACTGAATACTTATTACATAAAGAGGTAAAACACATAGATATGATATTAATAAGAAATATCTAGAGATTTAAATAATATAAATCATAGGATTTGAGATCATTAGTGTTGATCAAAGATGAATGTTGAAGATTAGGATGAGAAGACTAATCATGTAGGGTTTAGTACATGGTTAGTTGTAATATTTATATGATTTATTATATCCTTAGATTATAATTCTTAATGAGCTAAAAAACTCATGGTTCTATTTCTTAAATTTCCCAGGAACAGGTGGTAGTAGTTCAAGGACAAAAATATAAAGATTAGTTGGACTGAAGAATAGCATAATAGAGGCCTAGTAGTGTGATTTGAGTTTTTATTTTAATGTATTAAATTTTAGTTCAGTCCATATTTGTTAAATAATAGTATAACTTTCATGTTTGAGTTATATTTTATAATTATATGAACCAATTATGTGAATGTATGTTTCATTTAGTGCTTCAGCTGTGAGTTGTGAACTTTTGTTGATTTTGTGCATGTTCTTGAGGCGAAGAATCCAATTCGTAATGCAGTTCTCGAGAGGATTGAGGGCTTAGTTGTGACAAAGGGCGTTCGTTAATATGTGAACATTAATAGAAAAGACATCCGCATTTTCACTTTTACATAAACGTAGATGCCCGTATAAAAATAGTAAGTGTCTGCTTTTGGAGATGTTTTTTTAACAAAAAATATGATTACAGTATTTGTCTTGTTCATTTGATATAGTTTAAGATTTTAGTTGTTAAAAAAATTAATTTAAGATATGGTTTGTCACTAACCCCATTATTAAGCAGTTTGTTTAATTACCCATTTAATCACATTAATATTTATTAGAAGATTTAGTTTTCCAAATAAAGGATTAATAAAACTATAGAAATCCACGTAAGCTCCGAAGGGGAGAAACCGGAAAAAGAAGGCAGGAAACTCGCGCGTGCACACCTCGCGTCCTCAACATCCCTTCATTTCACTTCCTCACCATAGATATCTTAGGACCAGCCAGACGCCACTGGAGCTTCAAAGCTATGAACAAGCTTCCTGCCTGCTTCTTCTTCTTCATATTTTCCTAATCGTCAACTGTATTCACTGACATTTCGTCAATGGCTTCCGTCTCACTCGCACTCCTCCCTCTCCCTCTCTGTTTTACCTCCTCTGAGTTTCCATCTTCTGCTTCTTGTTACTCATTCTTATCTTCTGGGGCTCACTTCAAGTTCCAAAATAATTTCGTCTTTTTGCAGCTTCTCTGGTCTCATTCTTCGCCTCAATCCAATTCGCGTTTCTCCAGGAGAAGAGGCTTTGGAATTGTATTTTGTGCTTCTGGGGACTATTACTCGACTCTTGGAATTCCAAAATCTGCGAGTAACAAGGAAATAAAAGCCGCTTATAGAAGGTTAGCGCGACAGGTACTGCAATGTCATCGGGAATTCCCAATTTCATGCTAATTAGCACGAGAGTTACTTCTAAACATTTTTGTCTTTCTTTTTTTAATAGACCATCTCTTTTCCTCGTTTTCTGAATGGAATGAACATCCGCTCTGAGCCTGTGCTTGCAAGGATTTAATTTTTTTTTTATTCTTTTTGTTACTTTTCAGTGCGATTTGGATTCTATCGAAGTAAGTTGACTTGGGCCCAGATTAAGGGTTTTTTATTTTCAAGGGGATTTGTGTTTTCTATCAGTAAGACTAGGATTTTGTGTCCATTATAAATGTAAGTTTAAGTCGTAAATTCATTGTACCGATTTTAGTTAATGATTTCTCTCATCTGCTCATAATTTTTTATCTATCTTAAGTTTTTTACGTAAATTCAATGTCTACTATTTTCTTTTTCACTTTTTTGATTTCGTTTGTTATTTCAACAATTAGTATCAAAACGTATGGAAGATTTTTGAAAATTGAGATTTTCGATTTATCAGAATGCGAACAATTTTGTGTTTTGATTTTGAAAAAGAAAATTGAAAAAAAAAAAAAATCTTTCTTTTCTACACTGCTGGCCACCGTTGCCCGCTATTACTGCCCTGCCCGTGTCTTCTTCTCCAGCAACGAAGACCCCTACCCGAAAAAAATCGCAATTTGCTTCTTCTCCAGCAACGAAGACAAAGCGAAGAACATGGGAGCGACTTCGAAGAACAGAAGTAGCGAAGAACCAGTGTTGCGCTAACGTCGGTCGATCCGAAGGGAAGAAGGAGAAGTCGCCACTCCAACTTTCCACGTGCCGTAACAGAAGAAGTTATCGGTCGTCGAAATCAAAGAGAGGAGGAACACGTCTGACTATAGCCGCTGTTTCGCGCGACGTTTCTGATCTCTAATTCGTTCAGAGAATCGTTCAGTCGCGGGCGATTTCTAGAGCACGAAGCAACCGGTTCTATCAAACCATAGACGTGAACAAATCTGCCTTGTTCATCGCTCTCGTTCCATGTCTCCACTGGCCGATTCTTTGGTTGATAAAAGTCTGGATTTTTTGGTTGCAGATTGATAAAAAATTTTGTCTCGAATTTTTCTGATTTTGCAAGTTAATTATGGCGTTGAAATTTTTCTGAAATTAGTTGGATTATTGGTTCATAATATTTTTGATTGGGTTATTGGATTATTTTGCAATATTTGGAGCTTGAATTTTGGTGTGGATATTTTGTCAGATTTTTTGAGTAAATTCTGAATTTTGAGAGATGACTTCGATGAAGTATGAAATTCCGATATTGGATCGGAATACGAGTTTCTGATAGGACAGGTGAAGATGCAGGATGTTCTTGCTCAGGTGAAATTAGATAACACATTATTGGGGTTCAATAAAATGTCAGCGTCTTGGACAGAGGAGAAAAAATATCTAAGAGACAGAAAAGCGTTATCTTTTATTCGTCTTCATTTATCAAGTGCAATTTTAGAGGATATGTTAAAGGCGAAATCTGCTACTGAAATATGGTCAAAATTGGAAGAATTGTGCATGCATAAAACCTTGATGGGTAAGCTGCATTTGAAGCAGTGGTTATATTTTCATCATATGAGAGAAGGAATTTCGATTGAATAATACTTGGCTGCATTTAAAGAAATTGTTTCAGATTTGAAAACTATGAAATGCAAGTGTGATGAGAAGGATCTGAGTTTGATTTTGTTATGTTCACTGACTGCTTCTTACAATATTTTCTAGGATACCATTCTATACAGTTGTGACACGTTGACTCTGAAAGAAGTCTATGATGCTTTGCTTTCAAAAGAAAGGATAAAACACCTTGTAGTTGAACCTAGAACTCAAGGACATGGACTGGTTACTCGGAGTAGAACATTAGAGAGATCCGATAAATGGAACAGTAACAGAAAGGGTTCAAAAGGTAGATCAAAGTCAAGGAATAGGAATAAAGTTTTTTTTTCTGTCTGAAAAATGGAGCATATATAATCTGAGTGTTATAAATTGCAGAACAAAAGAAAAGAAAAAACTGATCAGAAAGGAAAACAACTAGTGAAGTCTGGTGAAGCAGTTGTCGCTGAAGAAAACGATTATGAATCAGAAGGAGATCTTCTTGTTGTGTCTAACGGAAACTCAAAGCCATCCGAGGAGTGGATTCTAGATTCAACCTGCACGTTTCATATGTGTCTCAATTGATATTGGTTTTCAACATATGAGCCTATGTCAAAAGGTGCTGTGTTGATGAGAAATAATGCATCGTGCAAGATTGCAGAGATTGGTTTGATCAGAATTAAAATGTATGGAGTTATCAAAACACTTAGTGATGTGCGACATGTTCTCGATTTGAAGAAAAATTTGATCTCATTGAGTACTCTTGCTCTGAAAGGGTACAAGTACACCGGTGAAAGTGGAGTTTTGAAGATCAGTAATGGTTCTCTCATTATGATGAAAGGGCAAAAAAAGTCTAAAAATTTACATGTTCTGTAGAGATCAATAGTTGTTGGGGATGCTGTAGTTAGTACTTCATTGTCAGATGAAGATTTTACCAGATTATGACATATGCGTTTGGGGCATATGATTGAAAACGGGATGAATAAGCTAAGTAAAAGAAGACCTTTGAATGGGCAGAGCACAAGTAAATTGCAATTTTGTGAACATTGTGTTTTCTGCAAACAGAAGAGAGTTATATTCACTTCGGTCACTCACAGTACAAAAGAAGCACTAGATTATATCCACTCAGATATTTGGGATCCAACACCGATGTCTTCCAAGGGAGGGGTACCTTATATGCTGACTATGATTGATGATTTTTCTAGAAAAGTTTGGGTGTTCTTTCTAAAGAAGAGAAGTAATGTATTCTCTACCTTCAAAGAGTGAAAAACTTTAATTGAAAAGCAGACAGGAAAGCAGGTAAAACATCTACGCATCGATAATGGGTTAGAGTTTTGTTCGAATGAGTTCAACTCTTTCTGCAGGTCAGAAGAAATTATGAGGCATCTGACAGTTTCGGATACTCCACAACAAAAAGGAGTGGTAGAGCGAATGAATAGAACTTTAATGGAGAAGGTTTGTTGTATGCTTTCAGATTCTAGTTTACCTAAGGCATTTTGGGTTAAAGCTGCTGCTACTGCTTGTTATATTGTGAATCGTTCTCCAGCAAATGCTCTTGATAAGAAAGCTGCTGAAGAAGTTTGGTCTGGTACTCCTGTTGATTATTCAGTTTTGAAAGTGTTTGGTTGTCCTGCGTATGCTCATGTTGATAAAGACAAGCTAGAACCCAGATCACTGAAGTGTATATTCCTTGGATTCAAGTCTGGTGTCAAGAGATGTAAATTATGGCGTCCAGCATCCAAGAAATTCAGATTTAGCAAAGATGTGGTATTTGATGAAACTTCTATGCTTGCTAATTCACCTTCTAAAGGCTTTGCAGATAAGACTAATTATCTATCTATGCAGCGAGGTTGAAGTTGAAAATGGATTAGGGTCGACATTAGAGTCTTCAGGTCAGACTAGCTCAGATAATTAAGGTGATATCGTTTCTGCACAATTACTAGTATTAGCTTCACCACAATATTCCATTGCCAAGGATAGACCAAGAAGACAAATGAAACCTCCACAGAAATATGGTGAAGTAGATTTAGTTTCTTATGTTTTGAATATAATTGAAAGTATAGATTATAGTGAAAAATCGTCTACTTATTTAGAGACAGTGAATTTAGAAAATTCTGGGAAATGGATGATCACCATGCAAGAGGAGATGAAATCTCTTCAAAAGAATGACACATGAGACTTAGTTAAATTGCCAAAAAAAAAGAAAGTTATTCGTTGCAAATTGGTGTTCAAGAAAAAGGAAGGTACACCAGGTGTTGAAGAAGACAGGTACAAAGTACGTCTAGTTGCTAAGGAGTATAGTCAGATTCCAAGTGTAGACTTCACTAATGTGTTTTCTCTAGTGGTTAAGCACAATTTGATTTGAGCTTTGCTGGGTGTTGTGGCTATGCACGATTTTGAGTTTGAGCAGTTTGATGTGAAAACTGAATTTTTACATGGAGAACTTAATGAGAACTTCTATATGTAGCAACCTGAAGGTTTTATTGTCTCAAGAAAAGAAGACTATGTTTGTTCTTTGAAGAAGTCTCTTTATGGTCTTAAGCAGTCACCTAGACATGGTATAAGAGGTGTGATTCATTCATGCTTGTTCAAGATTTCAGAATGAGTAATTATGGCAGTTGTGTCTACATAAAGAATAGTAAGAATGAGTCAGTGATTTATCTGCTCTTATATGTCAATGATATGTTTATCGCAGCTAAAAAAAGAGATCAAAATGGTCAAAACACAATTGAGTAAAGAATTTGAGATAAAAGATTTAGGAGCAGCCAAAAGGATCCTTGGTATGGAGATACAGAGAGATAGAAAAGCTAGGAAATTGTACCTAACTCAAAGAGGGTACATTTAGAAAGTTCTTTACAGATTTAACATGAATAAGTCTAAACCAGTTGGTACTCCTTTAACAGCTCATTTCAGGTTTTCATCTAACTTATGTCGGCAATCAGATGATAAAATTAATTATAGGTCACGGGTTTCGTATTGTAGTGCAATGGGATCTTTCATGTGTGCTATGGTTTACACGCGTCCAAATTTATCTTACGTAGTCAATGCGGTTAGTAAGTGCATGGCAAATTTGGGAAAGGAACATTGGAAAGTTGTTTAGTGGATTCTTAGGTATCTGCGTGGAACTAGTGATGTTTGCCTTCAATTTGGAAGAACTAAAGATCCTATTATTAGATGTGTTTATTCTGATTATGTGAGGGATCTTGATAAGAAAAGATCTACCGGATATGTTTTTACAGTTGGTGGTTGCACTATCAGTTGGAAAATTACTTTACAAGATACTGTTGTGTTGTCTACTAAAGAGGCAGAATATATGGCTATTACAGAGGATTGTAAAGAAGCTATATGGTTAAAAATTTTGTTTGGTGAGCTCAGCAAAGTCTTGTGCCACAGTGTTTTGCGACAATCAGAGTGCTATCTTTCTCACTAAAGATCAGATAGTTCATGAGAAGATGAAGCACATCAATATTCGTTATTATTTTGTTCGTAAAGTGGTTGCTCGTGATAATCTTGCTGTAAATAAAATTAGTACTCATGATAATCTTGCTGATATGATGACCAAGACTTTGCCCACCCAAGTTCAAACATTGTTTGAGATTTATTGGTATTATCTACTGATTTTTCCCTCAAGAGCTTTGATTAAAGAGGAGGTTTTCTAAAGTTTTTAAAATATATTTATAGAGTGGAATTCGTGTCAAGGTGGAGATTGTTAGAGTTCAGTGTGACCCGAATTCTAATTGGGTCTGGCTGATTTGGGTGCACATTAAGGGTTTCCTATTTCTAGGAGGATTAACGTTTTCTATTTCAGTATGACTAGGATTTCTTGTATGCTATAAATATAAGATTGGTAGCAAAACTCATTGTACTGATTTCAGTTAGTGATTTCTCTCCTCTGCTCGTGGTTTTTTTACTCGTCTTGGGCTTTCCACGTAAATTCGATGTTCATTATTTTCTCTTTCTCTTTTTGATTCTCGTTTGTTATTTCAACACTTTTGGATTCGTACGACCTTTCTGTTTTTTGTGAGATGATAACTTGTAAATATGCATTTTGAGGGTACTTATGCTCTTTTTGCTGCATTTAAGAAATTTTCAATCATGGCCACTTCCGCAGATAGTAATTTTTACTTAATTGTATCTCTCTTCTGAACCTTACTTCCTGCTATTTGTTATGTCAAGTACCACCCTGATGTGAACAAAGAACCTGGAGCTACTGAAAAATTCAAAGAGATTAGTGCTGCTTATGAGGTATGCATGAAAGATATAGTCTTCTGTTTAACTCGTGGTGATCTCATCTTTATGAAGATAATATTTCTTTAATCTTCAAAGTAAATGAAGTTATTCGAGTTCCAGTCATGTGATGTATGGTCTAGTCCACTGCTTTTAATGTCTAATGGCCGTTTATAATTATTGATGAATGTATGTGAACCAGGTTTGTTCCTTTCATAGTTCAGGGTTTTCATAACTTTCAATAGTTGATTTTTTTGTTGCAATAGTTTGAAAATGTTGCAATCCTCATTTTATCCAATTTCGGTGCATAGTTTTGCTTGAAAATTATTGAAGTCCCGCATTAGATCAACCTGGCAGACATTACATTAGTTATCCATTTGATACTCTTTCGGATTTTGTGTCAATGAACATGCTGCATAGCTTCACTTTAGGTTGGGTTGAAAACTTTCATTTTGATATTGTGCTATTTGGGATGGACAGTAATATAATTGCTACTCTATGTGCATTATTGCATCTTCATTATCATAGTTAGCAGAATATGGGGATTCAGCCCACAACCTCAATTTTCTTTTCGAAGTCCTTTTTCACTTGATTTACCAATAACCAATCCTCTTATGAGTTTGCATAAGTTTACCTAATTTCAAATCTAGAATTCCGACCATCTCACAAGTGCTCACCTAGATTCTAATGCATGGAAGCATCAAATGGTGGTGATCCTTTACGACAAATAAAATTTTCCATGGCTTATCTCTGTTGTTGTCTACTTCGCAAAAGTAATGTTTTCTTATGTCATGGATTTATTAGGAAAGTCTTGAGTGGCCTACTCATGGAACTTTTAAAAATCATGGGGTATTCTTTACTTGCTATAATATTATTATATTTAGTGATGACATTTGAATTATGAGCTGCATAGAGTTATCTGGAAATTCAAGATTTTGTGGAGCAATGACATGATTGCTTCGTTTTGGTTGTTATGGTTCCAAGTGAAATTTTATGTTTTTTGATGACTGAATTTTGGAATGTACTACTTTTTGGAAGATAAAATTTTTATAACAAGAGAAATAGATACATCCAAGCAATTCAGAATTTTACCCAATGTTTTGTGTCCTTTCCAATTTGAAGGAGAAAGCAATGACTTTTGCGTCATAGTAGTCATAATCGTCCCTACTATATTTGATCGATTCAAAAAAGGGATTTAATTTGTGCTGTATCTAAAATTCTTTGGGCTGTATGGGCTTAGAAAGCTGTCCCTCTACTTTTGGGCATTATCTAAGCAATGTTGCGCATGTTTTTTATTGTCTTTTGAATTCTTAAGGGAAACGTTGTCAGGTACTATCAGATGATAAGAAGCGGGTTATGTATGATCAATATGGTGAAGCTGGTGTTAAAAGTGCATTAGGTGGAGCATCAAATGCATACACGGTACTGTGCATAGTTTGACGTTGTTAGATTGGCTTCTATATTGATAACGTGGAACAGAGTAGGTCTTGTTGGACACCTAGAAAGTCGTGCATAGTTTCTTGTTGAAAAGCTTTTGAGATTTTTTATTTGTTGCAGACTAATCCCTTTCATTTATTTGAGACATTTTTTGGGTCAAGTATGGGTGGATTCCCTGGTATGGATCAATCTGGATTCAGAGCTCATCGCAATACTGTGACTAAGGGTGAAGATATAAGGTGAGAACCTGATCCATTCTATTTACTAATGATGGAACCTGTAAAAATCCATTGTACTGTTTGTTTTTTAAAGTATCTAAATCTGCTCTAATACATTGCTCCATGCATTTTGGGTTTAGTCACCATCCTTCTTAAAATTAAATTCCTTAACATTCATTCGGCAGTAATTGTTTATTCACAAAATTACTCTCTAATGCCTGAGGTGTACTTCCAATTGATCTGTGAGTGTCAAATATTTTCAATATTTTCAGATATGATACTACTCTAGAACTTTATGAGGCTTTATTCAGAGCCGAAAAGGAATTTGAGCTCTCCCATATGGAAACATGTGAAGCTTGCACTGGTACGGGAGCAAAGATAGGCTCGAAAAGAAGGATATGCTCAACTTGTGGAGGAAGGGGTCAAGTAATGAAAACTGAGCAAACTCCTTTTGGCTTCTTTTCACAGGTGATTGGTCGATCGTATTTCTTCTGTCTTGACTTTGAATTGTTTCCTTGTACTCCTTTTCTCCTCTCATGCTTGTATCTTGATGTTTTCTATGTTAAGTAGTAGAAGTTAGTTGAGGGGAAATTAGTTGGCGGGGGGAGTTAATAACTATTTAGCCGTTGAATAAGTCCTATATAGAAGGAATGTAAGAGAGGGTAGGGGATTATTTGAAGAATTGTGAGAGTAAATCACCCGGGAGAAGTTGGACTCTCAAAGTTCCGAGTGTGTAAGTGTGCTAGTGTCTTCATTCCTACTGTAAGCAATATACTTTGACAGAAAGACAGAAAATTGCATCGAAATCAACCAAGGCCTTATCAATTTGGTATCAGAGCACGGATCTTGATGGCTCAGAAATCCGTCATAACTTTATTTGAGTCGTTTCGAGAAACTCCGATTGAAGCTATGTTGGAGAATTTCAGTGAAGTCAATCAACAATTTCCTACTTTCAACCTTGAGGACAAGGTTGCTTTTTGGGCCTAAGGAAATGATAGACTTCCAATAACTCCGACGTATGGTAAAAGGAAGAAAAAGGTAAAAGAAAAGGAAGCTGCTGCGGAGGACAACGAATAAGGTGTTGAAGTTAGGTGAGGGGAGATTTATTGGGGGAAGTTTACAACTGTTTAGTAGTTAAATAAGCCCTATACAGAAGGAATGTTGTAGAGGGGAGGGGATTATCTGAAGAATTGGGAGAATGAATCACTAGGGAGAAGTTGGACTCTCAAAGTTCTGAGCATGTAAGTGTGCTAGTGTGTTCGTTCCTATTGTAAGCAATATACTTCAACAGAAATACAGAAAAATGCATCGAAATCAACTATGACCTTATCACTTATCTGTGAGTACTATAGCACGAGACCCATAATCTACTGCAAAATTATCCAACTAAAAGTCTCCAAAATGATTGTCATTCTTATCCATTGTTGACAAAATTTTCCATTGTAAATATGTACAGCTAGATCAGTTTTGTTCTTCACATATGCTATTACCATGTTCGGAGCTTGTTTGATTGCATGAAACCTATGACAGTGGATGGTTTTGATAGGTCCGAACATATAGATTTTGTTATGGTCAATTGATTTAACTTTTATCCTCTAAATAGGTAAATACAGTCGAAGTCCCACCAGGTACTCAACCTGGAGATGTGCTTGTTTTAGCAAAGAAAGGTGCTCCAAAGCTGAACAAACCATCAATACGAGGAGATCATTAATTTACAATAAAAGTTACCATACCAAATCGTGTCAGGTGAAAAAATTACTTTTTTTTGGCTTTCCAGACGCCTTTGTTTTTTCTTAATATTTTTATCTTTACTCTTTTAAGTCACTATATTATATTCTTTCTCATGGGTTATTTCACGTGCAAGTAAATTTAATTATTCTATCTGACGCACGAAATTAAGCCTAAGCTTCAAATTGTTCTACTAAAGTATAAAGAACAAGGCTGATACCTTGCCACTTTGGAGCCTAAACATTCTATTGGAAGAAAGTTTCTCTCTCCATGCGAATTGTGGTTCAACAAATGGAGCATTTAAACATTGGGCATGTAAGTAGTCCTAAAAAACAGTAATAATTGAATTTAAATTCCTTAGTGTATTCACTGTCACATACATACATCTGATGGAACACACCACAATCAACTGGATGCATGTTCTTTTTTTTTTTTTTACATGAGATTTCACTTTGTTGGATGAACCATGGTGAAAGATTTTAATTTACTGGATATATCCAATGATCATATGACAAAACCAAGATTTAATATTAAAACGGGCTTTCAATTTTGGTTAGAGATAACTTGTCCTCGGTAGGAAATGATTGATTATCCAATGGTGTTTGGATCATTCATTTTCATTAAGTTCTTTTGCTGCATTCCTTTATGTGGCTAATTTGCTATGTTGATAGGGTTCACACAGTCTTTTGTGCTTAGACTAGTCAATCCCATTCTCTTATTGTACACTTCTCTTGTTTTACAGTGCAAAGGAGCGTGAATTGCTTGAGGAGCTTTCTTCTCTGACTAACACTACTGACATCCGTTCAAGGATTCGTCCAAAATCTCAGCCAGTTAGTAAGTTCTTCCATCCTTCCTTTGACTTTTATGTCGAGGGTACTATTTTAGTGAAAATTTTAGAGAAAACAGTAATCTTGGCTAGGAATTTACTAGCAAGAAAATTAGTATATGTGAATGCAATGTATAATCAACATGAGACCATTGACTCATCTAAGAAAAAGCATAAGATCATTAATTGTTGAAAAGGTATACTAATTTTGTTGGATTTTATTTATTGGAATTGTCAAACTTGATATGACATCATAATTGCAGATAACAGTGTAGAGAGTCAGGTGAGAACAGATGCTGAGAGAACTGCAGAGGCAGGGGACTCTGATGATTTATGGAGTAAATTGAAAGAATTGGCTGGGTACTGGTTTTTCCCTCTCTGGCCCCCCTTTAGCACACATGGTGCAATATGAACTTAAATTGGGAATTTGAACTGTTAAACCAGGTGTCATTGATTTGTGAAGATTTGAAATTTCAGAAAGATAGGAAAATATTGCGTTGATTTGAACTTTGTGTTACCTGCAGGACGGTAGCAAATGGAGCTCTAAAATGGCTGAAAGACAATCTATAGTCATATGAAATAGTAGAGCGCAATCAAAATTGGTCGAGAATTTTCACCCTCTCGAAAATTCAAACATCATTTTGTCATTTCCTTGAGATCCGTGGCGGAGAGCTTTTAGGTTCCATTATTCTTATGTGAATCATGGAAGTTGATAAACGAGAGTGAATACTTGGTTCAAATGAGAATGCTGGTATTCGATTGGCATCTTTAGGCTATTAAAAACATTTGAATATGTCTTTCAATAGGTCAAGTTACAGGTCAGTTCAAACACGACCTGGTCTATGCTTCTTGGTTTTATATTTGAGAGAAAAATGCTCTTATCAAAGGCCTTATGATCTTCTTGCAATGCTCGTTTGGTTTTTTCACTCTTGAAGATTTCCGGCCAAGTAGTATGGAATGGTATTGAGTTACCGTACGATCCCAAGAGTGACTTTGGTCTTTGTCGGTTGATGCCTGCGCTGGTAAAAGCTTTTTGTTGGAACTGGGATTGGCAGGCAGCAAACTGGTTCCTCTCTTGAATTTTCTTTTTTATTTATATTTTTTGTGTTCAATCGGGGCAGTGGGTGGATTTTCCTGAGTCTAGTCATAGCTAGAAGGCGAGTGTTGTTACATCTGTAATGAAATCAACACGTTGGTTAATCTAATTACTATGATTCACCCAAGTGGTGATTACTTCGCTCGCATCGAATATGTTGATTAGAGTGAATAAATCTTGATACACTTGATTTTACGATTTCAATTTCATTTTAGAAACATTGTTAGAGCTCCAAATTCTAAAAAGGTTCACTGTGATTACTTTTGTGATTTTTCAATTGTTCTAAATGATATTCTCAAAATCTAGATAGGATCTTCTAATTCTTATCATAACTTTCATCGGATCACTCGAGGGCCAGGTTTTGTTACGCTTGAACGGGAAGGAGCTAGTGTAGGTGTAACATCTTATTATCGTTTGACTTTCCAATAAAATTGTTCTTTTTAAAACTTTATTCAAAACGCATGAAAAGAAATATTAGAGTAAATAAGCGCAGAATATTAAAACATGAAATCGTATTTTAAAAACAACATTGTTCACACATCTTAAATCCAAACTGTTTCAAACACTTAAAAATAAACCATTGAAAGTCCTTGAGCATGTTTAGACACTTTTATTCCATATGTGAGTCTTAACCCCCAGATCATCACAAGCCGAGTAACACAAGCCTTCAACACATCATACTTCCTCCACGTACATATCATTTGGATCATAATCGTTACCTACATCACAAGAGAGACAATGAGCCTTATGTCTAGTAAGAGATATAAATGAAATGCAAAAACTTATGCCGACACTATGTCCATGTCTGTCATGTCAGAAGAGAACTTATCTCTTCTGTTTTAATTAAAGTCTCACTTTCAACCAAAACATTGGGTATATTTCCCACAGAGAAATAGATATATCTTCAGGTTCTAACCTGAGCAGAACCATTGGGCCATCCCTGTGTGGGAGGAGGCAATACTCTCAAGCAGATCCGTCACTAAACTCCCCAACCTCCAACGTCTATTTACATACTTTAGATTCATTATTATCTTGTGCAATGCATGATATGCAACTCTAACTGACATGCCTATATGATGTGCCACGAGAACCCTTCACAAAGTTTCGAGCCAAAGGTTTGCTTGGAGGAGAATATTAGTTCATTACACAAAGAGGAGTCCAAGCATTCGAATAAGTGGAAGTTCAAGCAAAAGTATAGAAAAAATGGTAGACTTTACAAATTTGTATACAACCCGACCACTGTGGGTTATTTGACATTTTTACAGACCAAGACGATCTTATATGAAAAGGTGTTCTTTATACAGATTGTAGCAGACATCCCTAGTTTTCTAGAATGGTATTTTGTGTTTAAAATGGAGTTTGTTCGCTTAGCCAAATGTTTAACGAACAGGGAGCATAATTCCTACTGTACAAGCCTAATCTTGCTTCCTAGACTTGAGGCCCAATCTTGCCTATGCTTGGAGTTAATCTATCACGACCTGGAGGCGGGCCGAACAAAACAGCCAGGTCAGGAGACCCGATCCTTTGAGAGAATCCAGTTTCCCAACCCAACGCGTGAATTTTTTTGCGGAAAACTTAACGGGAATTATCCAACCCAAGCCCAATAACATGAGTTGGGCCCACAAAGTGATCAACTAGAGACATGATAGCTTAAATAAGGAAAACACTGTGCATGAATTAAATCAAACAACACCAAAAACTAAAATCCCAACATACTAGGAACGGAGGGATTTAACCGACGAGTCTCCGCCCATCCACGGGGAGATTGAAGCACCCAACAGGTAACATCAGCTTTGCCCAGTTGCCACACGCACATGACGAACACACAGAAACTACTCCTTATCTTGGGAAAAAATTTGTCTAAGGGGTAAGTGATTAACTCAGCAGGGAAATCTATACTAAATGCAATGCATGCTAAAACTGTTTTCTTTACATTTGAAAACCATTTCATGCTTCTCATTTTACCATACATGGATTTTTAACATTTAAAACCTCTTTATCATTTTAAATAACCGACCCATGGCCCTCGATGTGGCTTTATTAAAACTCGCTATATACATAAACAACTATACTCGCAAAATATGTCAACATCGTTTTCCGTGTGAAAACGTCACTAGTAAAAAGGGATGGTCACGCAAGGACCCATCCGTCACTTGTCATTGAAAGATAGTATGATCTTTCGAATGTGCTGACGTGTTGTTACCACTGCCAATACGATTCGAAAAATCTAGTGCATTAACAGAGTTGTCGGCGGACCAGTTAGCCATGACACAACTCATGTAACAGCCTAGCATAAGTCTGAGAAAGGTGGCTATCCGCCAATAGCAACACCTCATGAGGCAGGAAAGAATACCAATGACGGCGATCCGATGATCCAGCATGCCACCCGAGTTGTAGGCGAGAACTCGGCGACGACACAACTCGTGTAACCGCCCAGATGTGCCGATGTGCCGTAGCCACCACCGATACGATCCAAAGGTCCAGCGCATTACCCGAGTTGTGGCAAGAACTCCCCATCGATCCAACTTGTATAATCGTAGTAACGGATGAGGTTGCCCTATGATAGACCCCTACTCACTGGGACCTTAGTGTCCTAAATTGACGAGGGTTGCCGACAAGCAAGGTTGATCGTCTAGCCAACCTGGCAAATGGAACGGTACTGTGGTAGGCAATCCTCGCAGCTGACAACACTGCCAACCCGTGTCACAATACCCTGGCCAGGTTTAGGGGCTTGCAACCCAAGAAGGCGTCATCACCCTCCCATCCAAATTTACAACTTTCAGGAGTTTCAATCTGAGGACACGTCACTAATGCCCCACCTATATTTTTTTTTTTACAGAGCCAACACTGTAATGACCTGATTTTTCTTTCTTCAAAAATCGCGTTAGATTTAAAACTTTTGTAAAACATTAGTGGAATTCTTTCTTTAAAACCTTTTAAAATAAAATCAGAGTTCTTTTCTTAAAACCAAACTATTAAAATTCATTTTACTTTGACTCATTACTAAAATCGTTATAGACAGTGGAACACTGTAATTATATAATCTTTTTTCTCAATTTACAGCGGAAGACTATAATTGTAAAATCTTTTTTCTTAAAACGTAACGGAAGCATAAACAATTCATTTAAATAAATAAACTGTTTCCATTAATTTTACAAAACTCTTTTATCTTTAATCCGTTAGCCTAGCCAACCACAAGACTCGCCCATGCAAATCCTTCATCAACTGCTCCTTAGTCTGTTAGTCATTTCCTCTCGTGTTTGTACCTACATCACAAGTCATAAACTATGAGTCTAATGCTTCGTAAGTGACAATACCTAATATGCTACATGCACATGTTGTGCCATTTTAAAAACCGTGCACAATTTCTCTTTTCGTTTTCTTTCTTTTATCTTTTACCTTTTCTCGTTTACGTACTTTCTTTCTGTTTTCGTTTATGTTCCTGTTTTTGTATCTGTTTCGGTATCTGTAATCGTACGCATTTCCGTATCCGTTCTTGTGTCTATTTTTGTATCTGTATCTGTATCTGTATCTATATCCGTTTCCATTTCTAGAAACTCATTTTCGTTTTTGTTTTCGTTTCCGTTTCCGTTTCTGTTTCTGTTCCAATTTTTGTTTCAGTTTCTATGCTCGTACAGTTTCCGTATCCGTTTTCATTTCCGTTCCCATATCTGTATCCGTTTCTCTTTTCATATTCTTTTCTTTTTTTTTTCTTTTCTTTCGTTCCTGTGTCGGGCTAAGCTACCAAACCACATAAACCTTTATCTTTTCTTTATCTTTTGTTCATGTGCCGGGCTAAGCAACCAGACCACACAAACCTTTATCTTTTCTTTATTTTTCTTAATCGTTCCTTTGTACTTTCTTTTCGTTTTCATTTTTTGTTCGTTCGTACTTCTTTTCGTTTTCCATCTTTCCTTTTCAAAATTGTACATAAAAATCATTTTTGTAATCTTTGAAAATCGTGATGCATGATGCTCATGAATGCATACAATTTCAAACATATCATTAAATGAATCTAATAGCGCAACCAACATACAATTCATAGAACATGTTGTAAAAATAGTAGACATGCTATAAAAACTATAGACATGCTTTAAAACAATAGATATGTTTTTAATACTATAGACATGCTGTAAAACAATAGATATGCTTTTGATAATGTAGTCATGCTCAACATGCAGGGCCAACCCAATACGCAACAGCTCACCAACATAACACAGAACAATAATCACAATCGAGGAAAACAACAACACAGGAAGTTGAGAGTCCAATCACAAAAGACTTACCACGAACAACGGAGGTTGCCAGAACTGGCAACAATCATCCAACCTGAACACACAAGGCAGTAGCGAGGGAACCGGCCCCCAGAACACAGACTCCCGAGCACACCGTCCACCCTCAGTTCACTCACTCCTCGTTCACAGAGGGAGAAATTGACAGAACCCACTCATTCCTTCTCCCATCAATTCTTCGTCTGAAGCACACAACTCCACCCGAAGTGTTTCACTCCCGCCTCCCAGTTCGTCCAGAGCTCTACCTCACACTGTCATTCTCAGCTTCTCTTCTTCTTTTCACCATAGAGGCACGCCATTCCCTGCCACGGACACTCCCGCATGTCCCAAGCCATACACTGTCTTTCTCCATTCCTCTCTATAAGGACATCTGCTTACCAGTTTTGCTAAAGGGGGGAAGTTAGTTGTCTTCATCATTTGGGTGTCCGTCAACCATTAAGAGATGTTTGTCCATCTCTTTGCTGTGAGGGACATCCGTTCCTCATGAGGGACGTCCGTCGCCTTAGTATTCCAAACGTCCATCATTCCATTTTTAAGGACCATCAGCTACCTTGTCATGAGAGACGTCCATTCCTCGTGAGGGACGTCCGTTGCCTTAACGTTTTATTCATCCGTTAGTTTCTTCGCTGCAACGAACATCCGTTCCTCATGAGGGACATCCATCACCTTCACATTTTAGTCATCTGTCAGTTTCTTCGCTGCAACGGACGTCCTTTCCTCATGTGGGACATTCGTCGCCTTTACCTTTTATTTTTCCGTCAAGGATGTCCTTCAAACCCAACGGATGACCGTCTTCTTTCGCCATGAGGGACGTCCATTTTTCTATAAGTGATGTCCATCTTCATCCAAACGGTGTCGTTCCAATAATCATACATAACACTCACCTTCAGCAAGGGACATATGTTTTCCTATAAGGGACGTCCATCTTCGTCCAAACGATGTTGTTCACCCAACATAAAATGTCTGCCACTAACCAGGGACGTCCACCTTCCATCAAACGACGTTGCACCCAATATATAAAATGTCCACCTTTTCTAATGGATGTCCGTTTTCCTATAAGGGACGTCCACCCTAGCCTCAAACGATATCGCGCCACTTACATAACTAACGCCCGCCATCAATAAAATGTCTGCCTCCTTTCCACCATTAAGGACGTCTGTCCCACCTTGAAGGGCGTCCACTTGCTATAATGGACATCTGTCCCTCAATTAAAGGACATTTGTCATCAACACAAAATCACCACAGTTAGCTTAGTCGCACTTTGCTCTTCTCTCTCTTCACTTTTAATTAATCCAATACTTTTAATCATCATAAATACCCCACTAAACCACTCCTAATAATTCTATCTAATAAATCTTTAATGATTATCCACATAATCCAATTACACTCAATTAATTTTTCAATTATCCTTTACTTAATTCTATTACGGGAAATCGGGGTATTACAGACACAACTCGAATAATTGTAGTAACGAATGAAGTCACGATAGAGCCCTACTCACTAGGACCTTGGTGTCCCAAATTGACGAGGGTTGCCGACGAGCAAACTCGGTCGTCCAGCCAACCCGCCAAATGGAACGGTACTGTGGTAGGCAACCTTTGCGGCTAACAATATTCCCAACCCATGTGACAATACCCTTGCCAGGTTTAGGGGCTTGCAACCCAATGAGGCGTTATCACCCTCCCATCCAAATTTATAACTTTTAGGAGTTTCAACATTCACACATCACCAATGCCACTCCTATATTTTTCCCACTTTCAAGAATTTCAAGTTGAGAACATGTCATGAATGCCCCATCGTATTTCGCATGCAAAGACCAATCTTCACGTAGCATAAGATTGAACGGGGATAGTCTCGTGATACTTTAGCGCTAGAGTGCCTAAAACATCAAGAAGATTCATCCTCTCGATGTACATATTAAACATTCACATAGTAGAAAGTTTTGAGGATAGCCTCGTGATGCTTTAGCGCTAAAGTGCCTAAAGCATCAAGATAAATCATCCTTCCAATGTACGTAACAAATGTCAAACCTTCTCGCAGTCAAAGGTTGACGGGATAGTGTAATACCGCGATTTTTCATAATATAATTTAATAAGGATAATTGGAAAGTAATTATGGTTATTTGGATTAATTGGATAATTATCAAGATATTACCAATGACGTATTTGTTAGATTATAATTTATGAAAATTTATTGGATGATAATTAGGATTAATTGAAAAGAAATATGTTGGGAAATTTTGAGACGAAAATTTTCACAAATTATGCATTTCTACATTTTCGGTCGACTAGCGGTTGAAGTTGGGTCGAATGTTTTGACCGAAAACGCATTCTGGGGACTTCTTGCGCTTTGGGTCCTGCAGAGAAGCGATTTTTAGACCAAGGTATGTTATTCGCTTCTGTCTTGCGTTTTTTCTCCTCCATGGCATTGTTGTTGGTGATTCGGAGTTAATTGGGTGAAGAAACTGATAACGACGATTGGGTAGAGACGATTTGGCGAAGGCAGGGGATTTTGGATGAGCCACGGTCAACGGCCCTGCAGCTATGGTGTGTGCACTGATTCTGTGGAGGTGAACCCGGTTCATTTTGTTCTAGCTGTGAAGAAAATTCTTCACGTTTCTTCCTGCTAGCATCGCACTCAGGTGATGAAGTGAAATAAAGGAGAACAAGGAAGACAACCTCTTGTGGAAGGCATGGCAAAGATGAAGTCAGGGTATGGCTTGTGGACACGCGTGAAGGAATGGAGGGCTACTATCGGGCTTGTTGTGCATAAAATCGACAAAGTAGGAGAATGGCAGAGGCGTTGAGGAAGAGGAGAGAAGGGCAGTGTAGTGGAAGGAAGAATGAACGGAGGGTCTATCCTCGGTTGAGCTTCTGTCTTCAGGTAATGCTTTGGCTTCTCTACGTTGTTTTGAGATTTGTGGATATTGTGTGCTATTGGTTGACTTAACTCTATGCATGTGGATGATCATGTTGGTAGCCATTGATGAGATTTGCTTGATGTAATTGGGTTTTATGTTCACCGTATGGAGTTCAAGTTGTGGGTTTATTTAGAGTGTTTATATTCTGTTTATGATAAGTGATTAGTTAGAGGAAGATTTTAAGATAAATGGGAATGTGTTATGTGAAAGGGAGATTTATGTATTGTTGGATAGTATTTTCTGTTGATGATGCTTGGTTTATAAATAATAAAGAAATGGAAAAAATGTTGGAATTATGCTTTGATGGTTGGATTGCTAAAGTTAAGTGCAATGTTGAGTGATGGACTATATTATCTACTCTATTATGAATTTTAGTTGGAAGTTATGTTATATTGTTAGAATCTATCTCTGATGTTCTGCAAAATTAGCTACAACTATAGAAGAATAATGAATGGTTATGCTCGGTTAAATAGGTGTTAATGAATAAGTTGAGAAAGTGTGGATTCGTTGATGTAAATTCTATTCTTTGGGTTGGATTATTGTTCGAATAATAGAAAATAATGATATTGAGTTACTTGGAGATAATGCTTCTGTGATTCGCTACATTGTTGGATGGTTGGATATATTCTCAATAAATTACAGTGATATGGAACTCAGTTCAGGTGATGGATGTTGTGCCCTATTGTTTTGATAATGTCCCTGTTGTTTCAATATAATGAATATTAATGGATTTGGAATGTGAAATATTGTGAATGGCAGGGTATTATCATAGAGAGTTCTGTTACAGATAATTAACTGTCGATTGAAGTTTTGTCAGTCGTATCGGCTAGGACTATGCATAATTGTGTTATGAAATGCTGTTGTGATTTGTGGAACCATGTAAATGACTATTGGAGGGATTGTTGATAATAATTAAATGTTTTTAATTATGAAGGTGCTAAGAAGGAAAAAATGATAACGATTAAGTGTTGAACGCTTTAAGGAAACAAGGTAAGTGATATGTGTGTGCTTTGGTTCTTAGGACCCTACATAATAAGAATAGGATATGCACGTTTCGTTGATTACTGCTTTATTAGATATTGAGCATGTCTATTGTTTTATGATCATGTCTACAGCTTTACGAGCACGTCTACACTTTTAATAGCATGTCTACCGCCTTATAAGCATGTCTATCATTTTAAAAGCATGTCTATTGTTTTTATCAGCATGTTTATAATTTTGATTAGCATGTCTATCGTTTTAGTAAGCGTGTTTTGTAAATTGTGTGTTGGGTGTTTTATTGGGTTCCCTTAATTATGTGATAGAGATTGTATACATTTACGAGCATCATGCATCATTGTTTTCAAAAGAATACGAAAATGAATTTTCATGCATAGTTTTAAAGAATGGTTTAATGAATGCTTACACATACTAAGTGTACGGTATTCTCGAGGGATGATCACCCGAAGTGGACTACTACCATTTGGGCTGTAAAAATATCCATTTTACCATAGGAAGTGAAACATATGAAAAACGAATGATAAATAATAAAAAATAAAGTAAAGTAAAGAAAAGACAACGATATGATGTGTGGTCATTCTAGTCCTTAGTGGGCACAGTCGCTAGCGGACTTTCGAATTATGTCATTGCTGCTCATATCGGTTGCAAGGTCCCTGGATCATGCCGAGACAGATCCGCCAATGGTTAGCAGACTTTCGGATTATGCCATTGCTGATATACCAGAGGTGTCGGGTCAAAACAGAAAATAGAAAGATAACGATTAAAACGTAAAAGATAAAAGATGAAAAGAAAGATGAGAACAAAAACCCCATACACAGATTTAAAGTGGCATAGCATTTGCATTCAGTTATTCATTTCTATCACTTACTGAGCGTTAGACTTATAGTTTATGACTTTCAATGTATGTACAAGAGAGAGCGATAAAAAGGTTAAGGAGCAGTTGATGAAAGATTTGCACGAGTGGGTCTTGTGGCTGGCTAGGTTAATGAATTAAAGGGAAATGAGTTTTGTAAATTTAATGTAAATATTTTATTTATTATATTTTAAATGAATCGTTTATGCTTCCGCTACGTTTTAACAAAAAAGATTTTATAATTATAGTCTTCCGCTGTTTATAATGATTTAAGTAACGAGTTTAAGAAAAGAGTTTTTTAACGATCAGGTTTAAAAAAAAAAGAACTCTGATTTCAACTTAAAAAGGTTTTAATAAAGATTTCAGTTGTTTTATAAAAGTTTTAAATTTCACACGATTTTCGAAGTGAGAAAAAATAAAAATAAAAAATCAGGTCGTTACATATAGCCTCGTGATGCTTTAGCGCTAGTGCCTAAAACATCAAGAGGATTCATCTCCCAAACAAATGCACAAAATCACATCATCAATACAAATATATGCAAATATTAGCAACACCATGTACAGAATGTAAACGTGAGAAAACATAATAATAATAAAAACTGACACGCTATTGAACAGTCCCCGTTGGGTTTTCAGGTGTGATAGCCCACAAAATATTAGTTTTGAAAACCATGATGCAAATGCAGTGCAAAAAGTATAAAGTTCCCTACCTTGACGGCGACCACGACACGCTTACCGACAATCACACTTCACGTGCTGTTGTAAGCGAAATGTCAAAACATCTGACAATACTAGAACCTACAACAAGGTCGGTGTCAACATCTCATCAATCATACAAAAGATAACAACAGGTCTTAAACAAGACTAGAATTTGGGACAAATTTAACTCAAACCAAAACTAGGATTTCAACATATACTTTGGATTAAGGTTAACATCCATTTGTAAAAGAGCAACCAAAACAGGAACCAAAATCACTATCCTCGGTTTACCAACCATAAACCCAAATGGACCACAACTTTACCTCCTCAACAGAGCATAGACAACCATATTCATGTTTAAAAGAAATACTCGAACCTATAATTTAGCTATAAGGGCAGGAACCTCTTAGCAATATATGGGCAGCAAAACCCAAAAACATAAACTGACTCTAAACCTAACACTGAGATAGAAATCGACTCATAAATATTCACGTATTTTCAACCTCCCATTTTTCATAATATACAGACTATAGGTGCGTGAACAAGTAGTAGCTAGTTTGGTTCAATTACGGATTCCTTATACCCTAGTTTAAGGATAGAACATGATCCATCAATGAAAACAGTAACCTAAACCAAACACAACTCCTCCACTTTCATCAATATAACCGAAGCACAGCAGGGAACAAACCATCCAACTTTCTCGCAGAACAGCAACCAAACAGAGATTAAAAATCAAACAAGAGACAAACAAATGACAAATTTTTCAAACACCCACCGGAGTTTCTAACGGAAACAGTAATTTAACCCAAATCAACCTACAGCTAAAAACAATCAGAGCAGCAACTACAATCATCCATCCAGAATCAAAGCAGAACAATTTTTTATGACTATCCATGATAAGAAAAATCAACCCTCAAATCACAGCAAGCCCTCACTGAAGACAGAATCTAATCGGGTGTTGGAGATAACTCACCGAGAACAGGAGAGTGGCTGAAGGAGGCTCGGTTATGCCCCTTCAGGATGCTCTCGAACTGAGCAACGCCATCGCCTGAGAATGGCAACCCCGGTTACCTCGAGAATGGCAGAAAACGAGAGAAAACAGAACTCAGCAAATCAAAATCCAAAATCGCATGGAAATCTTACCGAACTCAGAGGGAAAAGAACATGGCTTCCCGAAAGGTTCACCGTCGACCTAAGCTCGGAAAACTTTAAGACGAACCGCACAATTTCTCACGCTAGAAAACTCCCGAGCATTCGCAGGCACTGTCGGGGTCCGTCCCTGTCGCCCGCTCGCCCTCCGTCGGCTCATGCTCGAAACGCCCTAGCCCTTGTCGCCCGGTGTCGACAGCTCGCGGCCTGCTCCACCGGCGATCTCTCTCTCTCTCTCTCGCTCGGTCTAGCTCTCACTCGAAGAAGTGAAAACTGAAGAAAGGAGAAGTGGTGTGCTGAAGAAGCTTTCAGCAATTACGATTATTCCAAAAACAAAAAAACAATATATAAAATTTTATAAATTTATATAAACATAAAATCGATATATATTGGAGGGTAAATGACAAATCAACCATCGTGGTTTGAGATCAATGACAAGTCAACCACTATGGTATTTTTTTTAACAAGTTAACCACTCATGTATGTTAAAATGACAAATCCAACATCACGTAGACGTTTAAAGTTAAAATGCCAACATCCGAACGCCGGAACGACGAGCTCCAGCGTTTTGAAGAATTCAAAACGCCCAACGCGGGGCGTTCTGAATTTCTGAAAAATTCAGATTGATTTCGCGGCGTCTCATCTTTGCGGTCTGTCCATTTCTGTTTTCAAACACAGCGAATTTCACGGTCTCTTATGGCTAGAGACCACGAGAAATCGCAGTACCTGGAGCTATTCGCGGTCCCTGGTTTCTCCAGGGACCGCGAAATCGCGGTCCTTGGTTGCTCCAGGGACCTCGAATTTCGCAATCCCTCGTTGCTCCAGGGACTGCGAAATTCGCGGTCCCTCGTTGCTCTAGGGATCGCGAATTTCGCGGTCCCTGGTTTCTCGAGGGACCTCGTTGCTCCAAGGACTGCGAAATTCGTGGTCCCTTGCTCCAGGGACTGTGATTTCTCGCAGTCTCTAGCCATAAGAGACAGCGAAATTCGCTGTGTATGAAAACAGAAATGGACAGAACGCCGCCAAATCGTTCTGAATTCTTCAGAAATTTAGAACGCCCCGCGTTGGGCGTTCTGAATTCTGAAAACAGAAATGGACAGAACGCCGCCAAATCGTTCTGAATTCTTCAGAAATTTAGAACGCCCCGCGTTGGGCGTTCTGAATTCTTCAGAAATTCAGAATGCCCTGTGTGGGGTGTTCTGAATTCTTCAAAACGCCGGAGCACGTCGTTCGGACGTTGGCATTTTAACGTTAAACGTCTACGTGATGTTGGATTCGTTATTTTAACATACGTGAGTGGTTAACTTATTTAAAAAAATACTATAATGGTTGATTTGTCATTGATCTCAAACCACGATGGTTGATTTGTCATTTACCCTATATTGTATAATCCAACTCAAAATCCCATCTTTAAAAATCCAATTCATTTAAAACGCCAACCAAAAAATTTCTTATTCAAAGTAATTAAGTAAAAACACTTTTGATTAAAAATAAAAAGTAAAAATTTTTCGTTTGGAAAAATCCAATTTATCGCTTTACGAAAAAATATACACGTCACCGATACGCGACAAAACATGTCAACCTTCCACATTTGACTGAAAATTCGCGAAAATTTTACATGTGACATTGGAAAATTATTTTAAAATCTCGAATTTTACATAATCTTTCCCAAAATCGATGATGAAGCGTGACATGTGTTCCAAGTCATTCCCCAGCAATTCTGGTGCTAACTAATAAATTAGAAAGTTAGTCATTTCATTTATATTATTTGAATTTTGTGTAAGAGAAACTTTTTTAGCTATTAGGCTAGGGCTTGTCTAGCCTATTGCGTGTTCCTTTATTAGGGTCATTTTAGTCTTTGTTTTAAGAGCTCTTGCCCTAATTTTAGGGTTTATATTACCCCATTATGCTGTTGTAAAGGGGCAGTTTTGAGCAACAGCTCAAAGTCATTTTTGGAGTTCCCTCCCAAAACACATCAGTGTTCTTGTCTTGCTTTGCTGTGGGCTCATCACCAAAGATTTTTTCTCTCATAGTTCTTGTTCGGTTTTGGAGAGAAGACCTTATGCTTAGCCTTCCAGCATCTCTTGATTTAGGTGTCCTATGTGTGTGGAGGTTTAGAAAACCGAAAGAAACAAGGTGGAGTGGTCTCCTTGAAGGGATCCATAGAAGTCGCTATTTTCGGTTGCTTAGAGGTTAGCAGACCAGCTTGAGTTGTTTCGAGTTTTCCTTTTATTTTTTTTATCATGGTTCTGTTCTTGGATTATGGAAATTGATTGTTCTCTGGATTATATTGAAGTTCTTAAGTTTTGGTGTGGATTGGAATTGAACTTACGATTTTGTGCAACTAGTGGTGGTGATGCCCTAAACTATTTTTGTTTGATCAATATCCAAGCAGCGTTTTGGCAATTCATAACTCTGCCTTCATAACGAATTTAATCGTAAATTTTGGTGGAGATTTTAGCCTCTGTATTGTTGACGTACTCTCCAAATTTGACGTCAATTGGCCTTCATAATCAAAAGTTATTGACTCTTTAATCTTGTTGGCTCAAACTGTTTTTATTTGGTCAATTTCGAGGCAGCTTCTTGTAAATGGAATAACTCCGTGTACGTTGCGATTCTAAATGTGATTTTTGGTGCAGACCTGTATCCTGGTGTGTCCTAAGTCCCCTCCAATATTGAAGCTGATTGGCTACCTGCATGAAGAGTTATCATCATTTTCCTTGGAGTGATCTATTCTGGGAATAGCCAATTAGTTCCATCACCAATTAGTGAGACTTTGCACCCCGTGGTGCATCAGCTGGTATCAAAGCACAAGTGCCATGTTTGTGCAACTCTGTAAGTTTACTATTATTGGAGAAATGAACACAAGAAGTTGTGTTCACAATGCTTACAACAAGGACACAATACCGATCACAAATCTGCCAATCAAGAAAGAGCAAGAGAAGCTCGATTCTACTTTGCAACACCAACTTGATGAGATTAAGGAAATGATGTCTAAGCTCCAACAAAGGCTAGAGGAGCCTTCTAGTGGGCATGTGAGGGGTCATATGACTTCTATACCAAGGAGAAAAATCAGCACATCCATCGAGTCAAGGGGTTGAATTAAAAACTTGTATGATATGGATGAGGAAGAAACCGATATGGAAGAGCTTTTGAGTCTAAGAAGAAGATCTCATGGCAAGGATGATTTGAGACATGCCAAAGTCTCTATTCCACCCTTCAAGGGGCCTAGCAATAGCAGTGACTTCTTGGATTGGATTGAAAAATTAGAGAACGTATTTGATTGTTACAAATATTTGATTGTTAATGAAGAAGTTGTTAGAGAGGAAACCGAGTGGGATGACGTTAATGTCAGTTACCAAAAGTTGCTTTATCAATATATTTCTAATGATTCTTTTTGTGCATCATTTTTTTTTAGGGATTGGCTACTGATGAGGAGTTACCAAAGTTAATGGGGGTTGAGGAAGAAGCTCCTCCTCAAGGGATGACACTCACGGCCTTGGAGGAAACACTCATGGAAGATGGAAAGCCCTCCACTTTTTCATAACTGAAATGTTTTGTGTCAAATGGAAGAAACATACGTAGTGGAGCATGGAGATGAATTCTTTGAAGGAACCTTTGAAGGAGAAAATTATTTTTAGGAGTTAACTTATGGTCAAGAAGAAATGTTTTTTCTTGACAATAGAAAGACCTCTACCTAGTGTATACCAAGAAGAGAAAAATCAAGGAGAGTAGAATAGTTATGACTATTGTTGGAGCATGGACAAAGTATTTTCCTTGTTCACAAATTAAAGGTGATATATCAACTTTTTTAACATGCATTTGGATGAGGACTTGGGCTTATAGGCATTATCACAACCGAATCTTCATTAAGCTAGTCTACAATAGTGGAGAAACAAGCAAACTAGCAAAAACTATGTGCTCGAGGTATGCACCACTAAATACTTTGATTACATGGCTATTTAGAATTGGTTGGATTGGAGTGTCCTTTGATGTTGGTGCTATCTTGGAGTTTTGGAAAGAATGTTTTAATATTGTCGTTGAGAAAAAAAATTTTAAGTTAAAAAATGTCTCATTGATTGATGTTCATATGCCAATTCAATATTTGTATTTTTCTCAAAGTCATTATTGGTGGTTAATTGGATTGCAACTTCATATTATCATGGAGAGTTACTCAGCATTTCCTATGGTAGTTGACTACTTTGTGAACCAAATTGATGGCCGTAGATTTACTTTGGAAGACTTTGATTAATGGCCTACACATAGTGATAGTGGAATAGGTGTTGTCCAAAACATTTTGAGTTTCTTTTGGGACAAGATGTTGTAACAACCCGAATTTTCGTAAATCCTTTAAAATGCGTTAAAATTTAAAATTTTTCTTTTCAAACAAAACGTATCAGAGTGCGACAGTAAACCGGATCGCTACTAACCGTTCGTAAAACTCGTTATAAATCCCCGTTTAGTAAAGCTATGCGGAAGCGTTAAATTACAACCATTAATGTAAGACGTTGCAGAAGCGTAAATACAATTTAATGAAACCGACAAATATTTTAATTACAATTTGGAAAACTTAGGTTACTTACACTTAGAAAACTTAACTCAGTTGAACTATTTCTCTGTTACCCTCGTTATGCCTGACCAGCCACGAATTCCCTCGCACGTGCAAATCCAACATCCTTATTGCTATTGTTTGCTTGTTATCTTTCGCTACTCATAGTCCGTGCATTCCTCATAGCGTACTAGTACCTACATCTACACCACAAGAAACTGTAAGCCCAAAGGCTTAGTAAGGAAAAAAGGTTAATGCATTATGCTTATGACTCTCTTTAGTTCATTTGGAATGAGGGCCACTCAAACCAATTCTTTCATTACATTTTGTTCTTTCATTTGTTCTTTACTCGTACTTCGAGCTATTGATTGGAGGACTTGTATGGAATGGTATAGCTGGTTGGACCTAGTCTCCTACTTATAATTTAGAACTCCCGTACCCGGTAAGGGGGGGCTTTGGCTAGATTGCACACTAGACCCGTCTACCCATCCGCCTCCAACTCCCTTTTCTTTTCTTTCGTCTTTTCCTTATCATTTTTCCTCACAATGCATGTGAGTACCACTCCGAGAGAGTACTCCCTACTTTGTTTCTATTAACATGATGCATGATGCTTTACAAAATAACATTAATAATAATTAAGGTGCGCATTACATAGAAGTATCTGGAATTGAAAGCGCATTTAACATGGAAAGTAACAACCAAATGAAATAGCATGCTCAACACATATAATGAGTTTAAACAAGTAAGACATGCTTGAACTATTAGAACACAATACTATTAATTGATATGTTAATTCTTCTAGTTAATTTCCTAGTCCATTTTCATGCTTCCTGTACTTATATTCTAGGTGATCATTCTACTTAGTTATTCTAGGTGACTTACATGCTCAGGTTTGATTACTTTGGTTACCCTAACTAAACTCCTTAGTTAATTATCATGCTCTTACAATATTAATTACCACTTAACATATTGGGCCTAGCTAAGTTAACATGCTGGTTAATTAACATGATCAAGGTCTAGTTATTAATTGATCAACTAGTTGATTAACATGCTTCGATTCCTTAACACATTGATTACATGCTACAAATCAACCTTAGTTAATTATCTACTCGTGGTATCACAATTTGTTATTTAATTGAAGTGTTGTACTAAACATGCTACTTAGTTCTAGGGAGTTAATTAACGTACTTCAGTTATTCTAACTAATTAGCATGGCACAACCTAGTCAATTTACATGCTAATCCTAACTAAGTAACTAATTATAGTTAACATGTTGGATTGATTAATGTGTTCTAGTCAATTAATTACTACACCCGTCAATTAAACAATCTAATTAGTTACTTAAGTTAAACATGCAGCACTTTAAACACGCATCAATTAGTTAATTAAACTAATTAAATAAACATCACATAAGGAAGCAATAAGGAATGAACATAATTTTTATAAATGAAACTCTTAGCTCTAACTTATTCCTCAATCTCACTTATCATATTCAATCATCACTTTCAAAACATCACAATTCTCAACGTAGAGAAATAGTCTAACAATTAAGGAAACTACACAAAGGAAAGCAATAAGAAAACACAGTAGCCTTTCATTTAAGGAAGTATCATGTAAATCTAACTAATAACAATTAGAATTAACTAACAACAATTTACAGTAAGCATTTAAAACAAGCAACATACTTAACAACTAGCAATACGCATTTCAAGCATTTTAAGAACACTAACACTAACTCACACACCCATACTTGTGGTGTAGGGCCTCAATGGCAAAAACACCCTTTAATCCTTACCAATTTGAAGACTTAAACATTGGAATAGCTGCACTTTTCACCCCGTTCAGCAGCGGGTCACAGGCGACAGGGAGCTGCACTTAGCAGCTCACTCCCCGTTCACTCATGTAGCTCACCTTACATTCCACACCCATACACTTAGCTCACCCACTACACTAACAATCACAACCCACAACTCCTCCTTCACTGGACACTCTCATCCTTGCAGCTCTCTCTGACTCTCTCTGGATTTTTTTACGCAGAAAGTGAAGACTGAAACTAAAGAGGGAAAGGAAGAGCTATTACCTGGAAGGAAGGGGAGGGACACCATTATGGCTTCTAGGTAGAGAGGAGGATGACCTCAGGCAAGGGAGGCTGAATATGGTGTAGAGAGGCGACTTTCGTCTCCTGGGGTCACTTCCTGTCGATTTCTGTCAATTTTCTACGATTTCCTTCGATTTTCTTCTTATTTTATTTCGTAAGTCTGGGTAGCTTCAGACGGGTGCAGACGCATAGGTCTCGTCTGCAGGGCTAATTCTCGTAGGCTAACTCGCTCTCGAGGATGAGTAATGGCATCCTCGTCACTGTCCGTACTGTCCGCACAAGTTTCGGGCGCCATATCGCATCCGCACTATCTTCCGAAAGTATCTTAAAATCGGACAGAGGCAAATCGGACGATATCTTGACTCGTTTGTAGCCGTTCCAACCCATCTGAAATTGTCCTGGTTAGAACAGATTTGATGCGGATGCTACTCCTCTCATCCGTATCGTCCAGACGGCTCCATTGTTTAGCGGAGTCAGGATGAGAAATCTCGTCCTAAGTGTCGTCCTAGGGAAGGGAGACTTCACAATGCATTTGCAGATGACTTGACTCGTCTGCAACTTCATAGCATAGGGAAGTCAGGACGATAGCTCGCATCCTCAGACTCGTCCCAAACGTCGGGGACGTGATGCAATGCGTTTGCGGATGACATAACGCGTCCAAAAACAATTTCCCCATAAATACATGTCGTGAGATGACACGTATAGATACATAATGTAATATCCTTCAAACCCCAATACTTCGATTATACCACGTATACGGGAAAAATATAATGAAAATACCTCTAGACTTAACGCTCAAGAACGCCCTTTGTTAATACCCCGATAGTTGACCAACTCAAAAAGTTGGGGTGTTGCAGATGTACTTGGATCTGTTTTGGTGCCATACAAATAAATTGAAGAAGTATGTTCTTGGGTGGTTGTATAATCATTTACAAGGAAGAAAGATAGTGATACAAATGGATGCCAATCCGGATTTGAGGTCAAATCTTCAATCACCCAAGGAGGATGATGTGCCACGATGACCCTTCAGAAAGTTCCAAGCCAAGGGGTTTCTAACCTCTTAATTTATTTTGTAGGTGCCTCTTTCCTAGCTAGCTTGAAGAAGAATATTAGTTCATTACACAAAGAGGAGTCCAAGCATTTGGATAAGTGGAAGTTCAAGCAAAAGAATAGAAGAAATGGTGGACTTTACAAATTTGCCTATAACCCGACCATTATCATTTATTTGACATTTTTACAGACCAAGACAATCTTATATGAAAAGTCGTTCTTCATACAGATTGTAGCAGACATCCCTAGCTTTCTAGAATAGTATTTTGTGTTTAAAATGGAGTTTTTTTTCTTGGCCAAATGTTTAACGAACAGATAGCATAATTCCTACAATAGAAGCCTAATCTTACTTTCCGGACTTGAGGCCCAATCTTGCCTATGCTTGGAGTTAATCTTTCTCAAAATCGATGATGAAGCGTGACATGTGTTCCAAGCCATTTCCTAGCTGCCCTTGGTGCTAACTAATAAATTAGAAGGTTAGTCATTTCATTTTGTGTAAGTGGAACTTTTTTATCTATTATTAGGCTTGGGCTTGTCTAGCCTATTGTGTGCTCCTTCATTAGGGTCATTTTAGTCTTTTCTTTTAAGAGCTCCTGCCCTAATTTTAAGGTTTATATTACCCTATTATGTTGTTGTAAAGGGGTAGTTTTGAAAATCATTTAGCAGCAGCTCAAAGTCATTTTTGGAGTTCCCTCCCAAAACATATCGGTGTTCTTGTCTTGCTTTGCCACAGAATCATCACCAAAGATTTCTTCTCTCGTAGTTCTTATTCGGTCTTGGAGAGAAGACCTTATACTAAGCCTTCCAGCATCTCTTAATTGAGGTGCCCTATGTGCAAAGAGGTTTAGAAGACCGAAAGAAACAAGGTGGAGTGGTCTCCTTTAGGGGATCCATAGAATTCACTATTTCCTGTTGCTTGGAGGTTAGCAGACCAGCTTGAGGTGTTTTGAGTTTTCCTTTTATTTTTTAATCATGGTTCTGTTCTTGGATTATGGAAATTGATTGTTCTCTAGATTATATTTAAGTTCTTAAGTTTTGGTGTGGATTAGAATTGTACTTACGATTTTGTGCAACTAATGATGGTGATGCCCTAAACTGTTTTTGTTTGATCAATATCCAAGCAGCATTTTGTCAATTCAAAACTCTGTCTTCATAATGAATTTAATCGTAAATTTTGGCAGAGATTTTAGCCTCTGTATTTTTTACGTACTTTCCAAATTTGACATCAATTGGCCTTCAGAATCAAAAGTTATTGACTCTTTAATCTTGTTGGCACAAACTGTTTTTATTTGGTCAATTTCGGGGCAGCTTCTTGTAAATGAAATATCTCCTTGTGCGTTGCGATTCTAAACGTGATTTTTTTGGTGAAGACGTGTATCCTAGTGTCTCCTAAGTCTCCTCCAAAATTGAAGCTGATTGGCTGCCTGCACCAAGAGTTATCATTGTTTTCCTTGGAGTGATTTCTTTTGGCAATAGCCGATTAGTTCCATCACCAATTAGTGAGACTTTGCACCTCGTGGTGCATCACTATATGATACATGATATGAATAAATGTCACACAACAAGTCATATAATACTAGAAAACAATGCAATTCACTTAACAAACCATGGAAGTATGAATCATGAAACAACTATAAATTAATCTTATGCATGTTGTAGCTAGTATTTCAATAAAGCAGAAAATCTACATGATCATCATTATTTCTAACAGTTTTATTCACTCAATATCAAGCTCTTAATCATGCTGCCAACTAACTTCCTAACTTGATATTAACGACACACAAACATGTTGTAAATTAGTATCCTGTCATAGCATTATTCTAACAACTTACCAATCTTCTGTATGTGTTATGTTATAGAAAACATAGATGACTGAAATCACAAAATAGTGACAGTTCCGTTCTCAACATCAAAGAGCAAACAAGAAAATTTCAGAAAAGTTCTATGATTCATAACAGGGAATGAAACTAATAATTTCTATCAAGGAATTCTCAATGTTAATTATCTAGAACATGCTAACCTTTTCTCATATTTGCTTCTTAGTGTTTTATCAAGACAGCATACAACAACGCATCAACATATCATAAGATCACATAATAGAGAACTATCTAATTCCTCAAGACTATATCATCGACAAATATTTATCAAGCAGTAGCATGGAATGAACACAATAGCAGAAAACAACACAGTATTAACAATAACAAAAAACATATATGTAACGATTCAGTTTTCCTTTCTTAAAACGTGACATTTTAAAGAGAGATTTATATTTGAAAATCGCGTAAAATTAAAACTTTTTTGTAGCAAAAGACTTTTCATTCATAAAACCCTTTAAAGATGATAACTAAAATTCTTTTTAAAAACCTTTTATAAAACATAGCGAAAGACTTTATAATGAAACAAAACATTGAGAATGCAATACTAAACCTTTACACAGCTTGTTATAAAAACCTTTTTACATTTTCCTTTTTCCTTTGATCTTTTAGCCTAGCTAGCCACCAAGTCTGCAACGAACAAATGCTCCGTCAACTGCTCCTATCATGATCTAGCATGTACCTACATCAAGCGATATAAAATAAATATACAATGCACATGTTTTGCAGCTTTTAAAATCCATAAGCAGTTTTCTATTTTCATTTTTCTATTTTCGTTTATCTTTTTACATATTAGTTTCTTTTCTGTATCTGTGCACACCAATACACCATGACCCGAGACCTTCAGTATAGCAGCTTTAGCTCTGACCGAAAGCTTTGCTACCTGTTGTATGCACCAACGCACAACACTCGGCTTCGACTACAATCGTAGCGCACTAGCGGCCGTGTGCACCAACGCTTAAACGACCTAACTAACCATTGATTGGTCTGTCCCAACATCAATCGAGGACCCACAACTCGCTATGTGCAAAAGGCTTGACATCAATCGAATCGCCCGATAGCTATTATGCACATCAATGCACAACGACCCAACCTCTAGGATAAGCAGCTCTAACACCAACCGAAAGTTTACTAGTGGTTGTACACATCGACACACAACAAATAACTCCAACTACAATCGTAGCACACTAGTGGTCGTGCTCACCAACGCTTAAACGACCTCACCCACCTGTTGGTCGTCTAGTCTCAACATCAATCGAGGACCAACTAACAAGCCAACACTTTCTATTATAGCACACACCTCAAGCAGCCATCCCGTGGCACCCACCAAGGCAGCTAACTCAAGAACTCACGTTTAATTATATTTAATTTTTTTTTCCGTTTTACTTTCAATGATAAAATGGATATTCCTACTGCCCAAATGAAAGTTGGCTGCTTCGGGTGATCAGCCCTCGAGAACACCGTACACTTAGTATGTATGAGCATCTATTATACCATTTTTCCAAAAACCATGCATGAAAATCATTTTCGTATCATTTTAAAAACCATGATGAATGAATGCATATGAATGCACACAATTCAATATCATCATTCTAATCCTCAAAACATGATCAATATCAAAATCCTTAACTTAAAGAATTTACTTAAATCTATTAAACACATCATTAGAAGAACTTAATTCTAATAAATATAGCATTAAATAGTAATACATCATCAGGATATGATCACAACCTACGACATATAATGAATTCAGATAACATACAAATCCTAACTCTTGCTGTAGCGACCTAGTTTTTTTTACATTTTTAAAATGTGTCATTTTTGAAAGCCATAAAATTTAAAACTTTTTCTTTTTGATTTAAATCCTTTTGAAAATATTTTTCTTTTATAAATACAGCGGAAGACTTTAAAATAAAATAGAACATTTAAGAAATACATTAGATAAAATTTTTTCTTTTACAATTAAATATCTTTACAATACCTTTACAAACCATTTTTCTTTAAATCCTTTTAGCCTAGCCAGCCACAAGATTCGCGCGTGTAAATCCTTCATCAACTGCTCCTTAACCTGTACATCATCCTGATCTCAAACGTATATCTACATCATAAGACTTAACTAATGAGCCTAAGACTCAGTATGTGATATAAAATAAAACATGAAATTCATAAGCTGTGCAGCTTCAAAAACAATACACTTTCAGTTTTTGTTTTCCATTTTCCTTTACTGTTATCTTGATCTTGACTTTACTTTATCTAGAGGCGTTAGAGATGTCTAGATTTGATGAGGAAGAGCGGCCAACTCAGCCTCACATCTCATCACACCTATTTACGTTTCTTTGGTTTTTGTGTCGGGCTTTACCTACCGGTCCACAAAAATGTCTGTTTACGTTTCTTTACATTTTCTTTCCTTTCCAAAATATGCTTAAAACCATTTTTATAATCTTTTGAAAACCATCATACGTGCAATGCTTGTGAGTACATGCAGTTCTATATCCTCAATAAAATCCTCAAAACATACATCCTCACTCTAATCCTCAAAACATGATCCATATCAAATCCTTAAGTTAAATCTATAAGCACATCATTAAAAGAACCTAATTCTAATAAACACACAGGAAGCATCAATACAATCCTCGAAACATGATCAATATCTTAATATTCTATGAAAGTAGTAAATAGTCAACATACAAACCCTAATTCTTGCGATGTAGGCCCCAAAGACCAAAACACATACAATATCACTTACCTCGCTTCCTTGAAGCATTTCTGCACTTTATCATTCTTCCTCTTCGATACCTTCAAAATCATTAGAAAAACAGTCATCAATAATCACAATTCATTATCCTTAAAAATTTCAATACCATTATTTCTCAACAATAGAGTATATTTCACCACCACTTATTCCACAATCCCACTTCCTAACTAAATAGTAACTAACTCAACAACTCAACCGTGACCATATCTAGGCTCACAGAGTCTTAATAACCATTAACCAACATCGCAGTGCATTATTTCTCAACCACACCCAACATCGCAGTAATAAACAGAGAGCACCTTAAACTGACAACGAACCATATCCAACAATAGGGAACATTATAAATCAACAGAGCATAATTCTCAGCACTTAATCGAGCAACAGAAGCACAGAACCTTAATCACACCATCCATTCATCTACTTTAAAATCCATAATGCCAAGACGGAAGCTGGATACCTGAAGAACTCGAGAAAGTAGGGAGCTTCACCTTCCACTAGGTCACCCTCTCCTCCTCCACCTTCTTCTCAGGACATCACCCTCTCTATCTATCCCTTTTTCTTCTCTTTTCTTCCTCCTTCTTTCGTTGCTCACTCTCTCTCTATTTCTCCTTCTCTCCCTCAAGCACTCTTCTTTTCTTCCTCACCTCCCCATGGCTTTCTTCTCTTTTCACCAAAGAGCCCTCACTCTTTTCCCTACTCTCTGTCTTTCTCTTCTTCTCTTCTCTATTTAACAAGTGGCTTCCTAAATATGTATCACACATCCCCTAAAAATCTCACCTAATCCTTCAAATTAATTGCCATCTACAAAGGGAAGCATACATGGAAGAATTACATAAAACTCAGCCTCGAGATTATACATTTTTCTCAACCAGGTAAATGAAGTATAGTGTAACCGGTTGATCATTGATTGACCAGTTCAATAGACCAAAATATTTTTTCGCTTCTGGAATCCTTTCCCCTGTGGGACAAGTCGATACATCCATCGACTGGTAATTCCCGGTTGATACATGAAGCGATCGGTCCAACGCTGAACTCGACTATCAGCCGCTGAATCGACCTTTCCTATGCTCCTTCCTTATTTCTTCACTTTGTCCACTTCTTCACAACTGGCTTTGCCTTTTTTTTTTTGCCCGATTTCATTGTTTCACCCTTATAACTTGAATCACGCCTAACCATTCAATCCAAAATAGGGACCATTCGCCATACAGCAAATCGAAAAACGTAACCAATGAACTTACAGTGCAATTGGCATTGGAGGCCAAGAAGTCATAAACATCGGGGCACCCTTACCTTGCACTGTCGTCGATGGGTTGACACCGCCGTTTGCAACCCAACCCCATTTAGGTGCTCTAAAATCGCAACTCACGGTTTGTTCGTCCCCACGGCTTGGTCGTCTTCTCGACTCGGCCCTAAATCCCCATTCTCATCTCACTGGCAAGGGCGAACTCTCGTTGTTCACTCTGACGCGTCATCGCCTGCTACTCACCAGACTTCATCTCATCCTCGAGAAGAATCCTCGACCGCGGGAGGTCTCTTCTCTCCTTTGCTCAAGTCTTCCGCATTACTCTCCCCCCTTTCTTTTTTACTTTAGCCTCTTCTTCGCCTTGGCCCACTCACCCGCGTCTTCTTACTCTTCTTTTTCTTTTGTTTTATTTTTCATTTCCTTTCCTTTTTGTTTTCTTTTTTTCTTTATTTTCTTTTCTTGTTTTCCCAGCACTTTATCCTTAGCCCATACACCCCCTTAAATCTCCTATCTTCATAAAAATATCATAATCCCAATTAAAGTTTTTCAAAGAATACCTTTCTATCCTTCAATTATAATTAATAAGTCTTATGCTAATAATAATCCAGTCATGAAATCTCATAATTTCCTATTAAAACTCCAATAATCCATAATTACTATTCTCCTTATTCTAAGCTTAATATGACACAAGCATTCTGGGTATTACACTTGCAATGTAGGCTTTTTGGCAAAACACAAGCAATATCGCTTACCTAACAGATTCCGGGAGTTCAGCACTTAACGTTATCCTTCACAACAATTGAACACTTAATACTCTACATCTCAATATGTAACAACCCAATCCTAATTTTTTAATTAAATAATGTAATCAAACTTTAGAGGAAAGAATTGACATAATACACATATTTACATCGTCTCTTTACGCGTTAAATTATGACTTGTGATTTCGTGAAGAAAATCAATTCAGATAAAAACTTGGTCGAAACCGCAAAGAAATAGGACTGTTGAACAATTAGGACACATACAGATGCCTTTACAGATGAGAAGTGTGGTCTGCAAAACACATGGAACGTTGCCCAGCCCTTGGGGACGACTTAGGATGCAATTTGGCGTCCCAACCTCACTGTGCTGAGGAGTTTCGGATGCAGGAAGCAGACGATGTGGACGCGACAGGACGCATGTGCATCGAATCTGTCCATGTCTGGTGACATTCGGACGTGTTAGGATGACTGCGGACTAGTTAATGCTTCGTCCATTTTGCCTTTGTCCAAAATCTGGAAACATTCAAACAACACAAGCGGACAATACGGACGAGGAAGCGCTCGTCCGAATTGAATATGTTCTATTTAAAATGTATGCGAACAATACATGCAGATGCTAACTGGCGTCCGAACCTGGACTGCGGACGGTATGGATGAGAAGGGGACGTCGTTTCCCATTCATAATCACGAAATTGCCTAAGGGTTTTAGCCTTACGGACGGACTGCGGACGAGAGCAAGTAATCTGCACTCGTCCAAATCACCCCAGTTCAGCGACAGAATAAAATAAAAATAGAACAAAAATGACTGGAAACCAATCAAAATGCAGCTCGACGTTTCTCACTCCCACATTCCCGACCTACTAACGATTTGTCCCCTACATTCCCCTCTACCACTCGTACAAATTGTCCCCAGGATGAGCCCTATTTCTTCAGCCCTCATTTCCTTCTTATTCTTCATTTTCTGGTTTTGCTGGGAGGAGCTGGTGGCTGCTGCGTGGAGGAGAAACCGCCAGAGGAGCTGCTGTCCGAGTGAAGAACCGTCTTAAAAAATGTAAGGAATGGGGTTGTTGTTGGCTTGAGGAAGCCCTACACCCAAGTATTGTGTGTGTGAGTTGTGTTGTTTGGTTGTGGAACTCTTCCTGAACTTTGTAGAAATTATGTTGAGTTACATGTTTGATATTCTGATGTGCCCCAAGGTCCCGTCACCTGAGCCCAAGCCAGGGGCACCTTTATTTTCTAACTTTTTTATTTATTTTGTAGGTGTTTCTTCTCTAGCCAACTTGGAGGAGAGTTTTGATCAATTTCACAAAGAGGATTTGGTGCATTTGGACTAGTGGATATCATGCTTATCCTAGAAGAAATTGCGGGCTTTCTTTTCCGTCTAAAATCTGACCACCAGGTGTTCAAGGGAAATTTTGGCAATCGGGAAGACTTTCGTTCACATTTAGTCCCTCATACATTTTGTAGCCAACACATAGAGCTTTCCAAAATGGTATTTGGTGTTACATTTGGTGTTCGTTTGCTATGTCCAAGTCCAATTTTCAGAGGCACAAATCCAACCACAGAATTATTTAGTGTGTTTAATTTTGAGGTCATTTTTGTCATTTTCTATTTAAGGTTTCTTTTGTAATTTTTCTTTTGAAGGCAACCTTATAACTTTACCATTAGAGAGGTATTTTATCCTCTCTAATGAACCCTAATCGAATTTGATTTGGAATTTTGAACAATTGACAAAACCTAGTTCTCCCTTTTGGTGTGTGGTCCGTGGAGTTCTTCTTTCCTTTCGCCGATTCCCCATCTCGCCTCAACTCGATCTTCTCGTGGCTTCTTGATTGAGTTGAAGGGCTGCTACCTCTTCCAAACCACTCTATCCTTGTAGTGATCTATTGTGGAGTGGAGGTAGAAGAAGTTTCAACCCCCTTGGAGAGTGCCCATCGGTTCGGTAAGGCCAAGCATAGTCGCCCCCTCTCCCATTGGAGATGTGCGGACTCCTTGGTGACAGGCTCCAAGAAACAAATGGGGAACCTTTGTTAAATCTGTTCGGGAAAAATACAGTTCACTGAATCAGCAACAATCAATCAAACTTAACTCTCAATTTGTGCGTGAGATCAAACTGGAACTTGGTAGAGCTGTCCTCAATACAACCACAATACTCGTGTCAAAATTCCATAAAGAAAACCATTCTAGATCAGAAGTTATGCTCTAAATACCAATGACCCAAAAACTGTTTTTATATAGGGCAGTTTCAGCAACGTTTACTCAAAACGACATAACTCGAGATGCATACATCGAATAAAGTTCAATTTTGGAGAGTAGCTCCCTTACTCAAGCTCAAACAATTCTCTAGAAGACGTTAACCAGAAAAGAGCGACGCAAATACTCCAAACAGAAGCCTCAATCAGCGATAACACAATCAATAATGAAAACACAGATTCAGCCGTTCACTCTATTCCGAAATTCATCACCTTTAAATTCAATAAATTCCACAAAAATACCTCCAACAACCAACCTATATCAGATCCACATATCCATAGTTCATCAATCAATAACAAAATCCAATAGTAGCACCAGAATAAAGAAAGGAACACCAAGGGAGTTGCAGCACCTCCTAAGTGAGAGGGCGTCTCTTTGGGTTGGCCGAAACCAACTATCTCCAATGGGGAAAAATTCTCTTACCTCCACACCACATTCACCCCTTACGAAAAAGAGGAATGGAAGAGGCAATAACCCGGGTTAGCAAGGATGAGAATCTTCAAGAGGACCCTTGCAAGGGATGGATGAGAATCGGCGCTTGTGGAGGGGTTGGCCGCGGTTTTGGAGGAGCTTAGCTCTTCAAAATTCTATTCTTCAAAAACTCCTCTTTTCCTCAGCAAGAAGGGGTATTAAACCCTAGGGTTTACAAAATAGGTCAAAGACCAAAATACCATAGCAGAAAATTACTAAAATAACCCTAAATAATAAAACATAAACAATAAGTCCGAGTTTGGGAAATTAGTCTCTGTAAAATAACTATTTGACGTAGCAAAAGATAACCAAATATAACGTCCAATAGCTTGTTGGAAATCTATGGATGTTGGCTACATTTGGTATGAAGAACCAAAATGGAAAGGAAGTCGTATTAATGGTCCAAATTGCCCTTGAATAGCCGAGGGTCAGATTTTAGGCGGAATTGGAAAACCCACAATTTCCTCCAAAAGAATTCAAGATCTCCATTAGTCCAAATGCCCACTCCTCCTTGTTTATTTGGATTCAAAAACCTACAAAATAAATAAAAAGTTAGAAAATAAAGGAGCCCTTGGCTCGGGCTCAAGTGACGGGTTCTCGGGGCACATCACTTGGGTTTCATTTCTATTTTCTTGCTGTTATTTTCGAAGGTGGTCTTGTTTGTTCGTGGATTCCTCTTTGTTCTCTGCATTTTTGAGCTTATTGGTCATTGGTGTTTTGAAGTTTCTTGATAAAGAGTTGTGATTGGGAGAAGATTAGCTAACCAAGAATCTGTTTATGCGATATTGCTATTTTTATGATCTACATTGAATCCATGATTTGAAGCCCTTACGTTCCTTTTATAGCGCTCATCTTGGGCAGAATTAATCTTCATATTGTCCTTGATTAACTCTCCAAAATTGGTATCGTTTGGCTGTATGCACGCTGAGTTCTAGACGTTTCGTTCCGGATCGCCAGAAATGTTTCAAAAAAACCTAATTCCGTAGGTTGTTTTCTATTGATCATGTCTGGTTATTCTGATGGACTTTGGAGCTGAATTTTTGATATGATTCTATTTGGATTATTGACTTAAGCTCCTGTAAATTTGAGTTCCTAATTTGATATGGAAGTTGGGTTTTGATTCGTTTCAATTTCAGTGGACAGATTCTATTTTCCCAGATCCTAATCCAAGTTTAGTTTTCTTGAAAATGTATCTCTGTGATTATAATGAATTTGAAGCTGGATTTTGGCCACCACACTCTTTAAGTTGTTGAGTGCTTACCCTGAAAATTTGAGCTCAAAAGGATATAGGCATTTGACGTTTCATCCGTTTGGAAATTAGAGCTCAGATTTATCACTAGTCAATTTACAGATTTGGCATTTTTACATAACTAGAGTTTTGGGATCTATCATATTCCCCTTACCATTGCTTCCTGTGCTTTGATGGTTACCTAGAATCTCTACTTACAATTAGTCTTTGCACTTTATACTATTAACCGTACGCGATACTCACGTAGTGTTCTAGTTTATTTTGGAAGTTGAACTGTTTTGTCTATTCGACATGTTAGTCTAGTAGTGTAGAAGACGGGTGAAGAATTTCCTTATGAGTAATGAGAAACTGTATATGAAAGTATGAATACGATAAGCTTAGTTGTACTCTGTCTTATGTTTAGTGTGTGGTTTAACAAGACGTTTACATTATGTGTTTACTTCATGTTTACTTCCTGTGTACATAATACTTCTGCTGTCAAAAGTTATTGTTTTGTGTTGCTATCGTAAGTTACTATTTCGTGTTTCGTATAGAGCATGTTGTTCGTTGTTTAGGGCCTGTACAAAGCATGCTACACATAGTTGTTCACTGTAATTCGAAAGTATGATCTGTAGTTCATTTCTCGTGCGTACACAGCTGCCTTAGTGAGTGATTGAAAGCATACTTTGTAGTTCTACCTTGTTCTGATACAGTGTGATACAGCTACTACATGAAAGCATGTTTAGATATTCATTTTTTGCTATTAGGTTGGTCGTTTAAAAGCACGTTTATATGTTCGTTTCAGTGGCAAACCAGTTGTTATGTAAAGGCACGATTTGCTATTTGCCCTCTTAATGATTACTGTTGTTTGCTGCTATTTGTACTTCTCGAAAAAGCATGTTTTGTTATTCCAACTTGAGATTTGTTCACCCCTATCTAGAGTCGTTTGACAAAGGCTGCTTCAATTTAAATAATAATCGCTGCTATTTATTATTGTCTTTAAAGCATGTTTCACCGTTTGCTTAGACTTGTTATTCACTGCTATTTAATTGTTCAAGAGCATGTGTCGTTGTCCCTACCCTATATTATTACGCTGCTGTATTCAATCGTTCGAACTGCCTGTTTTGTTATTCTGCCTTGTGATGATTCTGCTCATTATTCCCTCTTAAGTAGCCTGATTCGCTGCCTTGTGTTCATTGTTATTTTTAATAATTGTACGTTGCCCAACTTTGTCTAATAGCATGATTCTTGTTTGATAGCATGATTTCGTCTAATAACATGATTTTTGTTTGATAGCATGATTTCGTCTAATAACATGATTCACATAATTTCGCTTAATAGTATGATTTCGTTTAATAGCATGATTTCTTTAAATAGGTTGTAGACTGTTAGCCACTTTATTTGAGATTGACGATGAAGCATGCCACTGATTCCCATTATTTTTATGTATACCTAAGTTTTGCGAGTTAGAAAATTATGCTTAGTTAATTCTAATTTAACCGTTGGCATGATGTCATAACATTCCACACCTTGCTTTCCTTACGTGTTATGTTATTTTATTGAAAATTTATTAAAGTATTGTTGTTTGATATCTCTTTATATGTGCTAGGCAAAGTAGAAGTGTCCTCATACATTTATGATAACAGAAACAACTACGGGGTACCTCTTTGGGATGGTACCCATACGCGTTGAGTGAGGAAAACACGTAAAAGAAGAGAAAGAGGAATGAAGGGAGTTGGGAGAGGGGGGGGGGGGTGATAAGTATAGATAGTTAGGTAGACAGGAATTAAAATGGACGTTACCATTCCTTTGTTGGGAATTGCGAGACTGTCTACCCTAGGTAACTAAAGCCGACAAAGATTTACTCTCTCACCACGGATTCTTCCAATCTCCAGCTCGATGCACGAGTAACGAACGAAATAAGTAAGAAAAGATTAGTCTGGGTGGCCCCCATTCCAAGATAAACTAAAGAGAGTCATAAGCATTTGTATTCCCCCTTTTGTACTACCCAAATATGACACGAGATGACCTAGAAAAGGAAGCACGTGTTAGAAACCCACGATGAGCGACAGGGGAGGAGATGGACCCTTCATCGGATCTGGGAACTATCTAACGTAAGGTTCACAGATTCTAGATTTTCGAAGAAAATCTACCAATCGTAGGCAATGGTTTGGTTTTCCCTCGCTCAAACTCCCAATGGAAGTTTGAAAAGGGAAAACTTACAAGTTAGCTCAAGCACCACGAGCTTGCTAACAAGGAAGTCCTCTACTTCGTCTCGGATTCAAAAATCCAGGGCTGACTCATGACAGGGTCGGGATTTCTCTCACAGAGGAGGAAGCTACTAATATATTAATCTGATCAAAAGTTTTTCAATGCATCTAATCCATGGATATTTATAAGCCTAGGTGATGATGAGTAGGGGATGATGGACGGCCGAGATGAGGCAGGTGGGTGGCAATATGCATGACGTGCACGTGGCAGCTCCTGGATGTTTTCTTTGGGTGGCAACATGCAGGCCCTTGGATGAATGTGGAATGAATGGCCGAGATTAAAGCTGGTGGGAGAGAACATGCATGGCATACACGTGGCAGCTCCTTGATGTTTTCTTTGGGCTTGCTCTTTCCTTGGGCTTGAAATGGATTGGACTTGGCCCATCAACCCATAATTGAATCATCACCATCTAACCTAACCAACAATCTAAATGCATGAATGAGTAAAGCTTATAACCATGACTTACCCTCACAAAATAGGCTAAATGTTTGCCATGAAAATAAAATAAGAAATGAAAAAAATGCAGAATTGAAAGGTTACACGTTTGGGATTCCGGGAAAACAAATTCCCGTCTGATGAAGCTCACAACACTCACGTGTGTCCCAAGTCAAGACATGCACGGGCTGCTCCCTATCCATTGGGACAACATCCCAAATGGAACCATCCTCGAAATTAATACCTGCAAAAGAAACAAGATCATCAGTAATTTGGCTAAGTAAAAGTAAGGACCTTGTTTGCGATCGAGTAATAGGCCTCGGCCCCCGAGGCATGTCAAAATATTTTCTCCCCTTTTTTGTTAATGTATTAAATTCAAATAATTAATATATATAAATATTATATCATGTTATGCAACAGTAGGGGTTAAATTGTGCTTGAAAAGTATAGGGTTAATATTTGAAAATAAGTTGAGTGGAGAAAAGTTAAGGAAAAGTGTGTACAGTGAGTTTCGGTCGTGTACGGACGCCATTCTAGACAACATGTCGCGTCCACAATGCTGTTGAGCTGCATCCCAGTACTTGGGATGAACTGGGGATGACTTTCTGTGTCCCAAATTGGTTTTGTGAAGGACATGCGGATGGAAGCGGACGATGCAGACGATGCGGACGAGAAAGACTTGCGCCCGTATTGAATATGTCCAAATTCTAGGCACATTTCGATGGTAGCAGACGATTGTGGATGAAGAAGGCCCGCGTACGATTTGAATCTGTACAAATTCTAGGACAATGCGGACGCTGCATGCGGACGCCTCGACTCGTCCAAATTATTGGGAATTTCTGGGAAACCCATTTAAAAAACAGTCTCTCTCTTTCGATTTCTTGTTGCACTTGCCAAATCCTCTCTCCTCCAACCTCCTTTTGCAACGACCAGGCCCCTCCTATAGCTGTGAAAGCTTTCCGCGTGGGTTTGTCTCAATGGACCACCCCTTCGTAGGTTTGCATAATTGTCAGCCCTCAACCTACAGCTTCAGCTTATCCCCTGCTGTGGCTCTCACTTCCTTCCGTCTATAAGAGGTAAGGCTGTATGCTCTCTACTCTGGCATTGTAATGGATGCTGAGGGAGTTACTTTACTGTGAAGTGTGAATTTGGTGAGCATGAAAAAATTGTGATTTAAGTGTAGAGGAGCGGGTTGGTTAGTGGGTTCCTGAAGATATTTGTCTGCAGGGGATTGTCCACCGTCAAGTAAAGGAACTATTAAGAGTTGGAAGGATAGTGGATCTACATTGGCTGCTATTTTATTGATAGTGGTGTTGTTCTATTGCGTTAACTGCTGGAGAGTTGAGGTCAGAGATAAGGACAGTATACGAGGATGGATGTGGTGATGCTCTTGGCCTCGGTAAGATGGTTGTTGTTTATTTATTTGGATACTGTTTTTGAGTGTTGTTGGATGATGTGCTTTGTTGTTTAATTCAGTGTTCTGTGACAATCTGTTTAACCATTGTTGAAGGGATTTATGTTCTGTCACTTGGAATAGCATTCTGTAATGTTAATTGATGCACTTTGTTGGTTGGTTAATTATGATAGCATAACTATGTTAGATTTGGTTATGCTGCTGGGAAGTAAACTGTTAAGTTGGATTATGTTGTAGTTTCTGAAATACTAAAAGAGAATGTGTTAACTTGTTGTCAAATGTTCAATTTGTCATTGGGTGTTTATGTTCTGTCCTCGAAGATAAAAAAGAAGTGTTAAACTGATGTTTTAGATGAAAGTGTTGAATGTCTATTCTAGAAAGTCAATGTTCTGTTGTTAATTGTTTAGCTACTGCTTTTAGGATTTTGTGAAGCATGAGTTTAATGGATTAAGCATTTTGTTTGGATAATAAGTAGTGGTTCCGTTGGATTGTCTAGATGAGTTGTTGAATTGAATTGTTAATCTATCGGTTTGAAAATAATACTATCTGCTTGTTGTTGTAGGCCCTTGTTAGTAATTCTACCTTTATTGCCTTGAGAAGGATGATTTTATCTAAGTGTAATATTCTGTCTATGAAAAAGAATTAGTTGGAGAAAGATTTGATATAGATGGAATTGATTATGTTGTTGGAAGTTGATAAGTGTAGAGATAATGGAAGTGTTATATTGTTAGAGATGGTTAAGTGTCTAAGTTGAACTTGGGTTAAGGATTTTAGTAAGTAGCAAATGAATATGTGTTGAGATTGATGGGTTATGATTTTAACGATAAATGTTATGAAATTGTGAAGGTATAAAAAAGAGAAGGACAACGTTAATTTCCGAACTGCACTATGGACGCCATGTAAGTTGATACTTACTGTGTTTTGGTCTTCGGACCCTACATCACAAGAGTTAGGATTACATGTTGTGTGTTCTTTTAATGATATGTTTATTAGACATTTGTACGATCATATAGGACTGTAGGTATTCATAGGCATATTGCATGACATACCTAATATATGTACATAGGCATGTGGGGTTCGGGAGGATTGGCGATGGTTCTCGTGGTGACACCCCTATTGGAGTGCCTACTCCCACTTAGGGAGCGGTGAGGTACGGTTAAGCCACGAGAATCGTAAGATTCTCAATTCTCTTGTTCTGAAATCGCCAATGTCTTCAACAAAAGTGAATGGGTATGGCTCGTGGTGACACCCCGATTGGTGTGTTTCCTCATCAAAAATATGGTTAAGCCAAGAGACCTAGACGTATCCATCGCCCCGGTTAACAGACAAGATACAGTTCTTCTCTGTAATGCATTGCATGATCATGCATCATATCTGCCTTTCATTTTCTTATATCACTTATTGAGCATTAGGCTAATTAGTTAGCTCTTGTGATGTAGGTACATATGAGAAACAAGTGAATAGGTCAAAGACAGTTGATGAAGGATTTGCATGGGTGGATCTTGTGGCTGGCTGGGCTAAAGAATTTAAAAAGAGAATTTATTTGTAAAAGGGTTTGTAAATTATTTAATATTCTTTAATGCTTTGTTTTAATTCCGCTGCATTTTATAAAAAGAATTTTATTACTTCTTTTGCAATTGATAAATGTTTTAAGAAAAGAGTTTTAACGCTCGGGTTTTATAAAGAAAAGTCTTACTCTGATTTTAGAAAAGAAAAAGTTTTGAATTTCACGCTATTTTTAAGAAATAAAAACCGGGTCGTTACACCTTTCCTTATTGAGCGTAAGCTCACGTCCTTACTTGTGGTGTAGGTAACGAGGTGATTCTTCCGAGAGCAGAGGAGGCCACTCCCGTGGGGCCTATGGTAGACCCGATGGAGACGCCAGTAGAGTAGTAGTACGACACTAAGTAATGAAGAAGAAGAAACTTTTGTAAGGGCTAACGTCAAAACTTATTTTGTGAAAGTTAATTTTTCCTTTTACCCTTATTGAATATTATCCGGATTAATACTTGGATTTGTCTTTGGAAACTTAAACATTAAAGTTAAATTATCACTTTACCTGATGCTTTAAATTATGTTTCCCAAAAATTGTTAGTCATACTTTTCCTTGACAAAATGACAGTTTTCGTAGGTTGGGTTTTGTTTAGTTATGCTTCCGTAACCTTTAAGAATGAATTTTTATATTGCTTCCACAAAGCATAAATAATAGTTCTTCCCCATTTAATGAATGATAAAATGAGCTTTTGGTAACGATCGAATTTTCGCACTCTGCTAGCCCTTTTTATGATAAGATTTATTTTCAAAGAAAGATTTGACTCCAAAACTTGTTGCTTTAGTAATCAATAATGTATTTCTAAAATGGTTAAGAAATCCAGGTCGTGACAATTGGTATCAGAGCAATACTACTACTCATGCATTTCGTCGCGGATAACCCAGACTCAATGGGTAATGTCCTCCGACTATAAGTCTTTTCTTATGTTTTAAGACTGCCTATGTAGATTAATTGCACGATAATGTAGAAAATGTGTAGAGCTGTAGTAAGTTTTTTTTTCTCTTATGCTATTGAAACTCTTATTTAAATTAGTTGCACCATAGCGTAGAAATGTATAGGACTGTGATTAAAGAATACGTTCTCTTGAATAATTTATGTTTTTCCCTTAATAATTTCCCTTGAACTTAATTGTAATTGCTTTCCTTAAAACTTTTCTTTAAACTTATTTGTCTACGCTGTAACATGGACGCGTAGTGAAATTAGGAGATGGCTAGGAGAGGAAGAGAACGTCTGCCTGGAGTGGGAGATGCACCCCGGGCACCCGATCGTCATGAGGATCATGGTCGGACCGAGACTCTGGAGCGCTTGGCAATGGCGATATATCCGTCTTGCTTCAATGGCGATGTATTCGATATATCAAGGGATGAGGAGTGGATCCGCTCCATGGAGGACAAGTTTTCCTATACTAAGATCAGTGAGGCAGAGAAAGTTAGGTGTATGAAATACTACTTGAGCCATGGAGCTCGATTTTGGTGGGATACGGTCAAGGCCTCTCGGGATGTAGCGGTTCTCGCTTGGGATGATTTTAAGAAGTTGTTCAATGACAAGTATTTCAATCACATTGTTCGTACCCAAAAGGAGACAGAGTTCATCCATATACGCAAAATGGGAACTATGGCGGAGTATGCCCAACAGTTCGAGGCCCTATCTCGTTACGCTCCACATCTGGTGGTGGCCGAGGAGCGTAAGGTACAACACTTTGTATGCGGGCTGAAGACAGAGATACAAGAGGGAGTTATCGAGGCGGGCACCGAGGGTGTCACTTATTCCAAGATAGTATCCAGGGCCTTGGCTGTAGAGGGAGTCAAATTTGCGGCAGCTAGACAGAGGGAGGCCAATCAGAAGGTATGGAAGTCTAATCCTGGCCAGTAATCAAGAAATGGTCCTTCCTTGACCTAGAGGGTCAAACGCTCAGCTGGTACCGAAGCGCCACAGAGGCCAGAGAAGAGGTTGGCAATGCAAATACCTAACGACCCCCAACCCAACAATTGTCCAAAATGCAAAAAGGTACATCGCGATAAATGCTTAGCTAGCACAAACAAGTGCTACATGTGCGGCCAGCCCGACCACATTGCCCGACAGTGTTCAACGAGGCCGACATGACAGGGCGGAGTAGCCCCACTAGTCTTTGCAATGTATGGGACTGAGAAAGATGACCAACCAATAGTTGTGGCGGGTACGCCTTATTTAATTGTCAAAGAATTATGCATGTGATTGTGCTTGTTGTTTTCCTCTAGATAACGTAGGAGTTTTACCTTAGACTGAATGACTTACCAAATCCCCTCATAATCAATCTACATAAAAGAGTGTGCAACTTCTGTCCTATTTGATTTGAGTGCTACGCACTCGTTCGTCTCCACCAAATTCTGTGAACAGGCGGAATGCTTCTCCGACAGCACAAGTTATACGCATCGGGTGATACTTCCTTCTGGCAACCGACTGATTACTGACGGAATGCTCAGAGACGATGCAGTGGATATCAATGGCCATTTATTTTGGGCCAATCTCATTATCATATGAAAGTTTACAACGTAATAATTGGGATGGATTGGCTAGCAGCACATCGAGCAACTATTGACTGTAAAAAGAAGGAGGTTTGCTTTTATCCCCCAGAAGGCGAGCAGCATACCTTTCGCGAGTCTAAAGAGAAGGCCAAGTTCGCTATTATCTCCACACTCAAGGCAGACAAACTGCTGAAAAATGGGTGTGATGGATTTCTAATCAATGTGATTGACACTATGGCGGTCACTGAGGTTAAAATGGAGGATGTTACTGTGGTGCGTGAGTTTCCGAATGTTTTCCTTGATGATCTTCCTGGTCTACCCCCGGACCATGAAATCGAGTTAGAGATTAATTTGTAGCCTGGTACGGATCCTATTTCTAAACATCCATATCGGATGGCACCCCCGAACTGCGTGAGTTGAAAGAACAATTGGAAGAACTAGTCGCCAAGGGGTTTATCTGACCCAGCTTTTCTCCTTGGGTCGCACCAGTACTATTCGTCAAGAAGAAAGATGGGACCCTAAGAATGTGCATCAATTATCAGGGGTTGAATAAGGTGACCATCAAGAATAAGTATCCGCTACCCAGGATTAATGATCTATTTGAACAATTATGCGGCGCCAGGGTATTCTCAAAGATCGATCTCCGATCAGGTTATTATCAGTTGAAGGTTAAGCCCATGGATATACCCAAGACTGCGTTATGAATTCTTGGTAATGTCATTTGGGTTGACTAACGCTCCAGTAGCCTTTATAGATTTGATGAACCGTGTCTTTCAGGATTTTCTGGACAAATTCATTCTAGTCTTCATTAACGACATCTTAATCTATTCTCGATCAGAAGAAGAGCATTGCAAGCATCTATGAGTGGCCTTATCTGTTCTCAGCCAACACCAGTTGTATGTGAAGTTTTCTAAGCGTGAGTTATGGCTAAGCAGGGTTGGTTTTCTGGGCCATGTTATTTCTGCAGAAGATATATCGATAGACCCAGCTAAAATTCAGGCAATAGTAAACTGGACACCGCCAAGGAATGTTGGGGAAGTGAGGAGTTTTTTGGGGTTAGCCAGTTATTACAGACGTTTTATCGATGGATTTTCCAATATCGCTTTACCGCTCACGAGCCAGACTAAGAAGAATGCCCGATTCTGGTGGTCCAGCGAATGTGAGAACAGTTTTCAAGAGTTGAAGCGCAGATTGACCACTGCCCTAGTATTGACATTGCCTATGGAGGATGGTGACTTCTGCATTTATTGTGACTCATCGAAGAGGGGACTTAGTGGAATTCTTATGCAGCATTGGAAAGTTATTGCCTATGCATCCCGACAGCTGAAGGTGCACGAGCAGAATTATCCCACCCATGATTTGGAACTTGCAGCAGTTGTCTTCACTCTCATGGTTTGGAGACGTTATTTGTATGGGCAGAGCTGTGAGATATATTCAGATCACAAAAGCCTTAAGTATATTTTCACCCAGAAGGAATTGAATATGCGTCAGCGACGATGGCTCGAATTTGTCAAAGACAATGACTATGAGATTAAATATCATCCCGGGAAGGCCAATGTCGTTACGGATGCTCTCAGCCGCAAGATTTCTGTGATGAGTATAATATGCGGAGAAATGTCTGCCGAACTTTAGAGGGACTTTCAGGGACTAGAAGTGCAGATGGTTCTAGCGCCTCTAGATGTGGTATTGGCCAAGTTGACCCTGATGCCATCTATCCTAGAACAAATCAAGAAGGCCAAGCAGAATGATGAGGTATGCAAGGATTTCAAGCTAAACCCGACCCTTCCGAAGTATCAGAATCTCTCTACATCCGCTGATGGCACTATTAAGTATAAGAATCAGTGGGCCGTAACCAGTGATTCGGTGGTACGACTTAAGATCTTAAGGGTAGCCCACTCTTCAAGTTTCTCTGCACACCCAGGAAGTAATAAGATGTACCAAGATTTGAAAACTCATTATTATTGGCCCAATATGAAGTACGACATTGATAAATTATGTGTCTGAATGCCATATATGCCAGCGTGTTAAAGCCGAGCATCAGTGACCTGGTGCTGTACTTCAATCACTACCGATTCCACAGTGGAAGTGGGAGCACGTCACCATGGATTTTGTCACTTGCTTGCCCAAGACAGTTAAAGGTTATGACACCATTTGGGTAATTGTAGATCGGTTGACTAAAGTGTCGCATTTCTTGCCAGTATCTACGACTTATACAATGAACCAGTTTGCCAACTTGTATATTCGAGAAATCACCCGACTTCACGGCGTTCTGGTTTTCATGGTATCAGACCAAGACTCGCGCTTTACTTTGGAATTCTAGAAGTGTTTGAGCAGAGCTATGGGCACAGAATTGAAATTTAGCATTGCATTCCACCCTCAGACCGATGGCCAAAGCGAGAGAACTATTCAGACACTCAAGGATATGCTATGTGCTTGCGTTCTCAAATTTCATGTCGGGTGGAGTAAAATTTCATCGTTGGTTGAGTTCGCGTACAACAACAGCTTTCAGGCCACTATAGGTATGGCCCCTTATGAAGCTCTATATGGGAGGAAATGCAGATCTTCCTTGTATTGGGATGAGGTTGGTGAAACTACACTCTATGGTCCCGAGATGGTACAAAAAACAGCTGAGTTTGTGGCTCTAATTAAGCAAAGAATGTTAGCAGCACAGAGTCACCAAAAGAGCTATGCAGACAACCGACGACAGGATTTGGAATTCAATGAGGGGGATAGTGTGTTCTTGAAGGTATCTCCTTTCAAGGGCATTGTTCGGTTTGGAAAAAGGGGAAGCTGAACCCCAGATACATGGGACCTTATGTGATCATAAAGAGAGTTGGACCAGTCGCATATCAGCTACAGTTGCTGAATTCCATGGCAGGTGTACACGAAATTTTCCATGTATCCATGCTCAAGAAGTGCCTCGGCGATGCAGCCGTGTTGGCTCCTTCCGATGATAATGTTGTGGTACAACCCAATTTGAGCTACAACGAGAAGCCTATCCAGATCCTCGACTCGAGAGTAAAGAAGCTACGATGCAAGTGGATTCCACTTGTCAAGGTCCTATGGCAGAACCATAGCCGCGAGGAGGCTACGTGGGAGAAAGAAGATGATATGAGGGCTAAGTACCCCAAGCTATTTAGTAGCTAAATTTTGGGGACCAAAATTTTTGTAAGGAGGTAGGATATAACTACCTGATCCTAATTTTTTCTTTAAATGATGTAATCAAACTTTGGAGGAAAGAATTGGCGTAATACATGTATTTAGATCGTCACTTTATGCGTTAAATTATGACTTGTGATTTCATCAAGAAAATCAATTCGGATACAAACTTGGTCAAAACTGCAAAGAAATAGGACTGTTGAACCATTAGGACACCTATAGATGCCTTTGCGGATAAGAAGTGTCGTCCGCAAAACACATGGAACGTCGCCCAGGCCTTAGGGACGACATAGGATGCAATCCAGTGTCCTAACCTCACTGTGCCGAGGAGTTTTGGATGCAGGACGCGGATGATGCGAATGAGACAGGACACATCCGCATCAAATTTGTCCATGTCTAGGGACATTTGGATGCGTCGAAATGACTGCAGACACGTAGATGCTTCGTCCGTTTTGCCTCTGTCAAAAATCTGGACACATTCAGACGACACAAGCGAACAAGGAAGTGCTCGTCCGAATTGAATCTGTTCGATTTAAAATGTATGCAAACGACACATGCAGACGTTGACTGGCATCTAAACCTGGACTGTAGATGGTACGGATGAGAAGGGGATGTTGTTTCTCATCCAAAATCACAAAATTGCCTAAGAGGTTTGGCCTTGTGGACGGACTGCGGACGAGAGCAAGTAATCCGCACTCGTCTAAATCACCCCAGTTTAGCGACAGAATAAAATAAAAACAAAATGAAAATGATGGGAAACCAATCAAAATGTAGCTCGACGCTTCTCACTCCCATGTTCCTGACCTACTAAAGATTTGTCCCCTGCATTCCCCTCTGCCACTCGTACAAATTGTCCCCTGGATGAGCCCTATTTCTCCAGCCCTTATCTCCTTCTTATTCTTTATTTTCTGGTTTTCTTGGAAGGAGCTGATGGCTGCTGCATGGAGGAGAAACCACCAGAGGAGCTGCTGTCTGAGTGAAGAACCGTCTTAAAAAGGGTAAGGAATGGGGTTGTTGTCGACTTGAGGAAGCCCTACACCAAAGTACAGTGTGTGTGAGTTGTGTTGTTCTATTGTGGAACTCTTCTTGAATTCTGTATAAATTATTTTGGGTTACATGTTTGATATTCCCCTTACCATTGCTTCCTATGCTTTGATGGTTACCTGGAATCTCTACTTACAATTAGTCTTTGCACTTTATACTATTAACCATACCCGATACTCATGTAGTGTTCTAGTTTATTTTGGATGTTGAACTAGTTTGTCTATTCGACATGTTAGTCTAGTAGTGTAGAAGACGGATGAAGAATTTCCTTATGAGTAATGAGAAAATGTAAATGAAAGTATGAACGTGATAAGCTTAGTTGTACTCTGTCTTACGTTTCTTATGTGGTTTAACAAGGTGTTTACATTCTGTGTTTACTTCCTGTGTACAGAATAGTTCTACTGTCTTAAGTTACTTTTTTGTGTTGCTATCATAAGTTATTGTTTCGTGTTTCGTATAGAGCATGTTGTTCATTGTTTGGGCCCTGTACAAAGCATGCTACACATAGTTGTTCACTGTAATTCAAAAGTATAATTTGTAGTTCATTTCTCGTGCGTACACAGCTGGCTTAGTAAGTGATTGAAAGCATACTTTGTAGTTCTACCTTGTTCTGATACAGTGTGATACAGCTACTACATGAAAGCATGTTTAGATATTCTTTTCTGCTATTAGGTTGGTCGTTTAAAAGCACGTTTATATGTTCGTTTCAGTGGCAAACTAGTTGTTATGTAAAGGCACGATTTGCTATTTGCCCTCTTAATGATTACTGTTGTTTCCTTATATTTATAATTTTGAAACAAGCATGTTTTGTTATTCCAACTTGAGATTTGTTCACCCCTGTCTATAGTCGTTTGACAAATTCTGCTTCGATTTAAATAATACTCGCTGCTATTTATTATTATCTTCAAAGCATGTTTCGCCATTTGCTTGACTTGTTATTCACTGCTATTTAATTGTTCAAGAGCATATTTCGTTGTCCCTACTCTATATTATTACGCTGTTGTATTCAATCGTTTGAACTGCGCGTTTTGTTATTCTACCTTGTGATGATTCTGCTCATTATTCCCTCTTAAGCAGCCTGATTCGCTGCCTTGTGTTCATTGTTATTTTTAATAATCGTACGCTGCCCGACTTTGTCTAATAGCATGATTCTTGCTTGATAGCATGATTTCATCTAATAGCATGATTTGTTTAATAGCATAATTTCGCTTAATAATATGATTTCTTTTAATAGCATGATTTCGTTAAATAGCTTGTAGACTGTTAGCCACTTTATTTGAGATTGATGATGAAGCATGCCATTGATTCCCATTATTTCTTATGTATAGCTAAGTTTTGCGAGTTAGAAAATTATGCTTAGTTAATTTTAATTGAACCATTGGCATGACATCATAACATTCCACACCTTGCTTTCCTTATGTGTTATGTTATTTTATTGAAAATTTATTAAAGTATTATTGTTTGATATCTCTGTATATGTGCTAAGCAAAGTAGAAGTGTCCTCATACATTTACGATAATAGAAACAACTACGGGGTACCACTTTGAGATGGTACCCATACGCCTTGAGTGAGGAAAAGACATAAAAGAAGACAAAGAGGAATGAAAGGAGTTGCGAGATGGGGGAGGGGTAAGTACGGATTAGTTAGGTAGAAAGGAATTAAAAATGACGTTACCTTTCCCTCGTCGGGAATTGCGAGACTGTCTACCTTAGGTAACTAAAGCCAACAAAGATTTACTCTCCCGTCACGGATTCTTCCAATCTCCAGCTTGATGGATGAGTAACGAATGAAATACGTAAAAAAAGATTGGTCTGGGTGGCTCCCATTCCAAGACAAACTAAAGAGAGTCATAAGCATTTGTATTCCCCCTTTCCTTATTGAGTGTAAGCTCACGTTCTTACTTGTGGTGTAGGTAACGAGGTGATTCTTCCGAGAACAGAGGAGGCCACTCCCGTGGGGCCTGTGGTAGACCCGATGGAGATGCCAGTAGAGTAGTAGTACGATACTAAGTAATAATGAAGAAGAAACTTTTGTAAGGGCTAAGGTCAAAACTTATTTTGTGAACGTTAATTTTTCCTTTTACCCTTATTGAATGTTATTCGGATTAATACATGGATTTGTCTTTGGAAACTTAAACATTAAAGTTAAATTATCACTTCACCTGATGCTTTAAATTATGTTTTCCAAAAATTGTTAGTCATACTTTTCGTTGACAAAATGACAGTTTTCGTAGGTTGGGTTTTGTTTGGTTATGCTTCCGCAACTTTTAGGAATGAATTTTTATATTACTTCCGCAAAGCGTAAATAATAGTTCTTCCCCATTTAATGAATGATAAAATGAGCTTTTGGTAATGATCGGATTTTTGCACTCTGATAGCCCTTTTCATGATAACATTTGTTTTCAAAGAAAGATTTGACTCCGAAACTTGTTGCTTTAGTAATTAATAATGTATGTCAAAAATTGTTAAGAAATCCGGGTCGTTACACAATATCTTCAAAATCAATAACATTTAATCATTAATAACAATTCACAGGGTTCCATAAAACCATAACGCTTAACAGTTTTAACATTCAGCTTTATAAACTATAACCAATAAAAGAGCAACCTTAACTTACAGAACCTCAAACTCAATCTTTTTATTCATTTCCCTGATTACCATACTTGTATACCACAGATAGCACACACATATTCCTAAACATCCAATAACAATATTGTAACAGAGTTCTTCCATTAACACATAGAGCTTAACTAAGAATAACACAACCTTCTAATACCCATTAAACATCAACACCTTCATTTTTATCTTCTACCTTTAACAATAATCATCTAATCAATCCATAAACTAAATCCTTCAGCGTGGATAATAATAGACCCCAAACATACAGAAACATAATCCTAACACATTTTATCAAGCAACCATAAATAGAGAACCCAACATCCATAAATCTTTTATTTTCTAAAACTTTTACATAAAATCAATAAAATCCATTAATAGTCATGAAAGAACTTCTTACCTCAAGAACAACCGAAAGAAACCCAGAAGAAAGTTCTTCCTTCTCCTTCTTTCTTCTTCTT
>CM039477.1:12727209-12808086 GCA_022433065.1 Begonia loranthoides | reverse complement strand
CTTCTTCTTCTTCTTCTTCTTCTTCTTCTTCTTCTTCTTCTTCTTCTTCTTCTTCGTCTTCCTCTTCTTCCTTTTCCTCTTCTTGCTCTTCCTCTGCTTCTTTTTCCTCTTCTTCTTCTTCCTCTTCCTCTGCTTCTTCTTCCTCTGCTTCTTCTTCCTCCTTATCTTCCTCCTCCTCCTCTTCTTCTTCTTCTTCTTCTTCTTCTTCTTCTTTTTCTTCTTCTTTATTAAATATAATACTTTCATTATTTCCAAATTTGTAATCTAATAATCATGAATTTGGTAATGCCCCGATAATTTGTTCGACTAATTCGAATATTCTCAATTATTTTCTAATTTAGTTTTTTTTAAATTCCAAGATAAAAATTTGGGATATTACATTCCTCCACATATAAATTTCGTCCTCGAAATTTGCTCAGCATAATTATTCATTCACTCTACAACTCAGCGTAACTTCTCATATTCTACTTTTACCTGAAACGTCCAAAAGATTACATCATTTTCACTTCTGTAGAGCACAAAATGTAGCAGAATTCTCTATTGCACATATGAGTTATTAAATTGCCAACCTCATTTGCCATAAAAGAAAAGTTTTCATCCAAATTTAGAGCACAAAATGTACAGAATTTTCTATTGCACATATGAGTTATTAAATCGCCAACCTCATTTGCCATAAAAAAAAGTTTTTGTCCAAATTTATTTCTTTTCATCATATAATTTACGTCAAACCACCGTAATGTGAACAACTTTATTGCATTCTTACTATCCTAACCCTCCAAAATCTTTTTGACTCATAAAATTCCACCTTTATTCGTGTCATTTCCAATAAAATATAATTTGAGGCAATCAATTCTGATTTTTATAAGTCACAACATGAGAATTGTTGACAAAATGACCACTCCCATTTTACTTAAAACGTCACTTCGATCTGGCATGACATCTATCAAATTGATTTCCTTCATTACCCTATGATAATTTGAAGCTGACATTCCTACACTCTCTATAGTTTACTACTCATTTCATCACTTGATTCCTATTTGACCAATATAGTTTTGAACTCCATCTATTGGTAAACCACTTAAATTCAATTCCTCAAACATTTTACCCTCAACTAAGTCATTCTTCACTTTTCCAATATCAACAATACCCAACGAAAGGTGAGAACAATCACCGTACATTGTCACATATAATTCTAACAAATTCTATACGCGACAAATCCCTACATTGTTTTTAACATACCACCATACCACGCCCGGTCCTAATGCGTTCCAACCACTATCGTCGTGTAGTATAAAATCTCACCCACCTTTATTCTTTTGACTTAGCGTGCATAACATGCTCTTTACAATTCAGATTCATTATTCCAAGCTCGTTAGATCATAACTTCTCTTTTACCAATAGCGGCTTAAGTCGTTGAAGCCATAGTATCTAAATCTCTCTCTCTCTCTTTTTTTTTGTATCCATCTCCGTATCCGTATCCGTGTCTGTATTTATTTCCGTATCCATTCCCGAAAATTCGTTTCCAGAAATTCATTTTTGTTTTCGTTTCTGTGTCCATTTTCGTTTCTGTTTCTGTTTCGGTGTCTATTTCTGTTTTCGAAATTCATCAATTTACAAGAAGTAGATTGAAATCCAACTTTGAGGTAGTAATTAACTTATTACACATACAGACCTCAACCGTTTTCTAGGTCACAACATTCCTCCATATTGTACATCCCTATACATCCTTACCTCAAGTCCTTGTACAAACTAGTGTAGCTCACGTTCATTACCGCTCACGCGATCCGAGGTAAGCCGTGACAACACTTAATTATCTTAAATACACCGTAATTGCTTCCCCCACAATCGAAGTTGAGTAAATTCTCTTAAATTACACGTCCATATTGTGCGTGAGATTTTCTCAATCTCTATCCTCATTATCGTAGTCACATTTTTTTATTGTCCTGATTGGGTCTCACCTAAAATAGAAAACTTAAACCAAATCCAACATAGACCCCACTATTCACTTTAAATTTTCTCTAAATCAACCAATTACTAAGTTATTATGCCTTAGACTACAACCCAAAACGTCAAACAGTAGTGTCATAACCACCTCAATTTCATCCTCAATTATAATCCAAGTTAGTTGTACAAACGGATTATATTCCTAAATTTTCAGTCCATGACAAAATCTAACCTATCTAAGAAACAACAACAAATAAATTCATTGTTTTTAACCCGACAGATTTCTCATCCAAATTTAGGATAAATTCTTAGCTTAACCAAGTGGGTAGTGATCACAGTATCAAATACCCAACGATCCATTGCTAAAGATCCAAACACGCTCTACATATCATTAATAATTTTTGATCGAGTGGATAAACACTTGACTAACTAATTATCGTCCTCATAATTCAGCTTAGTCACTAACCCCAATGTTCTTCTTTCTCATAAATCCACCCTCATATCTAATTCCTTGCAGTATAAACGACTTAGCCAAATTGTCTTGTTCATGCAAAATTTATTTTCCACTTATCCCTTTTTCCAAAAATTTGGGCAGAGTCTCCCTTGTTTCTTTACTCCCCCCAAAGCTAATTTCTGCACTCAAAACCCAAGCAGTTCCAATATCATTTATCTTTTATCACATCTATCATTTTATTCTACCATAAGAACCAAAATTTCTTACATCTATTACAAGTATCCCAATTATGGTACTATCTTCATTACATTTTCCATAATTCTCCAAGTGATGGGATTGTTGTCCCACCAACAAACACTTAATTAATTAGATAAAGAAAAGAACTAATTATAATACTTACAATTAATGGAGCATTTTAACGCGAAGCTTGTGCTGGCAGGCAATATACAGAATCGGTTTTAAAAACCCGGGATGCTCTGATACCAACTGTAACGACCGGGTTTTTTTATTTACTTTAAAATCGCGTGAAATTTAAATTTTTTTTTTTTATAAAGTCAAAGTATTCTTTTTCTATAAAACCTCAAGCATTAAAACTCTTTACTTAAAACGTTTTCAATCGTAGAAGAAGTAACCATTTTTATAAACGTAACGGAATTAAAACAAAGCATTAAAGAATATTAAATAATTTACAAATCCTTTTACAAATAAATTCCCTTTTAAATTCATTAGCCCAGCCAGCCATAAGATGCATCCTTGTAAATCTTTCATCAACTGTCTTTGACCTGTTCTTCTGCTTTCTCGTATGTACCTACATCACAAGACCTAAACTAATGAGCCTATTACTCAGTAAGTGATAGACTAAAATGCAATGCAGATATGATGCATGATCATGCGATGCATTACAGAGAAGAACCGTATCTCGTCTGTTAGTTTGGGGCGATGGATAAGTCAATTGCTCTCGTGGCTTAACCTGTGTTTCTGACAAGAAACCACGCCAATAGGGGTGTCACCACGAGCCATACCTAGTCGCTTGTTTGAAGACAATGGGGATTTCAGTACAAGAGAATTGAGAATCTTACGATTCTCATGGCTTAACCGTACCTCACCGCTCCCTAAGTGGGAGTAGGCACTCCAATATGGGTGTCACCACGACAATCATTCTCAATCCTCCCGAACCCCCACATGCCTATTTACATATATTTTAGGATGACATACAATATGCTCGTGCCTACATACAATCTTATATAATATAAAGGTCTAATAAACATATCATTAAAAGAACCTAAATCTAGTAAACACACAGTATGCAATCCTAATTCTTGCGATGTAGGGTCCGAAGACCAAAACACAGTAAGTATCAACTTACCTGGCATCCGAGATGCATGTAGCACTTTGATTTAACTTTCACAGTACCCTAATTCACTCGGCCATATTTCCCACAGCAGAGTAGAGAACCATTTAATGCCTACTTAACCTCGATAGCGATCCTTCCTCATACGCGAAGGAGCAACTATCCCAAGTGTCGGCTCAAAATCCTCAAACTCGTCCGAGCCTACAACATGTCAAATATAAAAAAACAATCTCATAAATATATCTCGGGTAAATATGAAGAGATCCTAAGTCGAGACTAAGTTTAACATTTATCCTCGTACTTTTCCCTTAATAAGGACCCAAGTGTACCCACTACACTTAAAAACCCATTTTTTTAGGTTAGTAAACATACCATATTGAAATCTTCAGTGCAACAATGTGCTATATCTCAATTATCCAAGACAAAACATTTTCCCATCATTTCCTCAATCTTGAAATAGTAAGAGCAAAATCCTCAAATCCCAATGGTTCACCATGAGCGTGACCAATACATGTATCTGTTTATTCTCTTTACACGGTTCAATAAACTCAAGTCAAACACACCACCCAGAACAAAATCTAATGCCAAAGCTTCAGTAACAACTAAATTAAAACAGAGACATTTTATCATTAATAGTAACCCAATTCAGTCTCGATTTTCCAGGACATCCAAAGTAATGTCATGAAAAAGGTAATTAATTAACCCATGTAAATAGCAGCAAGAACAGTATTATAACCAGAACAGGACAAGTGAAGAAGAGAACCCTATTCCCTCTCTTATTCGTAGTCTTCTATTCTCTCTCCACCTGCTACTTCTTTTCTCAATTAAATTTATTGTACTTTTCTCTTATTATTTTACTTCTTTTAATTTATTTGTTTCTCCTCCCTCTTTCTTCCAATCAGCCACGAACACTCCCACCTTTTTCCCATCATTTCAATATTTTCTTTATTTATTTTATTTACTCTTTTTTCCTTTCTCTTCCAACTTTACCTCTTTTTCCTTCCTTATGTCTTTTCTTCAAAATCGCCCAACAACTTATCCCTTTAAATCTTTAAAGGGTAAATGACAAATCAACCATCGTCATTTGTGATCAATGACAAGTTAACTACTATGATATTTTTTCCAACAAGTTAACCACTGACGTATAGAAAAATAACAAAGAAAACATCGCGGTTACGTTCTCCGTTCTCTGTTAACAAGTTAAAAACGAGGTGTCTCGCAAGATACCGCGTTGTCTTCTTCAAAACACCAGAACCCCGCGTTGTCTTCTTCAAAAGACCAGAACCCAGTAGGAACCCGCGACTCGACGAACCCCGCAATGAACAGATCCCGCGACTCGACAAACAGATCCCGCGACCCGACGAACCCCACGACCTGACGAACCCCGCGACGCGACAAACCCTGGGACCCGACGAACCCCGCAAAGCGACGAACCCTGCGACGCGACGAACCAAATCCCCGCGACACGACCCACCAGATCTCCGCCACGCGACGAACGAAGAGTAGACCCGAGCGCACGGTGCCCTCCATTGAACCTGTCTTCAATCACGGTGAGTGAGCCTTGCCTTCTACATAACATTGATTAGATTTGTTGAATTAGTTTCATTGTTAATTAGATTCATTTGTTGTATTGTTAATTAGATTCATTTGTTGATTAGATTCATTTGTTGTATTGTTAATTAGATTCATTTGTTGATTAAATTCATTTGCTGTAGTTGAATTAACTGCAACTAGCCTATCCTATACTAGAAAGGCATCAATGTTCGGGTTATAATTATTAATGTGTTTGTACATAAATTTTTGTTTTTTTACTTCAATAATTGTCAGTCGTTACAATTGTAGATATTATTTGGTGATGTTTTGTCATATTGTGGTGAAAGGATTTTTTGTTGTTTACTTTGATTAATTTATATACGAGAGACTATTTGCGTAAATACTATTATACTGACTTATGACATTTCGTTGGGTTATTATACTGCAGGTTGGCGAATTACTCAGGGACCACAATGTACCGAGCTAGGAAATTGATGCAGAAGCGTGGGCAGACAACGGGGAGGCTAGTGAAAGACGAGCAACCGAGGTGGTGGAAGCCGCAGGGCGGGAAGATGTTCAACACGACGCGGTGGAAGAAGTACAATGAGCAACGGCGGTGGAAGACGAAGACACCTCCGAGCCTGAACAAGTAGAAGCAGAGTTATTATTCAAGACAGAAGATGGCAAAAGACGGTATGAAGAAGATGTAGCACACCGTGGCATTATTGTTTCAAAAATAGTCGATTTTGTCTCTTTCACAGAAATGAGAATTCAACATATGTTGGAAGAGGCTGGATTACTCGGGTTGTGTCGGATGGGGGCCACTTATTGCGAGAGAGTTATTAAAATGTTTTACGCAAATTTCCAACTGTCCGAGGAGCCAGTAGAGGTGCAAACGTACATTTTTGGACGGGAGTTGAGATTCACTCCCAACGATATCAATAGAATGCTTGAATGTGTGCTAGACGGGGCAAACGATGAATATTATTACATATCTAAGAAGAAGCCACCATTTTTCAAGCAATGAGATGGGATAGCGGTTCTTAAATTGTTGCACCGGGATCCTGAGATTGCCCATTACAAGAAGCCAAAGGTTAATGAGTTGAATGTAATAGCCCGAGTGATCCACCTAATATTGACGTACACGATTTTGCCTAGGATTGGGCATCGAGACCATGTTACCAGCATGGATCTTTATAATTTAGAGAAGGTGTTCAGGGGGAAAAAGGTGAACATCGGATATATCATTGCGAAGCACATGCAAGAGGTCGTCAAGAACCCAACAATGAGCCTACCGTACAACTGGCTGATCCAGAGTATAGTTGAGCAGTTTGGGGTACCCATCTCTGCGAATGAGCCGAGAATTGAAGAGACGACCAATGACACCTACAACAAAGCCAACTTGGATCGATTGGGCATTACTCAAGTTGGAGGCGAATGGTTCCGCAAGTCAAAACAGAAGGCAGCACCTCCACCCCTCACAGAGCCTCAATATGCAGGCACCTCATATGAAATGCCGCCTCCTCCCTGCTCAGAGACTCAGTATGTATATGCAGCCCCTTCATATGAAATGCCGCCTCCTCCACAATCATCACACTTTACTGCGATGCCTGAGGAGTCGTCTGCCTGGATGAGCAAAATGGAAGAGCTCCATCATGCGTCAATGAGCAGAATGCAAATGATGGAGGACCACGTACAAATGCAACAAATCCAGCTACAAAGAGCGAACGAGCTCACAGAAGAGAGGTGGGGCATTGCACAACAGTGGCAGGTGTAGGCATTAGAGAGCCAATGTGCCGCAGAGCAGTGGCGTATGCAAGAAGTGGAGCTCACTGCAGTGAGGCATAGAGAAGCAGAACAGTGGCAAATTCAAGAGGCAGATCTCGCAGCAGAGAGGTATCGCCAAGCAGAACAGTGGCATGTTCGAAAAGAGGAGCGACATGTTCGAGAAGAGGAGCAACACCGTCAGGTGTTGGATGCACACAAGAGACGTGGGAGGCGATTAGCTCGTTTATCATCCTCATCGTCGTCCATGGACGCACCTGATGCCACATTCCGCTTGTAAGTTATTTATGTTGTACGCAAAGTCCAGTTTTTACTTTATTTTTGTTTCACGTGATGATGTGTTGTTGATTTGCAGTGACCCTTCAGGCGCCGCCAAGGAGCACCTGGAGCTGGGGAGGTCCAACCTCAGCACAATAGATCTGTGCGCATGGTATGTCTTTCATTTCGTGATATGTGTGTTCAATCATGTTCATGCAAATGTTAGTATCTCGGCATTGTCACATTTTTTTGTAGCCTATGGAGCTCATGTCCTCGTTCAAGATGTATGTCCAGTCAAATACACATAAGAACAAAGAGACGTGCGCAATTCTTGGCGGAAAGTTGGAGGACGAGCACTACGTCGTCACACATATCATCTTTCCGGATCAAGTTGGGACACCAAATATGGTGCGAACCCATATTTGTATGTTAGTGTATAAGTTATTATCTTACTACTCATCCAAACTTATATGCAGTGTATTGCGACCGATGAAGCAACCGTATTGGCGTATCATCAGGAGCAAGATCTATTGCAATTAGGGTGGATTTACGTAAGTCACCATCTCGTTTCTCTGAGTTATCGTGCATGTTCATGTTCTCTTGAGATAATCTTATGTATTGTTTACATTGCAGACACACTCAAAGCAAGGGTTGTTTATGTCGTCCATTGACCTGTACACTCAATATGCGTACCAGGGATTGTTGTCGGAGTCAATCTCTATCATTGTAACTCCATCAGACAAAAAGATGTATGTACTTTCTCTTGTGTAAATTCTTAATATTGCTTTCCACGTCACTGACAGACAATTGTTTCCTTTGCATTGTAGGCCGTACGCCATCTACTGGTGTACGAGCGAGAGAATGAGGGTGCTGGCAGAGTGCAATATTGAAGAACAATTCCACGAGCACGAGCGTGCAATATTTCATTATGAGGGTGAGTTGTACAGTGCTGCAGACGGAGTTCTCTTGGACCCGCAAGGAGGTTTACAGATCAAGGATTTGTGCCCGCCCCCGCCACCGCCACCGCCATAGTCTAGAAAGAAAGCGCCATAATTTAGTTCAATCAGTTCTGTTGTAGTTTATGTTTAGTTTAATTTGTGTACATTGGCGTTGTAAATGATGTGTAGTTCAAGAATTTTCGTTGTTGATTATGTTTACTTTAATGTTTGTACATTTGCGTTCTACTTGATGTGTAGTTCAATGATTTCCGTTGTAGTTTATATACTGGATGAATAATGTCTAAGACGATACTGGAACTACTATGAGCTTTTGTGCAGAATGTATGAGAATTGTGTTGTGGGAGTAAAGAAACAGAGGAGGTTCTGGCAAAAAATTTTTAGGACACATTTGCATAGAACCATAGCCATTAACCATAGCCACATTTGCATACAACCATTGCCATTAACTATAAGGCAAAAGCAATCAACCACAAACCACAATGGTTGATTTGTCATTTACCCTTTTTTCTAACAAAGAAACCACTGACGTATGGGAAAATAACAAAGTCAACTTCTCCATTAACAGGTTGACGTGAGACAAGAAACCGTTTCAAGACACCGCTAATACGCGGTGTCTTCTCACAAGACACTACGTTTTAAGTGGTATCTTCTCTCTAGACACCGCGTTTTTAAGCGGTGTCTTCTCTCAAGACACCGGCTCTATTTAACTCAGGGGTATACATAACCGCGACCTCCTGAAGATTTGGCATATTCTAAAGTATTTTGTAATCCATTAGGTAACCCTAAAAATTCTGGAGAGCTTAAGAGAGCGATTAGCGAAGGTGAAGAATTTGTTGAAAAGCAAATGGCGAGTGAAGAATCTGTTATTAACCGTCAACTTGAAGTGGGACCCACAATCACATGTGTGCTCAATGAGAATGAGGTACATGGAATTAGAAATGAAGCTGCAATTGTTTTGCATTCTGTATTAGTAACTCTACATGACGTGGACAATGAGGACCTCCGTTCATTATGTCAATCAACTAGTGATGAAGACATGGACATGGCCGAGAGTAGGCCTAGACGTCCAACACAAGTAGAAGACAAATTCCCTGGAATGAGGCTTGGTAAAAAGTACAGTTCATTGAACAAGATTAGAGAAGAAATTGTTAATTATGCATTGAAGCACAGGTAGGCGATAAGATTCACCCATAGTGACGCGCATCGATTGAGGGCTGCTTGCCAGGAAGGCTGCCCGTGGCGGTTGCACGCCTCAAAAATAAAAGGTGAAATGACCTTTCAAATAAAATTTTACAATGACATTCACACATGCTCTAGAAAGATGGAAAGTCGTCATGCTACTGTCAAATGGGTTGCAACTCATTACTTAGACAGATTTAAAAGTCAGGCAGATTGGGACCTTGCTTCCATAATTGAGACAGTGAGGAAGGACTTTAATGTCAACATCTCACCCAGTCTTGCTAGAAGGGCAAGAAATGCAGCCAAAAAATTAACGAAGGTGATGGAAATGAGCAATATAAACTCATATGGTCGTATGCAGAGGAGATTCAGAGGTCTAATCTTAGAAGCTCCATGCGTGTGGACCTCGATATGAGTGTATTTAAAAGAATGTACATATGTTTGGCTACATGCAAGACGGCTGTGCTAAACTGTGGTAGACCACTTATTTGTTTGGACGGTTGCCATTTGAAGGGAGCCACTTCAGGCCAGCTGCTCACTACTGTGACCATTGACGGGAACGATTACATGTATCGAATTACTGTAGCAGTGGTTGAAGCAGAAAATAGGAATTCATGGAGCTGGTTTCTAGAATTGTTGCTCGATGATCTAAACACTCCATCTGGCAATGGATGGACAATAATTTCCAACCGTCAAAAGGTGCGGTTGATTGCTTTTGCCTTATGTGTAAAGGTTATGCATTTTGTAGGAATCCAACTAATATTATGAATGTTTATAGGGTCTAGTGCCAGCTGTGAGCGCAGTGACAGGGCAAGCGGACCATCAATTTTGCATCCGACACCTGTATGCCAATTTCCAAAAATAATTTAAAGGCAAGTTGTTAAAGGATGCAATGTGGGCCGCATCTAGAGCCACTACTGTGAGACAATTTGAGAGAGAGATGGGTAAGTTATTTATGCTTGACCCGGCGGCCCACGACTACTTACGTGCGAGATAAGCCTTAACAATCTGAGTGAGTCATTCAACGCCTGCATCCTACCAGCCCGGGACAAACCGATTCTAAGTATGTTCGAGATCATCCGGAAGGGCATCATGGGTAGGATTGTGAAAAAAAATGAAAAGATGGCTCGCTCGACGGACCTTTTGTGTCCAAAGATCAGCACTCGGCTCGCCAAAATACAACTTGCAAGGTGAAATTGGAGCCCCGAGTTTTCAGGAGCTGCCAAGTTTGAGGTCAGCAATGGTAACGAACTGTACTCTGTCGATTTGGACAGGCGTACTTGTACATGTTACCGTGGGAGTTGACCGGTATCCCACGTGTCCATATAGTCCTGTGCATTCACTTCATGAGGAGATCTCCTGAGGAGTTTGTGCATGTGTACTATCATCGGGAAACATACATGGCGATGTACTCCCAATTTCTCCGGCTCGTCAATGGACCGATCGAGTGGCCTCCGGTAACGAATCTTAATCCTATTATCCCACCGCCATTTAAAAGGCTTCCAGGAAGGCCGCGCAAACATAGAATACAGGATGTGGACGAGGCTCCAAGCCGGACAGTGCTGACAAGAAGAAATTTGACCGTCACTTGTGGTCGGTGTAGGCGTGTTGGGCACAATTCTCGCACATGCGATAGTGGAGGTGAGTCAAGTGTCGGGGCTTGCAGAGGGCGCGGCAGAGGTAGGAGCGGCAGAGGCAGGTCAGAGGGAACATTTATGGGATTCAGAGTTCCTGAGACAGCCCCCGAGACAATTCTTGACCTAGTTCATAAGACAGCTCCCGACAGAGTTCCTGACACGCAGGTGAGCCCATTATCACATTTTTGTTTTCAATTGATGTGTGAAATATGCTAATTTCATTTGCAATGTGTTGTGTAGGAGTCTGATGCGCAAGGTCCACACACACAATCGTATACAAACATGGACCTTAACCTTCCGTGACACAGAGGGAACACAATTGTTTTACAATTTCAGTTGATGGATAGTTGCATGTTATTTAATACTTGTCTACTTGTAAATGATATTACGGTGAATAATAATGCACTGATGTTGATTGTGTTGAGTTTAAAGTGATTGGTAAGTTTTATGTTATGTACTTTCTAGGTATGGGTGTGGTTGTGGTCGGCTATTGTAATGTTAGGTTAGTTATGTAACAACCCGATCCTAATTTTTTCTGTTAAAACGATGTAATTGTTTTGATAAGAATAAAATGGGTTAATACATCGTTCTATGGACGTTATGTTGCAATGTATACCTTCGTAGGCGTTTAACTTGGGCAAGAATTAGAAGAAAATATGAAAAATGATGGATTTATAACCTTGAGGACACCTAAGGATGATATATGCGGACGCTGCAGACGAGAGATTTGGAGTCCGCATTGAATCTGTTCTAAAACTGGTGTTTTGCGGACGTGTGGATGACTGCGGACGCCAAAATCTATCGTCCAATTTGAATCTGTCCAATTTTTAGGACATGTGGACGACACATAGCGGATGATGCGGATGACAAAAGACAAGACATGCGGACGACACATAGTGAAGAAGACAAGACACCACGTAAAAACGCGGTGTCTTGTGAAGGCACCGCGTAAAACACAGTGTCTTGTGAAGACACCGCGACTGTTTCTTGTCTCCCGTCAACTTGTTAACGGAGAACGTAACCACGATGTTTGCTTTGTTATTTTCCCATATGTCAGTGGTTAACTTGTTAGAAAAAATACCATAGTGGTTGACTAGTCATTGACCACAAACCACAATGGTTGATTTGTCATTTTCCCATCTTTAAATTAGATCTCCAATTAATTATTTCAATAATCTTATTATTTCTTTTCCCCATTTTCAATTAAAATCGATCCGCTTAATTGTTTTTGGACGGAGCCGAACTACACCAATTCAGTCCATATTTCTTTCTCGGTTTAAATATATTTTTTGAACGAGAGGAGGCGTCCGCATCATTCGTCCGCATTCACAAGTTACACGTTTTTCATTAAATATAATACTTCCATTATTTCCAAATTTATAATCTAATAATCATGACTTTAATAATACCCCGATAATTTATTCGACAAATTCGAATATCCTCAATTATTTTTTAATTTATCATTTTTAAATTCCAATATAAAAATTTGGGATATTACACCATGAATCTCTCGTCCTTGTAGGTAATCTATTCTAGCGCATCAACTTCCTTCCTCAAAGTCCCACTACAAAGTCCAACTTTATTTTCTAAGTCCTTCTTCAAGGTGAATACAAAGTGGCAATTACTACTTCGTTTTGGTTCTAAGTGTTTTCTCTTCCCTTAACTAATGTAGGTGACCAAGTTCATCTATCTAGTTGGTCTACTCCGTCATTACCTAGGCGATCTCGGTTAACTATTTAATTGATCTATCCTTACTAGGGATTTTCTTTTCATTTATTTTCCAAAATTTTGGGCAAAGTCTCCCCTGTTTTTACACTCCCCCAAAGCTAAAATCCTGTATAAAAATCTCAACAGTTCCAGAATATTCACTTATATCATCCAAATTCCAAAATCCAAATTCTCGATTCCAGAATGTATTAGAGTTCACTCTTTAATCTACCATTCTCAAAATACAAATTACTAAATCTACTAGTCCCTACATATTATTTCCTAACAATTCATTATCAAAATAAAATAAGAGAATTATGTATTAATAGAGTATTAGGAAGTTACTTACAGTGATGAAGGATTTTGACGTCAAGGCTTGTGCTGCCAGGCAGACTACATTACTAGTTTGACTTTTACAAAAAATCATTTTACTCAGCCAAACATAATAGAGCTCGTTTAATATGCAGTAAAACAAAACATTGAGCTACTGACAGTTTAAAAAATGATCGGAGCAGTTTACAAAATTTTTTTAAAAACCACTGCTCTGATACCAATTGTAACGACCCGGATTTTCATAAATCCTTTAAAATGAGTTAAAATTTCGAATTTTCTTTTAAAAGTAAATCAGAGCACGTCTAAACCTAATCGCTACCAACCGTTCATAAAACTCATTATAAAATCCCATTTTTTTGTAAAACTTATGCGGAAGCGTTAAAGTAAAAACCATTTCAAAACATAGCGGAAGCGTAATTTAAATCATCATTTAGAAAATTAGCGGAAACATTAGTCATTTGAATGAAAGGACTAACCAAATTAAATACACTTTAAATAAAACATATGTTAATTATAACTTAGACAACTTAATTAAAACCATTTCTCTTTTACCCTCTTTATGCCTGGCCAGCCGTGAGCGTCCCTTGATCATGCAAACCCATCATCCATGCTTGCTATTGTTTGTTGTTTATCTTTCACTACTCCTAGTCCGTACATTACTTTACTTGCAGTACCTACATCTACACCACAAGCAATTGTAAGCCCAAATGGCTTAGTAAGGAAAAATGGTCAATGCAATATGTTTATGACTCTCTTTAGTTCATTTGGAATGGGGGCCACCTAAACCAATTGTTTTCTTATGTTTCTTCTTTCTTTCTTTCTTTCTTTACTCGTACTTCGAACTGGAGATTGGAAGACCCATATGGGATGGTATAGTGTGTCGGACCTAACCTCCTAAGGACAACTAGGTCCCATTCCCGATAAGGTAGGGGCATTTCCTAATTGTCAGGCTAGAATCGCTACTCATCCGCCTCCTAACTTCCTTAATCATTTCCTTTGGTCTTTTCTTATCATTTTACTTTTCTCACCATGCATGTGAGTACCACCCCGTGGGAGTACTCCCTACTTTGTTTCTATTACATGATGCATGAACATACATTCTCAACCTAGCATGATGCATGATGCATGATGCATATAACATAACTTTAATAATTAAAGGGCACACATAAGTAATTGAAAACAAAACTGTAATGGACGCGCATATAATTGAAAATACAGGTGAAAGGAAGTAAAACATTCAACAAAAGAGACAACCAAGAATACAATAAATAAAATATTTATTAGTCACACCCAAGAGTACCGATTTCAATTACGAACTAGTTATTTGATTACATGCTCAATTATTAATTACATTTATTACTCTAATGAGATACTTCACTTGATTTCCTAGTCCAATTGCATGCTCCCTACAGTTATCATTCTAGACGATTATTCTACTTAGTTATCCAAGGTGATTTATGTGCTCAAGTTGATTACTTTAGTTAATTATTCTAATTAATTAAAATGCTCTGTTGATTGCATTAGTTAATTACACTAGTAAATTGACATACTTTAATTGATGATCTAGACCTAATCAATTACATGCTTTAAAGTGAATTACATGCTTTTATCCTAGATGATTGACTCATACTTTTATACTAGTTCGTAATTTGAATTGTTACCATTTACATGCTTCCTATATTTATCTCTAGTTAATAAATCTACTTTAGCTATCCTATGTGCGTTATATGCTCACGTTGATTTAATGGTTCTAATTAATTAGCATGCTCAGTTGATTAATTACGTTTGTCATTCTAATTAAATATCTTGGTTAGTTTCCTACCCCGTTTACATGCTTCATACATTTATCATTCATTCTAGGCAGTTATTCTACTTAATTGTTTTAGGTGATTTACATATTCAATTCCCGATGATTACTAACTAATTCTTACTCTAGTCAGATTTACATGCTCATCTTATCAATCGCTCTAATTAATTCTAGCTAAGTTACTTAGCATAATCATTGTTAATTTCCCTAATTAATTTAATATGCTCTTGTTAATTAATTTCCATTTAATATGTTAAACGTCTAGTTAATTAATCTAGATAGTTACATGTTCATGCTCATACAATTATTGTTCCTAGTTAGTATACATGTTTGAATCCAATTAATAATCGCTAGTTGATCTAATCATGCTTAAGTTAATTAATCAAAATACGAATTATCCTACTTAGTTTATTGCATGCTTGATACTTCATTTAGTTAACATACGGATAATTTAACATGTTAATTGAACACAGTAACCACAAGCAAATTAAACATGTTCATCGGTTATTTAATTTCGTACTTGTTTTATTTAATTAGCATGCTCAATTGATTAACCATTAACTAAATGAATTAGCAATTAACTAATGAATTTACATAAACTAAAACCAGAAGGTTTCTATCCAGAACCGTGAAATAAACTTTTACAAGCTAATTTTATTATCCCACAACTAGTGCACAATCCACATTTAGAGAAAGCAATGAAAATCCGAAAAAACCACAACATTTGTGCATCTTAACTTCTTAGACTTTTTCCCTTCGTTTGTTCATTCCTTAGTTCTCAATAAATTACAGAGTGCTAACCATCCACACTATCAAACAACTAACATTCACAAACCGATCTAGCAGTGAGTAAACACACAATTATCATTAAAGCTATTGAACATTTTCTAACAGCTAACATTTAGAAAATTAACACAATCAATAGCAACTCACAAAACATTCATAGAACCTAACCAGGAATTGCAGAGCATCATTCAGAAGCCAACAAATCATAGAATACTAATTCTACAAAATGTTAGAACACTATCAACAACAAACTAACTCACCCACCCATACTTGTGGTGTAGGGATTCAATGGCCAAAACACCCTTAATCCTTATCGTTGACGAAAACACATGCAGGGACAGCCACTCCATCATACGACAGTAGCTCCTGATCATGGATGGCAGCTCCTTCAGTTCCAACAGTCCACAGCAGCTTCACGCCCAAGAGAAAATCTTCTCCAGAACACCTTCCCTCTCACAGAAAATAAACACAATTGGCAAAATTTGAAATATAAAACAACCTGAGCAGTTAATCCCACGATTTCAGCTCATAACCTGATTCTTCGGCAGCAACAGATTCATCGGATCAAACTCCACGCGTCTGTTTTCATCTCCCTTCCGAACTGCCAGATACGAATCACTTAAACAAATAGGCTGGACCAACCAGCGAGCTGGACTAGACCAGCGAAGCAGCCCAATGCCAATCGAAGCCCAGCCCTGCCAACTCCATTCGTCCCGAATTGCCACTGCCACCATTCGAGAAACACCTTTGCCGTCACCATTTCTTGCTGTTAGTCGCTAATCAGACGCCGAAAACTCGCGGAACACCGAATCGTGAACCCAAGCCGTGAACCCGCTGCCGATCTGTCGTGAAGAACTCCCGAAGCACCGAGCCCTAACGGGAAACCCGCCGTCATCATCGTCGTCGCTCGATCTCCCCGCGTCTTCGTAGTTCGCCCTTCGCTCACCTCAGTTCCCTCCGTCTCCCTCTCTTCTTCTCGTTCACGCGGTCACCCCATGTAGGGGTGTTCACGGTCTGGTCCGGTACCGGTTCCACAGTGTACCGGACCGGACCGATCGGTACCGGTTCTGAATTTTCAGAACCGGTACTGGTCCCATGTAAGGTTCGGCACCGAACCAGTTTGTCGGTACAGGTACCGGTTCGGTACCGAACTTTTTACCTGTTTTTTTTTTTTTTAATAGAGAAAAAAAAATGTAAAATACGAAAGAACAAACAGAGTAGGGACGTATAAAAATTTTCCTGCAAATTAAAAGGGACATATAAAAATCTATGGAAACCAAAGATAGAAAATGTAAATCCAGTGTTAGAGTAAACAAAAATCATAAGTTCATAAATCATAACCGATTAAAACACTAAAAAGTACTAAGCCAACAACTTAAACCTTAAAAAAAAAAAAACAAAATGAAGATAATTCTCCCATAGCCTTCAAGACAATGTCATATGAATTCTGAACCTTTTTCCTATAAAATAATCAACAAAATACAAAACGAATCAAGATTGGACATACACAATAACATGAGAGAGAGCAAGCAATACCTGACAATCTCATCTATCATCACTAATTCACTATCAATTTCAAATTAATTCCTTGCATCATCATTCGTCATTAATTTGTATAATCTCTGAAAAATATAAATTGAAAAAAAAATTTAGAAAGCATAGTAATTAGTAATTAATACAAACAAATATAAAGGAAAAACTATAAATATAGATGATACCTTGTTCATCCACATCATCTTTGTCGTTGATTGATTTATATTTTGAACTTCGAATCCAGCTTTGAGTGCAAATAAGCGCTTCGACAGTCTTTGGGGACAAAGAACTACGAAATGAATCAAGTACTCGTCCTCCGCTACTAAAAGCTGACTCCGATGCAACAGTAGAAATAGGAATGGCCAATATATATCTTGCCAAGTTGCTCAGAATAGGAAATTTTAATGAATTCATCTTCCACCATATGAGAATGTCTTGTTTGCCTGAGAATTTTTCCAATGCTTCATACAAATATTGATCCAGTTCTGACCGAGTACTTGAAATATCTTCTTCTTCGGGGTAAGTATAAAACATTTCATGTAGTTTGTTATGACTCAAATTGCTCTCTTGTATCATGATTGCAAATGTTGTTGGTACACTTGCAGTATTGTAATTATCTTCTAAATTTTCAAATCCCGAAGCAACTTTATACTCGAGATATAATTTTTGAAGCACTAGTTGTACTTCATTTAACAAATCATTTGTCTTATCATAATCCATTACTAGGGAAAGACAATGTTTCAAATACTTCATTTTATATCGAGGATCCAAAATAACTGCAACATACATCAATTTTGTCGCAGCTTCCCCAATATTTATCAAATTTTCCCTACATTCCAATCGCCATTCTTCTCAATAATGGATTGTCACATTGAGCATACTCTTTGATAACCATTCTCAAGTTGCATACTTCACAAACATATACATTTGCAGTAACATGCAAGGAGGCTGAAACATTTACAGTAGTATCATAAAAAATCTTCAAGAACTTTACAAGTTCTCGAATATTATTCCAATCTTCTTCCGTGGGAGGACTTTCTCCACCCAAATCAACAAGATAATTCAAATCTGTTCCTGTCAACTTCTCAAAAGCTTTTTCATATTTTTCAGCGCTTTCCAACATCAAATATGTTGAATTCCATCGTGTAGGCACATCAAGAGACATACTTCTTTTGCACCTAATTTTAACATTTTCCGCACATTTCTGAAAACTTTGAAGTCTCGCAGGAGAAGATCAAACATATTTCACGGCACGACGTACTCTTGTAATAGATTGGTGATGGTCTTTTAAACCATCACATACTATCAAATTCAATATATGCGCAAAACATCGCATATGAATGTATTCACCATTCAAAATTAAACTGTTCCAATTCCGAACACATTTAACCAAATAAGAAGTGGCCACATCATTGGAAGACGCATTATCTACAGTTATTGTCAAAACCTTTTCAATGTCCCATTCAAGTGAACATCTCTCGACTTCTTTTTCGATTGTTTCACCTCTATGATTTGTAATCAAACAGAAATTGATGATCTTCTTCTGCAAAATATAATCACAATCAACATAATGCGCTGTTAAAACCATATAATTTAAATTCTGAATGGAAGTCCACGTATCTGTAGTCAAGCATACGTGTTGAGATGTATTCTTGAAGTATTCTTTCAACTTTGCTTTTTCTTTTTCATACATTCCAATCACATCTCGTGCAAGCGTAGTTCTAGATGGTACAACAAATTTTGGTTGTAAATATTTGGAATAAACTCTAAATCCCTCTGATTCAACAAACTTAAAGGGAATTTCTTCAACAATAACCATCTTTGCAAGTAGTTCTCGGCAAGTCTCACTACTAAAAGATGCAGGGGTAGAAGAAGTTGATCCTGTTCTATCCAAATTTTGGAAGCTTAAAGTCTTTTGCTTCATATCAACACTTGCCAACAATTTTTTACAAGAATTCATGTGCTTCTTCAAGCTTGAAGTCCCATTTTTGGTGTGATGGCATGCGTATGTCTGAGAACAATAATTGCATTTCACTCTAGGGTTGTTTGTATCATTGCTTTCAACAATAGTAAAATGCATCCAAACATCAGATTTCTTTCTCTTGTTCTGACTCGTAATAGGGCTAACATTACCACTCTGTGTAGTTTCATCATAGCTTTCCATTATCTGCATTTTAAACAATGTAAAAACTAAATATCATAATTAGAAATGAATATCATAATTAGAAATCTAAAACTGAAATGAATATCTTATTTGATTAAAACTATCAACAGATCAGACATCAACATACAGAACAGAACAGAAACCATCAAGGCATCAACAGTTACAAAAATCATTATCATATTTCCAGTATCACTATTGAAGCCATCAACATTTGGTTCAACAATCACTATAAATTACTATCACAATTCACAGAAGGACCACTTTGTTTAGAAAAAAAAAAAACAGATAGATTCATCAGAGACAGAGATGAGTACCAACAGCCAACACTAACAGGTTTGATAATTTTGATCACAACAACAATCACATACATTAAATCACTATCAATATAGAACAGAGTAGAATAGAGTACCGACTGGCAGTGGCGAGGTGACGGAAACTGAACTCTGAAGTGTTTGAAGACTGAAGCTGTTGACACTCGACAGAAGCTGGAAACCTGGACAGTTCGGGACTAGGGTCAGCGCCGGAGGGGAGACGATCGTCGGGACTAGATGCTGAACCTCGCGGGCTTCGTCTCTTCAACGGGACTAGGCTATCGAACGCGAACTGCTGAACTGGAGTAGACGAGCAGTGGAGCTCGAAACTGGGAGGCCGACCGTCGGTCGGTCGTCTGTCGTCGCTGGAGCTCGGGTGTCGTCGGTCGTCAGGCTACGGGTTGGGAGCAGGGAGGACTGAGGAGTCGAGATCGAGAGAGGAGTTGCAGTCCAGAATGCAGAGTGAAGAGAGATTAGCAAAATTGTGCCCTAAATTAATTTTAAGTAACGGTTCTACACACGGTATCGGTGCTGTGGGACCGTGTACCGAGGACCGGACCGTGTAAACCGGTTCTGTGAAAATGGGACCGAGTCCGGTCCGGTACTAGACAAACATGGACCAAAACCGGTACCGAATGACCGGTTCCAGTCCGGTTCTTCGGTACCGGTCCGGTTCTGCACACCCCTAACCCCGCGAACACAGAATGGCCTTTTTTTTAATTTATTCTTATTAAATGTTCAATTAATTCTTTTCTCAAAATAAATCTAATTAATCCCAATAAAACCTAATTAATTTCTTAATGTAAAACAATTAAATTAATCACAAATATTATAATTTAAATTCGTTAAATCCCTATTTATTTAAATTACGGTAAAGTCCATTCAATCTCGATAAAAGAAATTCTTACAAATACGTTATTCATAATACCCCGATAATTGTAATTACCCACTTTAAAATTATTGGGTTGTTACATCATCCCCTAATGGTTGAGTTGCGTTCCAATGGTAACCAGTTGAGACTTTGGCATGTAACTTATAAAGAGAGGCTTGGTGGACATTGTCCACATGGTTAGAGGCTTTGGGTGGATTCGTCCCCCAATGGTTGAGTTACATTCCAATGTTAGACGATTAAGGCTTTGGTGTTGAACTCAAACTCATAAATAGAGGCTTGGTGGACATGGTCCCCATTGTTAGAGGCTTTAGGTGGATTAGCCCCCATTGGTGAGGCTTGAGTTGAATACCAAAAGCATAACAATAAAGTTAAGATCAAGAAAACGGTAAAAGAAAAAATAGAAGAGAAACATAAACAGAAAACGAAAAGAGATTTTAAAAGCTGTATGACATGTGCATCATATCTTTTATTTTATATCACTTACTGAGCTTACGCTCATTAGATTAAGTCTTGTGATATAGGTATGTACGAGAAACAAGAGAATAGGTCAAAGACAGTTGATGAAGGATTTGCACGGGTGGATCATGTGTCTGGCTGGGCTAAAGAATTAAATGAAAATTATTTGTAAAAGGGTTTGTAAATTACTTAATATTCTTTAATGCTTTATTTTAATTCCGCTGCGTTTCATAAAAGGATTTTACTAATTTCGCCGCAATTAATAAATGTTTTAAGTAAAGAGTTTTAATGATTGGGTTATAAAGAAAAAATACTATGACGTTTTTATAAAAAGAAAAGTTTTAAATTTTACACGATTTTTAAAAGTGAATAAAAATCGGGTCGTTACATCCAGCCTGTGCCCGCCGCCTGCGTCTGTTTCCACCTAGCACGCGCGGGCCAGCCCAATGTTTGCGCGACTCAACCCAGTGTACCTGCCGTGCAACCCCGCCGCCCTTCTGAGTTTAAACCCTAATTATTTGTTTTATTTTGTGTTTTTTTTAGTCATTTACATTGTTTTAGGATTAACCTAACACTTTTCTATTTAAACAAGTGTGAGACACCATTTATAAAGATTGAATTTTGAATACACTTTGTGAGTTTTGTGAGAATTCTTTTCTTTATATTCTTTACGAAGAACTTGATCTCCTCAAGCATTCATCTTGAAAGATCATGCTTTTATAGCTTTGGTTTAACCAACCAGTTTAGTTTGGGTCAAGCTGCTCTTTTGATAACTCTGGTTCTAGTCGACAAGTTTGGCTAAGGTCAAGTTACTTTCTACACTTTCTTGATTCGTACGACAATCCTTTTCAATATTCCCCGTTGTTGTTGGAATTAGGGTTCCTTAATACCCTAAGTTCACATCATTGAGTTCGGTTTTTTGCCTTAATAACTCAACTTCCATTCTATTTTTTACAAATTGAATAAATTCAGTTCAATTTCGGTTTGACCGTAATAAAAAATAAAGAATATGAATAGAAAATAAACGTAATATTATTTCAGTCTTAAAGCAGTTTAATAAATTTTAAAGTGGAGGATATTAGTTGTAATTGAACTAAATACAAAGTTTTATTTGATAATTACTTTTAAAAAAAAAGTTTTATTGCAAAAACTCAGATTAAAGACTCTTTTTGTCTTTTGCTAACTTATGAGATCCAGCAGAAGCCCAATACAGAGAGTTTTATGGCCCATATAAATGTCAAATCCATTATCAATTTTTTACAACAAATTCCATTAGCCTTCGCAGCTCGGGCTCCGTTCCAATTCCTGATTCAATACCTTGATCTACCCTAGTTTCTTAATCTTCCCAATTCGCTGCCAGTGTTGCTCAATTTTCTTCGATCAAATTTTCTTCTTCTTCTCCGTTCTTTTTTGAGTAGCGACAATGGTGCTCGCGCAGTTAGGGGGGAGCATATCACGTGCTCTTCAACAGATGAGCAATGCGACAGTGATTGATGAGAAGGTTTTGAACGAGTGTCTGAACGAGATCACCCGCGCTCTTCTTCAATCCGATGTCCAATTCAAGCTTGTCCGTGACATGCAGACCAATATAAAGAAGATCGTCAACCTTGACGACCTCGCTGCTGGTCACAACAAGCGCAAAATCATACAACAGGTTCATTGTTAACTTATTCGATTTTTTGTAACTTCTTTTTCTTGATGAGAAATTCGGAGAATGAGATACTTTTTGTGGCTTCCGAAAGCTTGTAATTTTTAACCGCAGACAATTTTTTTCTTCGGGCTCACTAAAACTACTTAATACTTAATTACTTTACTTTTTTTTTTAGAAATTAGAAATTTAATTGTTATTTGGGAGACTAGTCTATTTCGTGAGTTTTGTGCAAATGGCACTGAAAAACTTGTTTAGATTATCCTCTTCTAAGTTGTTTGTGGATGTACATTATTGAAAGGGTGTTCGTTAATCAATTTTTCTCTTCTATTTGTGGCTTAATCTCATGCAAAGTGAAGGTTATGCAAATTTAGTTTCTCTAAGATCAGAATTATGCTAGAGAGTTGATATAGCGTCTGTCTTTCTTAGTTGACAAGAAAATGATAGAATTTGGAGGAAATTTTCCAACAGGGACGATTTGTGTGTGAGTGCGTGAAAAAGGATTTTTTTTGTCATTCGATCTACTGCTATGCCACTATGTTCGCCAGTTTGGTGGGCTTTTCTTTGTGCAAAAGGCTAAAATAACACTGTTTTTAAGACTAGGAAATGATTTAAGGTTGAAAATGCATCTTAAGCAGTTTTTTTTTTTTTCTTTTGTTATAGAAAAAATCCCACATTTTTACTCACTCTAAAAAATACTATTTGTGTTGTAATACTCCTTTAGTTATATATCTAGTGCAATGGTTTCCATTATTTATCATTGCATCCATTATTAATGTGTTGTCTTTTGGAAAGATGTTCTGAAGAATTTTTCTTCTCCCTCAGGCTGTATTTAATGAACTTTGCAAAATTCTGGATCCTGGGAAGCCTTCTTTCACTCCAAAAAAGGGAAAATCTTGTGTTGTCATGTTTGTTGGTTTACAAGGTATGCTGTTTGCAGATTTTTAACTTCTTATGGTCTGATTATTCAGCCATTACTTACAAACAGATCTTCCACTGGCATAGCCAAATTTGCGGTTCTTTAATCAACTCTTGGCTAGATGAAAAATTAACCTAGTGAGAGGTTCTGTAGTCTATGAATGGAGGGTTCATAATTATTTTTACATTTTTTTCTTTAATTTGTTTGATACTTATGTTCTTCTAATGTACAGCTGCTCACCTTTTTTCTATCATTATTCTTTCCATATTAATCCATCAAGTTTTTTGTTGGATAAATAGGTTCCGGGAAAACCACCACATGTACAAAGTATGCATATTATCATCAGAAGAAAGGCTGGAAACCTGCCCTGGTGTGTGCAGATACATTCAGAGCTGGTGCTTTTGATCAATTAAAGCAGAATGCTACAAAAGCAAAAATTCCTTTTTATGGAAGGTACTATATTTTCTATGACCTGAAACCATATCAGCAGTGTTTCCTTTCATTATGATTTATTCTTTAGGTTTAGGTTGAAAAGTTTTATGATTCCACATGCTATTGGTAGTTGACCTTGTTCAAGAAATCGTAAATATAAGCATGCAGTAGAGTCTGACTAAAAGATAGAAGTGTCACCTTTCACACCTTTTCTCCTTAATTTAAAATTTTCAGGAATGCATTTTAAGACTTATGAGTGTCTTGAATGTTAATCAATATCTAGGTGCAACTTTCATTGTGGCATCCTGCCCTGTGAAAGCTAGGAAAAGCTCAGTTGTGGGTCTGGCCCATATCAGAAGGGCACAATCCCACATCGTTTGGGAGAGTAGAAAATGCATGGTATATAAGCATAGAGCCCCTTCCTACCTAGTACAACGCGTTTTGGGCTAACCCCAAGAACAAACCCGTGCGAGCTTTGGCCCAAAGTGGACAATATTGTACTGGGAGCACTGGGGGACGTTATAAATGGTATCAGAGCGAAATCCCGACCAGAAGTGTGGCCGGCGAGGATGTCGGGTCCCCAAGGGGGGGAGATTGTGGCATCCTGCCCTGTGAAGGCTAGGAAAAGCCCAGTTGTGGGTCCGGCCCATATTAGGGGGGGCACAATCCCACATCGCTTGGGAGAGTAGAAAATGCATAGTATATAAGCTTAGAGCCCCTTCCTACCTAGTACAACACGTTTTGGGCTAACCCCAAGAACAAACCCGTGCGGGATTCGGCCCAAAGTGGACAATATTGTACTGGGAGCACCGGGGGACGTTACATTCATTGAGTTGGAAATAAGATTTATCATAAATGAAAGTTTATTTAGAAAGAAGGGTTACCATGAATGACCACATAAAAGTTGTTGAAATCTCTCAATCCTTCTTTTTAGGTGGAAAAGATTCACTTCTCTATGTGTTACCTTAAATATGACACGATATATTTAAAGTTGTTGTAACCTATGGAAGACTTGGTTTATGGTTAACTAATAATCTGCTGTAAAGTCTCATGTAATCAGCAGACATATAAAATATTGGTGTGAAGATAGTGCAGTTAAAGAATATGAGGAATTCCATGAAATTTATGAATTGGTTACCCATTCCATGCAATTTGGTGATAGACCCAATAAAATGGAGTAATTAGGAATATTCTAGAGAATTCTTTACAAGATTAATTTAGTCATTAAAAGGTTAAATAATTAGTTAAAGTTTTTATTATTAAAGGAAGGGAGAATCATGCTTAAGGGTATCATCAAGTATTTTCTAGAAGAGGGAATTGTAAAGGGAGAGCTAGTAGTCTTCTAGAATAGTCTACCCTATCCGATTTTGTAATGTATTGTCACATAGATGATCGACCGACTCTTCTTCATTCGATTAACAGTAACCCCATATGCATTTTACTCCTTATTTCATTTATAATTCTCTTATTTAATAGGTTACACCTACCTTTCTACACAAAACTTACGCCATATAAATCCAATATTCGTCTAAACATCCACAACCTCATTATCCACAATGATGTAAAATACTCGGATTCGCTATATCCAATACATTTCCCTTGACCAATACTTTAATCATCTAGTTCAACTCCTATTACTCTCAAAATCATCACTTAAGTCTTATACTTAGTACTACGAAAATCCGAAATATTACACAAGTGCTACTTCAATTTCTACAAACTCGTTGATGCCAAGTGTGTGGAAGTAACAACCATTAGTCTCGGCAGGAAGCTTTAGCTTGATGCTAATGCAAGGACGACCAAAGATCATGCTAACAATGGTCAGACTTTAAGTGGCATCTCCTTGAAAGATTTGGGGTGGTGCAAAGAGGCACATGGATGGTGCTAAAAAGGTTCTCATGGTTGGCGGTATTCAACCATAGAGCCTTCCAAATCACAAACACTGGTCCCCAAGAAACACTGGTATCAAAGAAACAACAGACAACCCATAAACTAGAAAATAACATAGTAGTGCTAAAAAATGGAAGGAGCCTACTGAATTTGAAAGACAAATGGCTCACATGTGACATTCCCAAAGGAGCCATTGAGACTAAACCTTGCCTTTGTTAGAGCCCATTGCCCTAATGAAATGAACCTCATTCCTCATTCTTTGCAAACTCATTCAAACAAGGGCCACCTATGCAAGCAATCCTCTTGAAAAAAAGGAAGGTCATCCTCAAAAGGATAAGTTGATAGTCTAATGCTTTGGGTTATTAATAAAGGTGAAGTGAGGTATGGCAAATCAGTTATTAATAACCTTGACAACAGGATGTTGGACAGCTCAGTGAAGAATTATAATGTCGGTCCTAGGTCTTGGCTGCACATTTGGTCATCGTTAGGAATAGGTTGTAGGAAGATGATCCTTCAATGACTTTGAGTAAAAAATTATGCCTGCCTTTTGTTTCCAATACCATGGCCTAAGCCTCAAGCTTGCCCAAAGAATTAAAAAAAGAAACACTCATTAGCGGGGCTATTATTTTTTCCAAATCCATCTGTACCCATACTTTTGCAACCCAAACCAATACAACTGTACACGTCAACCTTATCTATTATCAATCCAATTTTCTGTGGCAACATTATATAATCTATTTGACAACACTCCATAACGATGATATGACAAACTCTTCAAACATTTAAGAGAATGAAAAAGAGAAAAGTACAAGATGATACACCTTGAGGACAATGTGCTTGTTGGGCGGCGGGTATTAATGGACTAAATAAAATGGAGTAATTAAGAATATTATGGAGAACTTGTTACAAGGGTAATTTAGATATTTAAAAGTTAAATAATTAGTTAGAGTTTTTAGTATTTAAGGAAGGGAGAATATAATGGGCACAAAATGCTAGAACAAGTAAGAAAACTCAATCCCTTCCAATAATAAAATTCTACCATCGAAGTTGAGCAAATAAAACTATCACCCACAATAAAACAATAACTCAAATCCAACATCAGAATGTAAAACAAAATAGATAACACCATCGGTCCAAAAATCTAGCCTGGAAAACGACCATGAGTTACACTCTGAAAACTACAGCTACTCCTTAACAAAAAAATCACAAGATAAACATAATGATCCCAATTGATCTTCTTTGCTCCTTTTGTCTCCTAGCCCTGCAATTGTGATCCCATTATCCGTCTAACAACCTTGCCAACTTGGCTTCAGCCAAAACCTCAAACTGTCCTCCTATATCGTTTTATTTCTTCTTTTTTCCCAAAACGATACCACCCACCCCCCCTAAAGGGATCATCTAGTATTTTCTAAAAGCGAGAACCCTAAGGGAAGAGCTAGTAGACCTTTCAAAGAGTTTGTCCTATCTGTTCGTTTTATTCCTAAATTACTAGTATTTTCTATTGAATTCGGAGGTACCTATCATTTGGCTTTTAAGGTCATAAAGGTATAATTTGCCTCCTTTGTTTAGAATGGGTAGATGCTTGATTACTTTTCTTTTCTCTAGGTCTATATTTCTTTTTTTATTTTATCTTTTTTATTTTTCACTTATCATTTTGTTGCTTTCACTGAAGCCAAGTAACTTATTTAAACTTTTAACGTAACTAATACTAAAATATAACATCAGCTCTTAATTTGTTGACTAATTTTCTATTCTTTCATAGCTATATGGAGTCCGATCCTGTTAAAATAGCTGCAGAAGGTGTGGAGAGATTCAAGAAAGAAAATTGTGACCTTATAATTGTTGATACCAGTGGGCGTCATAAACAAGAAGCTGCTCTGTTTGAAGAAATGCGTCAAGTTTCTGAAGCAACGGTAGATTATTTATGCTGCATCACCTCATTTTTTGGTTGTTGCAAATTAATTTTTATATCTTTCTTTCCAGAAACCAGACCTGGTTATATTTGTCATGGATAGCAGTATTGGTCAGGCTGCGTTTGATCAAGCTCAAGCTTTCAAACAAAGTGTTTCAGTTGGAGCTGTGATTATCACAAAAATGGATGGTCATGCAAAGGGAGGCGGTGCTCTTAGTGCGTAAGTCTTAATTTATGAGTTCGAGCAATTAAATGGCGCAAAACAAATGCATTTTGCTTAAAGATGTTTCAGCTTGTTATGTCTGAACATATTTCTCCAATCATTTTGTCCTGTTTTAAGTTAGTTTTCATTATTTTTATGGTTAACTGCATGGTTAAATTGATCTTTTGAAATTATTTCTTTTACTAAACACTCTTGAGCTTTACCCCAGGAATCTGTTGGTTGATTTTTGGTATTTTATTTTTTTAATTTCTGACCTTTTAATGAATTAGGATACATATCTTATTCTGTCTTTTTTTGTCTGTGCAGTGTTGCAGCAACAAAGAGTCCAGTCATTTTTATTGGAACTGGAGAGCACATTGATGAATTTGAAGTTTTTGATGTGAAACCCTTTGTCAGCCGTCTTCTAGGTCTTGGGTCCTCTTTAGTTTGATTTTGTACTTGAATTTATTTTCATGTTAGTATTGTCTAGTCAACATTGCTCTCTCCAAATAGGAATGGGCGACTGGTCTGGATTTATGGACAAAATTCATGAAGTTGTGCCAATGGACCAGCAGCCTGAGCTCTTACAAAAGCTCTCGGAAGGGACTTTTACTTTAAGAATTATGTACGAGCAGTTTCAGAACATATTTAAAATGGGTCCTATTAGTCAGGTATGTACATTTAACACAAAAGGGTTAGTAGAGCATACCTTAAATAACGATATGCTGTTATATTCAAATATTTCCTCAGTTATTGTTAGTGCTTTAACATAAATGGTCAAACTAAACTTTTGTACTACGGGTGGAATTTGTGCTACTTACTGACTAATAAAATTAGCCAGATAATTCCCATGGTCACTCATTTGAACTCATGGTTCTTTGGTTTGATCTTTCAAAATAAATAGGATTGCCTGGAAAGTTATGTTATTTTTTTGCTCTACCTATTATTCTAATAATAGTGGACAAATATTGATAGCAATATAAATCATCAAGGTTAGCCTTATCACATTAATAAAGGGAAAGACTCCAATTAAGAAAAAACAAATGTAGGGATAGGGGACAGATTGAGAACAGTATAAATCAAGGATAAAAGAAAGTATGGAAAGACTCCATACTATGTCATACGATTATGATCATTTGGTGCTTTCTTTTCTTATCTCATACTCAAAAACTGACACATTTGCTAGTACACATGCATATTGTCATTCAAAATTATGCGCAGAGAACATAGATGTGCTTCAGTCGACTAATTGAAGTGTTTGATTTCTGTAGGTTTTCTCAATGCTTCCTGGATTTAGTGCTGAATTGATGCCAAAAGGCCGTGAGAAAGAAAGCCAGGCAAAAATCAAGAGATACATGACCATGATGGATTCCATGACTAATGAAGGCAAGTCAGTTTTTATTCGTAGCTATTAATTTGATTGTTCCCTGATAATAAATCACTGTTAAAATAGAGTTGGATAGTGTAAACCCAAAGCTCATGACCGAGTCTCGCATAATGCGGATAGCAAGAGGTTCAGGTCGGCAAGTTAGGGAAGTTATGGAAATGATGGAAGAGTATAAACGCCTTGCAAAGGTATGGAGCAAAATGAAAGGGCTTAAGATACCAAAGAAGGGTGAAATGAGTGCTCTGTCACGAAACATGAATGCGCAGCATATGAGCAAAGTTCTTCCTCCCCAAATGCTGAAGCAGATTGGAGGCATGGGAGGATTACAAAGCTTGATGAAGCAAATGGGTTCTAGCAAAGACATGATGGGTATGTTTGGAGGTGGGGAGAAATAGAACTTCTTTTCTTTAAGAGCATCTTACTAACACTTTCCCCATCTATTCAACCCCAAATTGCATGAAATATCTTACTCAGTTTCTCATATTTCAAGCTTGGCGGGGTTTGATGCAAGATTTTAGAGAAAGAGGAATTAAATTTTGAACTTCTTGTTGTTGTATAGTGAAAAATTCTTAGAGTAAATAGAAATAATATTTATTTTTGAGCTCAATTAGCAGAGTTAAACATTTGGTGGTTGTGGTTTATGCTAGTCCTTTCTTAAAATTTAGAGCAGGCCTTTTGGTTGAAATAAGGATGACATTGAATGTCAAGATAATATGCGAATCGCCTCCTGTTTGTTCATCATGTTTTGGTCCAATAGTCTGTGATTGTGTTCTCCATGAAATTACTATTTACTTCACAAGTTAATTTGATGTGATAATTTAATGTATTTCTTCAATTAATTGTTGGCCTAATCTTAAAAGGATGTTGTCATATTAAATGGGAAGTAATATTAAATGAGAGAATTCATGCCCTTAATTGCTTCAATACATTTCTTCCCATGCCCAATCTACGACTAGATAACGTGATAAAGTTGATCAATCAAAAAAGCTCACAACTTTAGGCTTGTTTGGTGCATGTCAAGCAGTATGATCACTAATCATACAAGTCACATAGTAAATGTAGCTCCTTGATTCAATTTTGCTTCACTGGGTTATGATCATCGACAAGATTGAACCTGCCCAACATGTCCTCCAACGATTGTAAAGCAATCTTGTAATGATTTTGTGATTTCTTCCCAGCCTCCACCGCTTGCAAAATGTATTTAAGTAAGTGATCATACCTGTGGATCGGACTCCTAACATAAATACCGTTGGCGTCTTGATCAAGAACATAAGATCGCTTTATGTCTTTTCTCCATCGCAAAAGAATATAATGAGATGGAATTTCCTCGACCCCACTTTGACCAAGGACGGACAGTGCATGTCTGCATAAATATCCTCTCAAGTTGAATAAACCACATGTACAAAGGACCTCCATTTCTGATGGATTGTATAAAACTTCGTAATTTCTTGTCTCCATCTGACTTTCCTCCGTCTCCATATTTTCCTTAACCACGTATTTTACTATTGCCCCCTCACTGTTCGACTGTCTTGCGCTAAAACAAGTGTACATACCCTTGATTTCTTTTTCATACTTCTCCAACATGTTATTAGTATACAGTTTGGAAAGCTGCAACTCAAAGTAAGCTCGTGATTGTAGCATTAAACTGGAATTTCTAGAATCCATATCGGCCATTGCTTCGAGTTGGTATCGAGACTCTAGAGCTTCATCATACTCGTCCAAAAACTCTTTTAAAGAAGTATTCTTCTCCAAATAGTTATCAAAAAACGAAGAACAGCCATCAGTTATCCCCGCCAATGGGGTTTCTTTTAAATACACCGGGGCCCATCTTCTGCGGTCTTCATACAGCCCTTGAAGCCACTTATGATCTTTGACTTCATAACTCTGGATCATATCCTCCCATGCAGCTTCAAATTGATCTGGATTCTGAGAATAACATACTGCTTCATTTAGTGCCGATTTAATTGCTTCAGATTCAAACATCCCTCCGAGTTTCTCCGGAACATGACTCATTATATGTGACAGACAGAGGCAATGTGCCGTTCTTGGAAAAACATCAGCTATAGCTGTCTTCAAGGGGTCAGATTGGTCCGTAATGACAACTTGAGGCGAACGTCCTAAGACACAAGTAAGCCATGCTCTAAATGCCCACGTATATGATTCCACTGTCTCTCCTGCAAGCAAACCACATCCCAACAACACAGACTGGCAATGGTGATTCAACCCAATAAACGAGACCAGTGGAACTTCATATTTATTTGTCAAGCAGTATGTTTCAATTTTAACAACGTCACCAAAATAACTGTATGTGGCTCTAGACCTTGCATTAATCCAAAACAAATTCCTCAAATATCCTCTCTCGTTGAGATCGACAACATAAAAGAAATTCAGATCCATCAACTGCAGCCGAGCAAAGAATTTCTGAATAGTTTGAGCATCTCCTTCTTTGAGTTTGAATAGATTAGAGTTTGCAACAGAATTCCCAACATCAGAACTTCCATTATCTTCAGCATTGAATATTACGGTTCGAAATAAACGAACCTTTTGACCTTCTTCGCCAATGTCTGTTTGCAATGCCCTTTTAGTTCCAACACCTGAAGTCTTATGAGATTTATAAAATTTTCCACTCGTTGGGCTGATCAAGTGGTTGTGTTCAAGTTCTACTTCGATTATTCTCCACCTTTTAGTCTCCATCAACCTCAACTTTATCATAGCTGGACAGCCAGTTCTTGTTTCAGGTCTAGGGCGATTTGCTTCACTTTTCTTCTTGAAACCAGCACTACTGCAGCTGAATTTTCCTCTATATCTTTCCTTTCCCTTTCTATACCAAGTATTGCTTACTCTCACTCCAAATCCTTGTTCCTTTGCATAAGAATTGTAGAAGTAATACACATCTTCATATGACTGAAACTCCATTCCAACAGCAGGAGGCAAGGGGTTATCTCCTTCCGTTTGACCGACATATTCTCCCATTGCACAGTCCCCTCCGAGTTCTAATTCTTTGGCATCGTCATTGCCTGTGGGCTCGGTGTCAAGAGAAACTCCATCCATCTACAGAAGAACAGACAAAAAATGAGAAAAAACACCTTAGAATCCCTAACCTGCAAGAAAGAGTATTTCAATTTCTTCTACTTAACTACATCCCAGAAGCCCAGACAGAAAAAAAATTTTGGAAATTGCAATCAATCATAAAAAAAAAAAAAAGGGAAACCAAACCCAAATGAAAAACAGATAAAGAAACCATAAGCAAAACAGGGGAACCTTAAATGCCCCGACACTCCAAGAAAGAACCTTTCAAATTCTTCCAATTTCCTTCTTCATCATAGAATCCAAACGGCAATAGACCCAGGAAAATAATCCGAACACCGCCTAAAATTATAAGAAAATCAATCGCAGTCGAAAAATCAAACAAGCAAAAAATTATCCGCCAAAGAAAGAGTAAAGGGGATGGGAAGAAAGAAAGGCAGAAAACAAAAGCAGATACGGATCATGGGAATGGATTAGAGGTAAATGCAGGAGTTTTATAATCTGAAGCGAGGATCAGAAAGCGTTAGACTGTGACCCGAGTACTTGTCATCGACGATGATCTTCCATTGGTCTCTGAATTTCTCTGCGATCTGAAAAACTGAAGCTCCATGATCTTCGTTTACCGTCACAAAACACCACATATTTAATTATCCATTAAACTAAATTTCGGTTTGTAATTTGGATGCAAGCAAGTAGTTTCAAGCTAGTATTTAAGTTTCATGACATGACGCCTTTTTTCCTATATTAGAATTAGAGGGATATTAACAAATCAACGATGGTATTTTACTATCAATGACAACTCAACGATTAAGATATTTTTTTGTTAACAACTTAACTATCGAACTATAAAAAATAGACGCTGTGAACATCGTTGTCACGTTTACTATTAAATAATTAAATTTTGTTATGTGGCGGAACAATACACGTTCCTCCGCAAAACCTCAGTGCTAAGTATGAACCTGCTTGTTTGTTGTTATTTCGTAGAACGTCATACATTCCTTCACGGAAAGTTGACATTCTACAACGGAACATTATACTTTCTGTGATGGAATGTCATTACGAACAAAGTCATACTTTGTCTGTCGTTCCCCCGCGCAGAACGTAATACTTTCTGTCATGGAAAGTTGTCATTCAGCAGCGAAATGTCACACTTTTCGCTACGAAAAGTCATACACTGTGCTGCCTTTTATAAATTCACACTACACTCAGAGCGATTTCCTCAACAAATTTTGAACCCTAGAGCTTTTCGAGAGCTGAAGTGTACCTCATCCAGATGAAGTTGAAACATTAGTAATTGTTGCTCATCAATGGTGTCTGGAGTGAACAGGAAGCCGTTAATTGCACATTGAAAGTGGAGCCCATGTCCACAGTCTTGGTAAAGGACGTGTGTGCAATTGGAGACTGTCACAACCCGATTTTCATACACTTTAAACGTAAAAAATTAAACACATTTTCTTTTATAAAACATAGCGTAGCGAAAAACTGTTCGTAAATAAAAACATTTCAAAATAACATGCCAATCCTAAAATGGTTTTCAATAAATCTTTAAAGTTTTACAAAACATAGCATAAATTCAAAAGCCCTTTTTACATTTTCATTTCGGTTTAGCCTAAACAGCCACAAGGTCTACAATGCGCAAATCCTCCATCAACTGCTTATTTTTCTCATCACAGTGCATACATACATCACAAGACATATTCTATAAGCCTAATGCTTAGTAAGAAATGAAATGCATAATGAAACATGTAATGCACTTTTCATAAAACATTTTCTATTTTTGTTTCTTCTTTTTACATTACCATTACCGTTTTACTATTGAAGCATGACTCAAAGCCTCAACCATTGGGAGAAAACCCTTCCAAAGCCTCAACCATTAGGAACCACGTCCACCAAAGCCTCATAATTCCATTGGAGACAACATCCACCAACGCCTCATAATTATATTGGGGACAACTTCCACTAACGCCTTAACCAATGAGTCAAGGGTGGCCCAAAGCCTCAAAATGGAGAAGAATCCACCCAAAGTGATGGACTACAGTTCCATTCTATTATTGATCAAGCCTTAAAGAATATCATGAAGTTATTCAAGGTCAAGCATAGGTGGAAGTTCAAGAGCAATGAAGGAGAAATGGAAAGACTTTCCAAAAACTATCTTCATTTTGGCTTCTGATGTGTATTTGACTATGTTGGCATTCCAAACGATGTTATTTCAAAAAGCGTGCTTCATAAAGATTGTAGCTGTCTTTCTAAGCTTTCTAGAACAAGTTGGATCATTAAATTCAGAGTTCATTTGCTATGTGAAAGGACCATGGAACATAGAGCAAATAATAAGGAAAGTCCAAGTGACCAAACTTAGAGAGCAAGGAAAATCAAGATATGGAAACCATCCAAGTGGACGATTTCAACAAGGAATAGCTATTGAAAGACCTCTAGACTTGGAGAAGAAGAAAAAAAGATATTAATTAAATAATCTTTTAGTTAATTAACCTAGTTTCTATTAAGTAGAAAATCAGACAACTTATTCTATGAGCCAATTAGGGTTATTGTTTCCTAATTTATTGTTTCTTATTTTATGCTTTGTAAAAGGCTATATAAAGTCACCTAATGCTTATGTTTTAGACAATAGAGTTTGGATACAAAATAGCTTTATATAGCCATATCAATAGCTTTATATAGCTTTATATTGTAAAATGCTATATCAAGCCATCTAATATATTAGTCTTTTATCACATATCAATATATTAGTAAAACTTCCATAAGAAAAATTAGTCCAAGATCGGTTTACCTTAATGTCTTCTTTGGCACTCAACCAACTTAAACTTTCCTTAAAACTCATGGGAGGCAAGTTGTCGTCGATCTTTCCATTTTTGATTAAAGGACAACCCTTTCTTGTGTTTAAACTTCGACCATGATTATTTCGATCCTTGTCAATGTGCCACCAAAGTTTGTAAGAGATATCATCCATTAATAAGTCCAATCTAAGCCCTTTAATCATGATCAAAGGAGATATATTAGCACCAATTTTATCATTAATATGCAAGGAGCAGATCTTGTTCACATGGGAGCATGAAATAGGAAAAGATTGTTCCTTTTGTGTTGTTGTTGCCAAGGAGTCAATTTGGTCGTTTATCATTTTGGGTACTTGCTCTTCTTGACAATCTTCCTCAATTTACTCAAGAGTATATTCTAATACCTCATTGCGATACTGTGCTTGTAAAATCAGGGTGCTCAATAATTTTGCTTTAAGTTGTTCTAACAAGGCACTAATTTTAGCAAGTTCAGCTTGTTGACTTTCAGAAGAATATTCATACCTTGGGAGTGATGGTGGTAAGTGTAGAGCAAAATTTCGTCTCTCAATTTTTTGAGCCAACTTGATCACATCCTCAAGGGTGTCGTAAGGTCATGTTGCAATACTTTCTATAATGTCATAGTGAAGTCCGTGGATGAACCTTGATATTGTTTCGTCTTCCGGGTTTTTCAAATCACATCTTGTTTTTGAAGTTTTGAACTTGGTAGCATATTCTTCGAAGGTGGTGGGACCTTGCTTGAGGCGTTTCAACATATAGTAGAGTTCTTGCTTGTAATAACTTGGAACAAACTCCTCACTCATGAGTCTCTTTAATAGAATCCAAGTCTGGATGTCCTTGCCATCTTGTCTTCTCTTGGCACTAATGTTGCTCCACCATATGCTTGCATATTCTGTGAACCCGAGTGTTATTTGTAATACCCCGACTTTTTTTATATCAGAATTCAATAAGGATAATTGAAAAATAATTAGGGATATTTGGATTAATTGGGTAATTATTGGGGTATTACCAAGAACGTCTTCGTAAGATTATAAATTATGAAATTTATTGGATGATAATTAAGAATTTATTTGGAAGAAGAATAAAATGGCATTTATTGGATTAGTTGAGATTAAAATGTTAGAAAGTGATTAATTGGAGATTTATTGGATATTAATTGAGGAATTAGAAATGAAATAAATTAATTGGAATTTGGAGAGGTAGAACCGGTTTAGCTTTGTTGGTTGGCTGGTCTGGTTCGGGCTGTGTCTGTGGGTTCGGTTTAGAAGCAATTGAAAAAGGGAGGAAAATTTAGGTTATTGGTGTTTTGAAGAGAGGGAGCGGAAGAGAGAGAATCGAGAGAGGGAGAAAGAAGCGAGAGAAGAGGGAGCGGCGACCCAGCGGAGGGATGAACGTTCAGGCGACGGAAAACTCAGGCATCTTGGGTTCATTTCGGCGGGGACGGCTGCAGACTGTGTTCAGCGACGCAGTTTGCGAGCTAGAGCTTGGGTTGGAATCAGAGCTTCTGCCGGCTTGAGATTTAGGCGTCGAGTCGTGTTGCGTTGTGACACTCTGTCATTTTCCGATGATGTTCGGCGGTGATGGATGGCGATTGCGAGTCGGCAATGGTGAGGCTGCGATTGTCGGCCTCGGGTTGAAGCCAAGGCTGGGCTAGCGGTTTGCAAGGGAGGTCGGGTCTGGATTTCGGTTCGGCTCAAACCGATCTTTCCTCTGATTTCTGCTCTAGAAGAAACCGCCAGCAGAACGTGCGTGGTGTGGCCGAGATGGAGTTCTGTCTCCGGTGTTCGGTGTTCGGACGTATTTTGGTGAAGAGTTGAGCAGGTTGTAAACTCAGGGTATCCTTGGTATGGAAATTCTCCTTTACTACTACCATTGGGTATTCTGGACTCTATTTTTGCTTAGTGTAAATTGTTGGGAATATTGTGTTATGTTGTTGGGATAGAATGGTGAATGGTTGTTGACTGTTAGCCCTGTTCTTGGATATGTTTTTCATTGATTAAATTGGTTGGTTAAGCTTCTGTTGGATAATTATGTTGATTGTTGTTAAGTGATTTCTACAGTTTAATGGATGACTTAAACACCCTGTTAGTTGTTGTTAAATAATTCTCCCAAGTGAAGGTTGCTAAATTCAACATAGGCATGACAGAATCCCACCAAAATTGTGCATCATTTGTCAGAAGGTACGTGGCACACTTCACTTTCTCAGCCTCTCGTATCTCCGTATACCCAAACATCTTCTCAATCGTACGAATCCAGGCTTCAGCCCCAGTAACATCAGCAATATTCCCATCAAAGACAGGGGGTCTAAGTTTCTGAAATTTTTCCCACCCGGCTTCAATAGGTGGAGGCAATACAATTTGTCGATTATTGCCATTGCTATTATTTTCCTCGTGCCCATTGTTACCACGCTCTATCAGTCGCTCTATCAACTGTGATTGTCGATCTATAACGTCCGCAATACGGCTAAATGCTTCCTCTCGTTCATTAGGAACTGGATTGTGATGTTGTGTTCTTCGTGCCATTATTAAATTTTTACTGTTATACAAGTAAATTAAGAATAATAAACTACTGTACAAACTAAGAAATGTTAAACACAACTTACATAAGGAGAAGGTAGTCCACAACGAGTTTTGCATTATCAGTGGTCTTCAGAACCGATTTTGACATGGTTGTGCTCTGATACCAACTGTAACATCCCTCATTTAAAAAAATGCGTACAATTTAAAATCTTTCTCTTCAGAGTAACTCACGCAGTTTGTTTTTTTTTTTTCATAAAACAATTTTTAGAAATACTCATTAGATAACATAATTGCAAAACAGTCCTTCATACATTTTTCAAAAAGTTCTAGTTATATAGTAAGTAGCAAAAGTTCATCATTAGCTACTATTAACAAAATATCACTTCTTCCTACCCCTTAGTCCTAGTCGTCTTACTCATTCCATACATAAATACTGAAATATGTCTAAAAAAGTACCACTATATTTGACATTAATAGACCTAGTTCCACAAGACATTGGTGATGCAGCACAACCACCAGATCAAATGGGCTGATAATCCAAAACGTCGTTTGGGAGTTCCTCCTCCACATAGTGATCGTCATCCAATACATTACCTACATCACGGTGGAAAGCAATGAGCCTAACGCTCAGCAAGAATTTAAATGAATGCAATGAATGCAATGCATGAGCATACGATGCAAATTAGTCCAGAGTATATACATGACAAACACCGTGGGACATGAGGAAGGCGTGGCCAAGAAATAACGTATAACATATCATATGCTTCCTCATGCCGTATGTACTTTTTGTTCCGAGGACGTTGGGGATTTCAGAACGGGAGACAATGAACACTCGATCACATGACATTAATCTAAGTTCTATCTCATCGTTTCATTTATATTTTCATTTCATTTCATTGTAACTCATGGGGTGTCATTGTCATCCCGAACCCCCACACGCCCTTTACATAAATTAAATATGACATGCAAAATGAACAATTTCATAAATCCTATACTTGATGCATGTATGACATAGAAATACTTAAAGTAGAATCACAAACAATACTGAAAACAGAGATACAAACTGTAAAACACAATAACAACATATAAATTGAGGATTACATGCTCATGTGGATCGATTCATAACATGAGCAATACATGCTCCTTTAGTCTTCTATTTAAGCAACTTATAAATTTACGTTTAGCATGATTTTAGGTACTCACAAGGAACCCGAATTCTTCCATCAATACCAGTTCACAAGAGATAGGCTATAAAGCATTATACAGCATGAATAACTTGTTTCATGTTCTGTCCAGGTCTTTACACTTTTACAAAGTTTACTTCACAACTCATTCAAACTTCATTGTGTATAAGATCAATAATACTTCTTTCTACTCCTATCCAAGTATGCACAAGTTCACAATGTCATAAAGTCTACTACATAACTAAGAGTTATTACTTTGTCATGGTGAAACGTACCAGCAAATAACATATTCTTCTAGCCATATATAACTCACAATTCATATTTCATAGTTCCTCCATGGTAAATAATTCAAGTATCACAATAACAACAAACAACACACAACCCCGTGATGTAGGCCTCCTTTGGCCACACATCATCTAAATTCTTACCTCTAGCCAATGTACAGTCCACGTTTGGTGACAATTTCTCCAGCTACTCACTGTACTACATTCACAGTAGATACATTTTAGCAGTGAAGACAAGAAGACAAAGACAGCAACTCTTAATGGAGGCAAGGAACAAAAGATCCACTTGTACTCACCTTCAATTGTCTCCTTGCCATTCACACACAAGCTTCCAAGTCTCCCCCCTGCATCCCCCTGCATCCAATGTCTTATAAGCTTTCTGGAGAGGACAAGGGAAACGGTGGAAGCCCAAGACCACGTGGCTGCACACCCTTCACTCCACCGAAGGTGATTCTTCGTTGGCAACCATCCAGACTCTCTCCCCCTCCTCATACTATCGTGGCATCAGTAGAAATTTGAGGAAAATATCATTTTAATCTACAAAAATCCCCAAATTTAAATGGGTTTCTCTGATATTTTTGACATTGTGGACACGGTTTGTCGTCCGCATAGATCGTCCACAGCGTCCTCATTGAGCCAAAAATATTACAGATTCAAATGGGACGCTGTCTTCTCGCGTCTGCCCCGTCTGCTGCGTCCAATTGTTCCCAGAACTTGGACAGATTCACTGCGGACGGCCCTGTTACCGTTCGCTGCATCCGCACCTGGACATTTCAGCGTCCGCATTTAGACAGATCAGCTTTGAGGACGCCAATTACCATCCTATGCGTCCTAAACTTTTCAACTTTGCGTTTTATTGAACTTTTTACACTACATTGCATTAACCTCATGATATGAACAATATATTACATTATCAAAAGTTATTACAACGTCATAAATGGGTTTACATGGTATCTTTATAAGTTTTGGGACCTTACACATTTATAGTTGAAATCGATTATTAAACATATTCCGTTTTCTATTGGTTGAACATGTTTCCATTAATTATTAGCTTCGTATCATTGTTAAGCATGTTTAATATGCTTAGATACTCAGTAGTTAATAGTACATTCATCTTGTTATGTCCTATGTCACTTTCAATTCGCTTCTATGTTTGTTTTCAATTAATGTTTTTCTTGTCATTCGTTGTTTACTATTTGTGCTATTCATTGTTTAATTAATGTTCTTTCTATATTGTGTCAACATGTATTATGATAATAGAAACAAGTAGGAAGTGCCCCTCAGGGTGGTACTCATATGCATTATGTGAGGAAAAATGATAAATGAAATGAATGAATGATGATGATGATGACAATGATGGGAAGTTAGGGGGCGGATGGGTAGTTCGGATCTAGTCCACATAGGGCTAGAAGCCGATCAAACTATACCATCACATATGTGTTACTTCAACTTTTGGCTCGATGTACGAGTTATGAATGAATGAACGTAATGAAAGATTGGTTTGGGGCAGACCCATTCCAAGTGAACTAAAGAGAGACATGATCATATTGCATATTCCCTTTCCTTACTAAGCCTTTGGACTTATAGTTTACTTGTGGTGTAGGTATATGTGTATGACGAGAAGAACGATGAACAAAACACAAAGCAGTCGATGAGAAGTTTATATGGGCAGAGCTTGTGGCTGGTGAGGCTAAAGACGAGTAAAGTAAATTGTAAAACATAACAATTTACTTAACATGTTTTAATTTGAATGTTTTCACTTCCACTATGTTTTAAATAAATTATTATTATTGCTTCTGTCTTGATAAACGATTTTCATAACGAATGTAATGAATGGATTTTGACGATTCAGTTTTAGCACTCTGATTATAAAGAATTTTAGTTATCTTGCAAAAGTTTTAAATTTCGCGTATTTTAAAAGGTTATGAAAAATTGGGTCATCACATTATTAGTTGCAGCTTTCTTTCTCACCTTTCTGGTGAGAAGTATTTGATGGTCTGTATAAATTTATAAATGATGGTTGATATAATACCCTGACTTTTTATATCAAAATTTAATAAGAATAATTGGAAAGTAATTAAGGGAAAATTGTATTGATTGGATAATTATCAGAGTATTACCAATAATGTATTCGTAAGATATAATTTAAGGGCGATAATTAGTGAAGAAGTAAGAAAGAATTAAGATTTATAAAGTGATTTAATTAAGAATAAATAAAATGGGATTTAAAATAAAAGAAAAAGAAATTTGATTAGGGGAGGGGGAAGAAACTGGTTCACGCATAACCAGTTTGGCTGATGTGAACAAAGGGCTACGGCCATTTGTTCTGGAAGCGAGCTCGAAAGCGCGACAAACCCAACAAGAGAAGAGAGAGCGATGGAGACCGAGAGAGAGACGAGGGCTAGACAAGGGCTCGGGCAACGGCGAGATCAAGCTCGGCTCGGGTTCGTTTCGATCAGGCAAACAGTGAGCAGGGACTAGCGACGATTGAAGTATCAAGCTTCGTAGATTCGTTTGGTGTGGGGCTTGGGTCGCCAGATTTGGCATCGGCTATAGACGCCCTATCGATCTTGGTCGTCGGTGGCAGTGGGTGGCAACGCAGTGGCCGGCATGGTACTCGGGTGTGAGGCGTCGGAGTCGGGGGTTGCGGTTTCCAGCCTTGGGTCAAGCTTTGACCCGAGTGCTCCGACCGGGTTTCAAAAGGATCTAGTTTGACCCAGCTTAGGTTGAACCGTGGTTTGCAGACCACATTCCACCCTCCTTTCTAGTTGGCATCACACCCCGCGTGATGGACTATCTCTAAAAAGCTAGATGGGCTATCGGGCATACAGAATAAAATGAGAGGAAAAGCTGAATGAGTGGGCTCTCTAGTAGATTATTAAGGGATGAAAATGAAGCATAGGGTTTATTGGTATGAGAAAGAATGGACTGGAGCTGTGACGATGGAGCAATGGCCGAGAACTTCCTTGTCTGCTGGTAAGGTTCCCTTCTCGGATGTTTTGATCTCTGTTTATGGATGTATGATTCCTGTTAAGACTTAGGCTTGGATTTTCTAGATAATATGGATGAATAATGCCTACGTTGGGTTCTGTCACTAAAGTTGATTATGAATTTCCTTGGTTGCCTCCTGTTGGAGTCAGTTTTGGTTACTAAATAATGTGTTCAACCTGTTGAGTTGCTATGAGGTGAAGTGTGACTCTGAGTTGGAGTGTTTCATGTTATGTTCTGTAATTTGATTAACTGCCATTGTTTGGAATATGCCTTTGTATAGTTATGGGCCTGAAGCATGTTAAGTGGATATTCTAGTTGGTCTATGTGGCTGTTGGGTTGAGAACTTACATTGCTCTCGGTTGTGTTGTGGGTTATTGATGGGAGTTGTTTCCTATTCTGATATTTGGCTTAGTGGAATGTTATTAGGCTATGAAATTCTATTAAGCATATGAATAAGAATTAAAGAAATAGATATAGATGAGGTTGTTACATTGTAGATGTTGAAGCTCGTAAGCGTTATTATTCCTTGTAAACAGTCAATGGAGAAATGGATATTAATGATATATGTTTTAATTGTGAAGGTATTGAAGAAGGAAAAGGAGGATAGTGATTATGTGCTAATGCGCAATAAAGTCAGAGGTAAGGACTTGAGTGTGTCTTTGTCAGTAGTGGCCCTGCCCACAAGTGGTGTGCGTGGATTGCCTTTGTTGATGCTCTATGGATATTTCCTTTGTTATTGTTAGCTCCGTGATTTCCTTTATTTGTTAGTTCCTGCAATTTATATATATTGTTGTTTATTTCCTACAAATACTTCCTTTACTGCAAACGATCCTTGCAAATTGTTAGTGATAATTGTGATGAATGCGAAATGGGAGAATGATAACAATTATGTGCAGTTCAGAAATGAGCTAAGAATTCTATGCTATTCTTGAATGCTTACTTGCTGCTTAGTTAAATATCCTTGTTGTTATTTCCTTATGCATATATTACTCTGCTGCCATTTATTCTGCATGTTAATATCTTGGAATGAATACTTAAAGATAAGTTAAGCATGTTTGATTAACTAGTGAGCACGTTAATTAACTAGAGTAATTAATTAGACTTAAGTGTATAAATTAACTTAAGCATGTTAATTAATTTAAGTATGATAATTACTACTTAAGCATATAAATTAACTCAACTAGTTGTTTAATTAATAACTAACTCTTGAACATGCGAATTAACTGACTAGATGAGCATGTTAATTAACTAGTAGAGTATGTTTAAGTAACTTAACCATTTCTTGTCACATGACAATTAATTAGAGTAGTTATGTAATACCCCGAACTTTTATATCGAAATTTAATAAGGATGATTGGAAAGTAAGTTGGTGATTGTTGAATTTAATTGGATAAAAGGATGATTTAAATTAAAATGAGATTTATTGTATTAGTTGTTAGGAAAATGTAACGGAGGGATTAATTATAATTAGGGATAAATAATTAAGTGAGTTTAAATGAATAAATTAAATGTAATTAAAATGGAGGTTTGATGGAGATAAAACCGGTTCGGTTTTTGGTATGGCTTTGGTTGGTTTAAAGAAAAGCAAGAAAACAAAAAAGGGGGAAATGTGTTTATTTTGGAAGAGAGAGACCCGAGAGAAAGAGAGGGAGTCGGCGAGGAGAGAGGGCCCGAGAGATTGGTCGGTGAACGGCGAAAGACGAGCGACGGACGACGACGGTGAACGCCACGGGTGGTGACGGTCAGTGTCCGGTGGCTGGCGTCGTTGGCAGGCTCGGATCTAGGGCACAAATTTGACAAATTTGCGGGATGAATCGGAGTTCCCGCGAAGTGGCGATTCCGGCGTCGATTTGAGGTAAGCTTGTCGATTCCTTCCTTTCCCGACGTTTTCTGGTGAAGATTGACTGGTTTCCGGCGTCGGTTTGAGGGTGTGATGGCAGGGGAGCTTCGGTTGAGGGCTGGCGGTTCGCGAACGGCTCGGTTCAGCTCCAGTACAATGCTTGAGCTTTGATTTCCACGTGGTTGAACCAGTCTATTCTGCCGACAGTCCTTCGTCAACTATTTTGGCGTATTCCTCCAATTATTTCCTACAATTACGCCACTGTCGGCTGTGGAGGTAAAAGGAAAGGACGCTGGGAAGCTGGGAATTTAATCGCAGTGGAATGGAGTGGGAAGCCGAGAGAGAATGCAGGAAAGGTTGGAGCTCCTGCATCGGGTCTTCATGGTGAGAAGAATCTCTTCTCTGTTTTCTGAATTCTGGATGTTGTTTTTGAATGTTAAGTAGTTCTTTTGGATTGTCCGATTGAGTTGCTGAAGTAGCTCTGTAGTGTTGAAGAAGAAGTTGGGTTTTTGAATGATGTTGGTTTTGTTTAAGATATTAAGTGACGTTGCTTTAGTTGATTTGAAATGTTCAGTGTTATGGAACTTCTGTTGAGGATTGGATTCTGCACTTTTGTGTTTAAATTTCTAGTATCACCCTGATAGTTAAGACTAAGCTCTATAGATGGCATTTAGAGATGATGGAAAATCTGTTGGAAATAATAATTGGATGATGGATTTTTGGTTCTCTACTTTTGGATTTAGTGGGAAAATTGTAAACTGTCAATGTTGAAGAAGATTAAATAGGGATTTTGTTAAGTCTATGACTTTTGGAAAATTGTTGGGTTTGCTTCTGTGTGCAAATTGTGGAACTCTGGTTGTATTTAGGAATGAGTAATATGATGCCTTGAAGAAATGAATGTTTAAAGAAGTATAAGTTTTGATTATGTTAGGAATATATGACATGTAATAATCAAAAGTCTTTAGTGGATAATTATATGTTGTTATTTAGGAGTGGAATTATGGACCAATAATTATGGATGAATTACGATAGTATTTATTGATTTGTAAGATGGAAATTACGATGATCTTCAAAGCTTAGTTTCTAGTTGTTATTAATCAAAATTAATTAATAAAGCTAAGTTATAATTAACGAAGCGGTTTCGCTTAGGAAACTCAAGTAAATGACGTATAAGAAATAATGAAGTAAATGAAGGTGAGATTAATAAGTTGATTAAGCGATTAGATCAATAATTAAATGTTGTTAAATTGTGAAGGTATTAAAGAAAGAAGAGAAAGGATAACGAATAAACGTTGAAACGCTATAAGCAATCGAGGTAAGTGATATGTATGTGTTTTGGTCTTCGGACCCTACATCACAAGTTTAGGAAATGTATGTTTTGTTGCTTACCACTTTCCTAGCATGTTTCGGTGTTTACAGTTTTTAAAAGTATGTTTCGTTGTTTACAGTACTTAATGCACGTTTCGTTGTTTACTGCTTTTACAGCATGTTTCGATGTTTATTTACGCTTTTAGAAATTGTATGCATTCATGAACAACAAACGAAACGATACGAATAACAGATGAATCCTAAGCCAAAGGAAGTAATAAACGAATGAATAAGAATGAACGATAAACGAAATAGATAATAAACGAGTTATAAGCCATGAAAAAGTTAAAGTAAAGAAAGAGGCAACAATGCTTAGCAGGCTCTCGGATTATGCCATTGCTGCTTGTATTTGTTGCGAGGTCCTTGGATTATGCTAGGACATAACGACCAATGATTAGCAGGCTTTCGGATTATGCCATCGCTGCTATATCGGAGCTAAAAGATAAAGAAGATTAATGAAACGTAAAAGACGAAAATGATGAAAAGATAGAAATGATGAAAAAGACGAAAACGATGAAAAGATGGAAATGATGAATAAGACGAAAACGATGAAAAGATGGAAATGATGAATAAGACGAAAAAGACGATAACAACGAATAAAACGTAAAGGATTAACGAGAATAAAAATTAAGACGTAAAAGATAAGAAGATAAGAAAAAGAAGAGAAACGATGATTTAAAGACATACAAAACGAGCATATCGTAGCATGATAGGTATTATCACTTACTGAGCCTTAGGCTCATAAGATATTACTTACGATGTAGGTACAAGTACGAGGGAACAATGACGAATAGATTAAAAAGCAGCTGATGAATGATTTGCACGGCCGAGACTTGCAGCTAGTTTGCAAATTAAAGTAAAGATGAATGAATTGTAATATTAAAGTAATATTTTATTAATTATTTTTAAATGAATAATTTATGCTTCCGCTACGTTTTCAAATAAAAACTTATTTACGCTTCCGCATTTTTATTAAATAAAGAATTTTATACAACGAATTTAACGAAAAGGTTTGGTAGCGTCCGACTTTAAGGCGCACTCTGATAAAGATTTTCAAAATTTTAAATTTCACGTAGTTTTAAAAGGGTTTAAAAAGTCGGGTCGTTACAAGTTAACTAACTAGAATAATTAATTAGATAAGAATGTTAATTAACTAATTTATCGTTAATTTCTAGTTAGCATGTTTATGATATTAGCAGTATGTTAATTAATTAGGTCGTTTGACTAATCAATTAAATTATAAATCAATCCAAATATGGTTACTATTAATCTTCATGCATGTTAGTTAACTATTGCTTGTTCAATCGTCAAGCATGTTAATTAACTATTAATCTTAAGCATATAACTAATAATTGTAATTTTTTTCTAAGCATGTAATCATCTAGAGCATGTAATTAACTAGGATAATAAACTAGATTATTAATTGTAGTATGTTTAATTAATTAGAATAAGAATTACAAATTTATGAGCACGTTTCCTGTTTTGAGTTAATTATTGTATAAAGTATGTTTCCATTTAAATTATTAATGGTGAACATGTTAGTTTAATCTTACTAAGTGTCCGACCATGTTTAGTTTTGTTTAGTTTAACGAACATGTTTAGTTAATTATAATTCATCGCATGTTTACTTTATCGTCTCTTAGTTAGGTCATTTACTTTTTTTTAAATGCGCTTTCAATTCCTGCTATTTAGTTATTTTCTTTTATGTGCACTTCAACTTTTGATAATGATTACGTTATGTTGCATCATGCATCATGTTAGAATGAAAATGTATGGTCATGCATCACGTTAATAGAAATCAATAGGGAGTGCCACCAGAGTGGTACTCAAGCATGCATTATGTGAGGTAAAATGTTAAGAAAAAGAAGAAAAGAGAGTTGGGGTAAATGGGTAGTACGGATCTAGCCTGGCAGCTAGGCCAAACCCTTACCTTGTCGGGAAAGGGACTAATTTGCACACAAGAGGCTAGAAGCCAACCAGATTATGTCATTTCAAAAGACAACCTCCAATCTCCAACTCGATGTACGAGTAATGAACGAATGAACGAAAGTAAAGTAAATAACGAACGAATGACGTAATGAAAAGATTGGTTTGAGTGGCCCCTATTCCAAAAAGGACTAAAGAGAGACATCTCATGTTGCATTAAACCATTTTTCTTATTGGGTCATTAGGCTCACGTATTACTTGTGGTGTAGGTACAAACGATGAACAGATAATAAATGGATAATAAACAGATAACGAAGCAGGAATGAAGGATTTGCACGAACGAGATTGTGGCTGGCCAGGCTAGAGCGAGAAGAGAAAACGGTTGTAATTTACGTTTCTGCAATGCTTTAAACAAATGATTTTTTTATAACGCTTCCACATTTCATTAATTGGTTTTCATAACAGTTTAAAGAAGGGTTAGTAGCGGTTCAATTTAGTGATTTCATAACATTTCTAATATGTTTTAAAAGTGATTTCAATGGTTTTACAAAAGTCTGAATTTTTATACATTTTAAAAGATTTACGAAAAATCAGGTTATTATAGTTGAGGTTGTTGCAGAGTACTTTCTATTTTATTTCTTATACACTATTATTCTGTGATTTTCATACAAACCTTCATCCATATTTCTCAAGTTGTGCTCAAATATAAAAGTCTTATGCTGGAATTCTAACCTTGTACTGAGCAATCGGGTTCTTTCTGATGATTTGATCATTTGACCTGACATTTTTATTAGCCTCACCTCTAGGTTATGACAATATCCATGTAACAACGCTTCCATGTTAAGTGATTGCACGACCATCTTGCAGTCGAGCATGTGTTTGTCTTCACTTGTTGTAACTATGGGGTTTGATATATACTTTTCTTACAATACACAAATAATTTGTTTGTCCAAAAAAGACAAATCTTTTTTAATTAATTAAGGGAGAAATGCATAAACGATGTTAATACAGATCAACGTTGGAGGTTGTCCCGTCTGGGGATGAGCATCCCTGATGATATGTCAGAGGGAAAATGACAAATCAACCATCGTGGTTTTAGGTCAATGACAAGTCAACCACTATGGTTTAAGTCTTAACAAGTTAACCACTAACATATGGAAAAATGACGAATCTACCATCAGTCACGTTTTCCGTTAAAATGTAGTCGGGACACCGCGGCGTCCCAGGACACCGCAGTAGTGTTCTAAGAAACCACGGCAGCGTCCCGAGCAAACCGCGGCGGCATCCCGAGCAAACTGTGGCGGCGTCTTGCATTTTTTGGGGTTAAAAATGTTTGATTCCAAATTTGAGGGCTTAAACGATTGATTTAGGGCACGAAAACTGGGGTCATGGAATAAATTGCATGATAGGTTGTAGATCTCTAAGAGAGCTTCGATTTGATATCTTTTGCGTTCAATTCCGACACTCGTAGCGAAAGTTATGGTCGTTTGAAGTTGAATAAGTCGAAAATCTAATAAAAACTGTGAATTCGTCAAGACGCCGCCCTAAAATTCGTCATGACGCCGCGGGGGCGTCCTAAAATTTGGCAGGACACTGCCGCGGTGTCCCGGGACGCCGCAGTGGTGTCTTACATAGTTTAGGGTTAAAACTGTTAAAATTCGGTAATTTAACAGTTTTAACCCTAAACTATGTGCCCTGCCAAATTTTAGGACACCACGGCATCGTCTCGACTGATTTAAACGTCGACGATAACTGCGATGAATGATTTGTTATTTATACGTACGTTAGTGATTAACTTGTTAAAATTTATATCAAAATGATTGACTTGCTATTCAATTGTAACAAAAATGGTTGATTTGTCATTTTCACTGCGTCAGAAAAAATTAAGATTAGTTGGTAAATCTGCAAATCTTAGAGAAGTCAAAATCTATTTCTTCGACCTCCGAAAGCCAAATTGTGTCATTTAATGGGGTTTACGATGATTTCAATCTGAAGCCTCCCCAACTCAGCCGCCATTTTTCAGGTCAGCAAAATCTTGGTTTCCCCCTTTCCCTTTCTGTAAATTTCTGCTTGGTTCCCGAGAATATGCTGTCAATTTAGTCGGCATCTTTAAGAACTTGAAGTCGGAGGTTTATTTTAAGTGCTTCCTGGTATTCGGGGTTCTTCTATCGCTTTCCCCAACGATTTCCCATCAAATTTTGAAGGTTTTCCAGCTTTTTAAGGTCATTATCTGCAATTGGGTTTCTGGGTACTGATGGGGAATGCTTCATCGATGCTTACCCAGTATGATATTGAAGAAGTTCAAGAGTATGGCGACAATCTCTGTGGGTCTTCTTTAATTCTGTTCCTCTCTCATTAGTCTCTTCCATTTTCTTCGTTTTATTTCTAAATATTTTTTTTCCTTCTGAATCAGTCACCCAACAAGAAATAGTGTCCCTATACCAGAGATTTTGCCAACTTGACCGAAATGCAAAAGGTTTTATTTCTGCAGACGAGTTCTTGTCGGTCCCAGAATTCGCCATGAATCCGCTTTCTCAGGTTGTTTGTTGAATTGATTAAGATAAATCAATCGAAAATCGGTGCTTGATTTTGGTTTTTGCTTGAAATGACTATTATTTTTTGTGAAGAATGTTTTTCCAACACAATGACCTTTGCTTTTCACTGTGTACAGAGGCTCCTTAAGATGGTTGATGGTTTGAATTTCAAGGATTTTGTGGCTTTCTTATCTGCATTTAGTGCAAAAGCTAGTATGCATCACAAAATTGAATGTAAGTGCTCGGATCAGATGTGCCATTAAGATGCAGTTGTGTATATATATTTTTCTATTCTGCTCGTAGTGCATTGATAAAATCAACGAGTCAATAACGAGCATAAGCATTGGCAATGGTTTCTTATATCATGTTTATTTAGCTCTTGCTGGGATAACCGTACCTGATAGGATGCTACTGAAACTGCAACTATCGTGCATATTTTCAAAGAAGAAAAATATGTTATGATGCTTTTATCAATGCAGTTATTTTCAAAGTATATGATTCAGACTGTAATGGGAAGGTGTCTTTCAAAGATATAATCCAAGTGCTAAAAGATCTAACTGGTTCGTTTATGTCTGATGAGCAAAGAGAGGTACTTCCAAGAGCCTGCATCTCTTTGATCGTCATATGTTTTTTCAAACTGCCCTGTTTTCTTGATTACGCGTTTTTTATTTTGCCACAACAGCCCAACTGTGGTATTTTCTGTATAATTAAGCTTCTCTTTCGTGTCTGATTATGTTTCATTAACAGCAAGTTTTGAGCCAAGTTTTAGTGGAAGCAGGCTATCCTAAGGAATCTTATCTGGTGCTGGATGACTTTATGAAGGTACTTCACATTTCATAGTGCAGAGAGATAGGACATGGCAGCAAAGAGTAGCTGCTCTCTAACATCATAATGAGGAAGCTTTAATTTCCTATTACTGCTTGGAGTCGAAAGTCATCTCATGATTCTGAAAGGATATAATAAAAGATGAAACAAACTTAGAAAGATTAGCATAGACATTCTGCTAGTCTATTATAATCTCCCCCTTTGAAATAATTATCATCTAAAGAATCATAAAACACATAATTAAAATATCATTTAGAAAATTTTAAAAGACAATTACATTTTTCTGTTCTTGTCATGTTAGAGTAATGACTATTATTATTTCTAAACTATTTTTCTTCCTATAGGATATGATGATTCTACTTTCCTTTTTCCTTTCTTCTAGAATAAGTGAAGTTCACTGAAGGCGTTGTCCCCATGACCTTAATGTTCCATGAGTTACAAAACGATACGTCCTAGAGTCTTCTTACAGTATAAACTTGAAAATTTTGCACGGAAATTGAGACAGCCGCCCTTGAAAAAACAGTATAGATACAGTATCATTCAAAACAGCCACTACTGGAGAATGTGCTTCTTTATTTTTCCAGTTTTGTTGTTACAGGTTCTTGGTAACTCCGGCCTAAAAATGGAGGTTGAAGTTCCAATCGACTGACTCGAAAACTGTGGAACTATCCAGCTATCATCGATTTATTGAAAGACAGAACTATAGGGCTACCTGCTCACATTTTTGTGGCGTAAATCGCTTATGGATGAACAGATTACATGCATTGAGACGAGAGTCATCAACTAATATCCCGGAAATAGCTTGAATGGTGTGGTTTCAGGATGAACGTCATGTGATGAAACGATGTGCTCGTGTTTTATGTATTGCTACCGTTTAAGCTGTTTTTGAGATTGATTAGGCCGGCTACAGTAGCAGTTTAATTTTTATATGATCATGTTATTTAGTAATATTACGGTAACCTTTTATTGATTGTTACAACCTTTTTAACGAGAAACTTCGGATGGGAATGAATTTTCAAATTTTTTATTTTTATTTTTCAGTTTTAACAATTTTACACAAGATTGGGGCGAAAGATCTTTTTTTCTCTTTTATGCTGTGCTCATTTATGAAAGAAAAGCAAGTGAAAGAAGCGAGAAAACAATGAGAGCATCCTCACCCAATCCCATTCCACCGATGAGTCGTAGATTGGTGTAATATTTGTCTAAGAACATTGATTAGAATATGAAATTGAACAAGAGTTGAAACGCAATAAACTTTGGATAATGGAAATTAAAGGAGACGCGCCTTGAAACCTTTTTCCAACTCTTGAGCATCCAAGTTCTTCCCTATAAAAACAATCTGGTTCATACTCGGTTTGGCCGAACCCCACAATCTGTTTGGCGAGCCTTGAAATATATCATGAACTCCCTACAAACGAATAATACAGTTTCTATGAATGAGAAACCATGGCTGAAAAAAGAAGAAACACAGCAAGATCCATGATCCATTTTCTTCTACATCTAACTTGGAATTGATAAGAAACAAAATCATGTTTTCTTCATTTCTTTCCACAAATTGAAGATGATGAAGTACACCACAATATGTCTAAATTTTTTATGGAGATATAACTACATCAAAGCTTGAAAAGTCAATTATGTCTAACGATCCATTGCAAGAAATTGAAGGCCCAATGACAAGAGCATGAAGCAAGCAATTAGAGCAAGTTATGTATAGATTAATCAAGGAAATTCAAGATGAGGCTGTCCAACAAGTTTCTAACGCATTTCCTAAACCAATTAATATTCTACATAGAAATTGAGAAGAATTAGAATTGAACATGGAAGATTGAAGTCTTTCAAGTATTTTTGGGATGAAAATAAGACCTTTTGAAGTCTTGGGCTCATGTCTATTTTTGGGTGGGCCACTTTGGGCTTAGATTTTAATTATTTAAGGGTTTTAAATGGTATTTAAAACCTCATCCAAATAGTTGTACGAAAATTTGACATCTTAGGCAAGTTTTATGTTTTCATTTCACCTAAAAGTCTTTATTAGGTTGTTGGGTTACTTTTTATTTCACCTAGAAGTCTTTTATGAGATTGTTGGGTTACTTTTCATTTCACCTAAAAGTCTTTATTAGGTTGTTGGTTTGTCTTCTAGCAAAACATCTTAGCATATTTAAACCCTTTGTATCTACTCTTTTTAACAAGATTTGGATGAATGAAAACATCATTTTGAAAGCTTCTTTGTGAAAACTTTCTATGGTTCTTTGTGAAGAACTAGATATTCTTCAAGCTTAAACTTGAAAGATTAACTTTGATAACTTTGGTTCTAATCAACAAGTGACCTCAATTTGATAGCTTTGGTTCTTATCTTTTTATAGATAACGGGTCAAGCTCCTATACTTGTTTCAAGAGCGATCCTAATTCTAGTTTTTGCATTGTTGAAAGAGACTAGGATTTAATATATCCGTGGAACTCTCATTATTTGGCATTAGAGCAAATGATCCAAAATTCAAGTTTCTATTTTTGTTCTTTCGTTTCCTTCTTGTTCTTCGTGTTTTTTCTTGTTGTTCTTCTTGTTCCCTTTTTGTTGATTCTTGATTTCTTCTTCTTCTTCTAGTTCTTGTTCTTACAATACAAAAAAGGGAAGGTAGAAAAATTTGTACTTTCTAGCAAAAGACATATTTAAAAAAAAAAAGTGAAGAAAGTTCCAACTTTCTTGCAAAAGGCAAAAGAAAAATTCAAAAATAAAAATTCGTGCATCATTGTTGCCATCCTTTGAATTATTGAATCTATGATTATTTTTGTTCATCAATCCTATATTATTCTTGGTAATTTTGTGATTGTATCCATCTTTGATCGGTGCATATGTTTTCCTTATTTGATATATGTCCCTAATAGTCTTCTTTCTAAAGTCTTATCTTTCCATAATCGTTAACTTTTCTAAATTGGTTCTTTCCTTAATTGTTTTCCTTACCTAAATTGTTTCTTTCCATAGTTGTTATCTTTCCTAATTTATTTTCTTTCCTTAGTTGTTTTCTTCCTTTATTTATTTCTTTCCTTAATCATTAATATTCCTAAATTGTTGAGAACCTTTTGAATAGCTATCAAATTCTCTAAGTCATTGATTCTACTGTTCTTGGATATTGAAATCCTTGGTTTGAAAAGTTTGATCTTACTTGTTGAATTTTTCATTGATCAAAAGTTCTAATTAACTAACTAAAAGAGAAAATTGAGAAGTAAAAGACAAAAGGGTGAGATTATTATAGAAAAAACCAAAATTTGAGTGAAACACGAGCGAATTCACATCTCCTTAGTGTAAACATGTGAGGGAATGTGTGAGGACTAACGAAGTTGTTTTAGATTGCAATTCTTTTGTAAGATCAAAATCATGAGCAATGGTGGATAACATCCTGAAATTGATATGAAGTTATTTATGAAGGTCGTACAAGATCAACTCAAAACTCTAAACATGAGGATGGATAATATAGAGTCACCCACCTGATCTAAATCTAATAAACATAAGGCACCAATTGTAGAGGAAATGGAGGAATCTGATTATGAAAATGTGACTTTCATGAGGGGAAGAGGAACGACCCAAAAACGTGACAGCAATTTGGGAAGTATCAAGTTGAAAATACACGCTTTTCAAGGTAAAAATGATCCGAAGGTGTACTTGGAGTGGGAAAGGAAAGTGTTGGGTGTAATATGCCCAACAAGCAAATGTAATAGAATAATTTTATAATATATAAATAAATTTATATTAATTGATATTATGTTAACATTTTATATCATGTTTTATAAAATTCATAGAAAATTCCTTTGTTATTTATGCTAACTTTATATTAACATATATATTGTATATATGTGGGATAAAATATAAAAAGTAATAACCAGAATATGTCCATGACTTATATTTGAAGTATGGAATCTTTAAATAGTTCATAGTCATAAACATAGTTTATCTCATTAAGAATGTAAAGTCATATCCCGACTAAATATGTAGTGACATAAGATAAATATGTTTTATGTAATATGATTATATAGGACTGGATCAGATAAAATTATATTGTTATGATAATTTTCGTTAAATATAGAACAATTAATTTTATCATAATGATGGTCATATATGCATGATCTTAATTCGTTGTATTTAATAAATTCCTATTTTATTTTATTTTATTCTTTAATTTACTAGGTAAAATTTTGTACGAGTTACGATTCGTATACCTTGTATATTGGGAGTAAATTGAAATGAATAGCTGTGAATGTTAATATCGATACAATGAAATTCATTTATATAGATTCTCTTGTTTGTTAGTTCAAGGATCGAATAATTAGCGTGCAATTCATAATTGTTATGAATTAATTATTCAATTAAGAACTAATGGTAGTCAAGAATAAAGAAGCAATATGAGAAGTTAACGGATTATAAACCTAGCTATATTGCAAATCTAAATGGAGGGTTAATACATATGTAATGACTATATCAATGGACATTACTTTAAGTAAATATACTCTATAGTTTTGAGAATGTAACTCTAAGTATTTAGTGGAATTACTTTAAAGTTAATAATTATGTTAATTAATATAAAGAGTTTATATTAATTAACGAAATATTATCGGAGCTTAAAACTATAGGTTCATCGGTCATTTCGTCACCTTCTATCATCATTCGAATAATAGAAAAATGTACAAAGAAGATTAAATAATTAATTATGAATTAATTATTTAATACACTCAATAATAAGTTTATTATTATTTTTTATTAGATGAAATAATTGAATTATTGATAATTCAATTAATTAAGACTATATGACAAAAGTTATCAAAGTTAATATATTTATTATATTTCATTAAATGAAATAATTGAATTATTGATTATTCAATTAATTAACAAATATAAAAAAATTTTTAAAATGGATTATGTCAAATTTGATTTAATGTCATGACCTTTTGTTTTTCATAACATTTTTTGTTATAAATGTGTTATAACTTAAAGGGAAAATGATAAATCAACCATTGTGGTTTGCGATCAATGACAAGTCAACCACTATAGTATATTTTTTAACAAGTTAACCACTTACGTATGGAAAAATGAAAAATCCAACATCATTGTCACGTTCCCCGTTAAAAATGACGGGACACCACAGGGGTGTCTCAGGACAACGCTGCGATTTGAGCTGGAAAATTTTTTTATCACAAATTTGAGGGCTTAAATGATTGATTTGGGGGTTGAGAAAAGGGGGCCATGGGATAAACCCATGATAAGTTGTAGATCTCTGAGAGAGCTTCAGTTTGATACCTTCTGCAGCCAATTCCGACACATGTAGCCAAAGTTATGGTCGTTTGAAGTTGAAGAGGTCAAAAATATAATAAAAACATTAGATTCGCAAAAATATACATAAGGACTTTGAAGTAGCCATGTAACACTAAAAATCAAGAACAGCTGCGGACTTTGAAGTAACCATGCATAAAAAACAGAGTCCCTACGTATATGTTTTACGAATCCAATGTTTTTCTTAGAATTTTAACCTCTTCAACTTCAAAAGACCATAACTTTGACTACAAATGTCGGAATCGGCTCCAAAAGGTATCAAATCGAAGCTCATTCTGAGATCTATCACTTGTCATAGTGTAAACTCTATAATCCCCTCTCTCGGGCCCAAAAATCAATCATTTAACCCCTCAAATCCGTGATAAAAAATTTTTCCAGCTCAAATCGCGGCGTTGTCTCGGACGCCCCTGTGGTGTCCCAAGACAACGCCCCTGCGGTGTCCCAAGACGCCCCTGCGGTGTCCCCAGGGGCGTCCTGGGACCACGCCGCAATTTTTGCCTTTAAAATCACTGCACTGCGGCGTTTTGTTTACAAACCGCTACGACGCCCCATCATTTGTAATGGAGATGTGACATCGATGTTGGATTTTCATTTTCCCATACGTTAGTGGTTAACTTGTTAAAAAAATATACCTTAGTGACTCACTTGTCATTGATCGCAAACCACAATGGTTGATTTGTCATTTTTCCTAACTTAAATGTGCCAAGTATTGAGCTATGGTTGTCACGACCCGAAAGGGGACCATATAGAAATGCCAGGCCAAATAACCTAGTCTTCGTAGAAAATCCGATCGCTCAGCGCAAGGCTAGTTAAATTATTGTGGAAGACTTGAATAAATACCCAGTCATGACCCACTTGTGATGGGCCACGATCCATATAGTGATTGCGAGATAAGAATGATGCAGAAATAATAAACTTTAAGTCCAAATAATACTGTACATACAATCCAGAAGATCCAACAACCAAGTTAAATATTTTTACAATTATCCAAATTAAAGATTATACAATCATCCAAAATTACGCTTACCGATAAATAAAAATTTAACTAGTTAACGAAGGACAATTGTAAACAAGATCTCCAATCTAATTCTCGCTCAAGCTTACTTAATCTTCTCTTTACCTGGGGTGATGGGAGTCGTGGGGTGAGTGACTAACTCAGTATGAAATTTATATTAAATACTATGCATGTGTAAAACTTATTTTACCTTTTCTTGAAAACCATGAATTTCGAGAAATCATACATATTTTAATAACATTGAAATCATTTTCGTCTCAAGGAAATCAGACCCAAAGGCCTCCAACGAGATTTAAGAAAACATGGTCGTATACATAGACAACTATCAGTTAAAATACTATCGTCGTGTTTTGTTACGAAATTGTGTTCCGTGAAAAAGGAGGGTCACTCAAGGACTCCCCCGAACAAACGCACAAAAAGGTAGCAACCGTTTCTAGGCAGCACCTCATGAGCCTGGAGGAATGAGAAAAGAAAAATGACGACAGTCTGTAGACCCGGCTCGTAAACCGGGTTGTCGTGCAAATTCCGCTACGACACGCCCGTAATATATATACAGATAAAAAAAACACCTTGATCAGGTTTAGGGAATTGCAACCCACGGAAGTGTCAACACCTTCCCAATATCTCATATTTTCACACAGCGTGCAAAAAAAACATCTCCACGCAGTAGGAGATGTATCCGGGATGTCCCCTTGATACTTTGACGCCGAGACAGTGCAAAGTGTTAGGAGGATTCATCCCATACAGGTTATAATCATCACATAAAAACATGAAATCCAATGCAAAAAGTAGACGTGTAAAACTTTTGTACATATATAGTATAAAAAGCTGACGTGCTGTCAAACAGTCCCCGTCAGATTTTTCATATGTTGTATTCCACAAAATATGATTTTATTTTGAAAACTATGTAATGCGATGCAGGCAACTAAGTATAAAGCCCCTACCTCGATGGCGTTCCTTTCTCGCACGCGAAGGAGCAGCTATCTCATGTGTCGGCTCGAAGTTCTCAAACTCGTCCGAGCCTACAATACGTCACATATAGAAAAACAATTTCATAAATACATGCTGAGAAATGATGAAAGATCCTATACTGGATTTAAGCTTAATCTCTACTCTCATGCTTATTTTTGTAAATAAACTCATTTAAATCTACAACATAATCTCCCAACTTCATCACTTAGTAATTATCCAAAGCGTACCAAATATATGTGTCAATTCCAGCTATGCACAATCCCTCAAGATTCAAACAATTATTGTCAAAGTGTAGACAAGGTTACAAACCCTCAATGTTACTAACCAAACATAAACCAACTTGAATCTTCAACAAGTAACAATGAGCTAATATCCAAGAGAGGAAGTAAGAATGGGTAATAATCTATTTGAAAACCCATCAAGACAGTAGCCAACCTATTCTCTTCAGTAAATGAAATTAACAACCAATCCAACTTACTTCCCTCAGTGAACCAAGACAGAACAGATCTCATGAATTTAAACACAACAATTCGTCCAAATCCAACAGAGCAGCAGAATTGAAATAAACAGAACAACCCAAACAAAACAGGTGTTTTCCATCCAAACAGCAACAAAATGGAACTCATAAACCAAGCAAAATCAGAGTAATATAATCGGCATGTTTTTTTTTCCTCGTCCGGAACAGGTTACAGAATCGTAAAGATAGGAACGAAATGCAAGAAATCCTCACCTAAATCGGAGAATGGAGGAGGCTGATTTTCCTCCCCTGCTTAGTCTCCTCTCGTTCAAATCTGTCTGAATCCAGAGTAGAAAACTCAAACGAAAATCCCTTACTAAAACCAAAACATAACCCGATTCTGCATTACTCACCAGGGTCTCAAAGTTGGAGGAAAATGGAGCTCCTCGGTTCAGCTTATTCGACGTCCAGACAGCTCAGCCTCGTCAGAGCTGCTGCCGTCGCCCATGCTCGGAAGCTTGGAGCCACCGACGACTGAGCGCTCGCTCTTCGTTGGCTCGAAACGTCAAAGCTGCTTCCCGCGCAGAACACCCAGACGAAGTAAACCATCATCGTGTCGCCTCCTTGCGAAGTCTCTCGGCCAAAATGAGAAAAACCCTAGTTTTCTCCCTTCTTCCCCCAATTTGTTTCCAGCCACGCGGGTCTTCCATCTTCTTTTCCCCTCTTCTATTCTTCTTTTAAGTTTATTTTCCTTTTCTGTTTTTCATTTAAACATTCTTTTATTCTTTTTTTTTTTTTTTTTACTTCTTTCTTTCTTCAATTTCTCACGTAAATCTCCTTTCCTTTTACTTTAACTATTTTTTTCCTTTAATTATTTTCTTCATTTAACCTTTCTTTCCCTCCTTTTTATTTCACTTGCCACCTTCCCATCTTTCTAATCATTTTTTTCTTTCTTTTTCTTTAACTCCTATTTTGCTTTCCTTTATTTATTTATTTAATAACTATATATATATATATATCATTTATCAAATAAATCTAATCCAATTCATGACTTAATTTCCAATTTCTTCCAACACTATCCGGCAACATATTCTGTAACTGAATAACTTTTCAATTTCACTTCTTTGATTTATTTACTATTAGGTAACTATCCAACTTTACTGATATTGACCATTTGACTGAAAAATCATACGTAGCCATTGCGCAACAAATAAGGTCAAACTTTCCATAATTGACTGATTCCAACGCGAAAAATTTACACGTAGAATTTATTATCTTAAAAATTCTTAGATTTTACAATGGTGACAAGACTTTTGATTTCCATAACATTTTTATAAATGTATGAAATCAATTATAACTTTAATGAGGAATTTGTAGTGTTTTTCTCTAAATGTCATAATGGTCATTATGGAGCAATACTACTATAAATAGAGGTCCAACCTCATTAGAAAAAGGTTGGAGAAAAATTTGAAGTTGAGGTTGAAATCTTTGAGATTAACGAATCTATTTTGAGAGCAAAATTTGTATCTTCCATGTTGGCTTTATAAAAGTGTTTTCTAAATCTAAATGATCGTCTCATGTGTTGAGAATACGATCTATCATAAATTGAGTGTGATCATGTTTCGTTCATCACACCCACACGTGCTTATTCGAGGTGAGGAGGATTGGCGGAGAAGATCGAAGGTTGATTTTTTACCCGTGTGAAGTAAGCTACAAAGGTAATATTCTTCATCTTTTAGCTTAGATTCAAATAGAGATTTTAAATACATATTATTATTAATATATTAACAACGATCTGTTTTATGTTCATGTTGATTTTTCATGATACATAGGTTATGCACATTACCGTTGTTATGAACATCAGTAATTTCGCCTTGCGAATGAACCTAAAAACCAATAATTAGTAGCAGAATTTCGTTGTAGTTATGATATATTTAATAATGTGATTTTATGAAAATTATGATATGTAATGATAAGTAGGCTTATGCATTTTTTTAATTAATATATATTTTGGAATGTTGAATGTATGAATATATGCATGATTGAAATAATGATCGTAATTTCATGTAGCCGATTTGGGTTAGGAATATTTTTTTTAAATTTCTTATTTTTAATTTTTGATGTAAACCCAATTTGTCTTGGGTAAATACTCTTTATGTAATATTGATGGAGATCAAATAAGAAGGAGGACAAAACAAATTTTGAAGCGAGACTATGATGTGCAATTGTTGTCACCGTGAGTATGATGCAAAAATTGTGGAGGTTACCAAAACTTTAGATAAATTTTCTTTTTTGGGTTTATATGTAATTTTAGAAATACTCAAATCGACCCGGTCATTATTTCATTTACTTTATGCTTGATATAAGTTGTTTTATCATTGTTATGCATTCACATGTCATATAGTACTTGCATATAAGGCTTATTTATCATTTAGTTTTCTCACATTGATATACATTTTTAGCATATATTTTATTTATTTAATTTTAATAAAATATTTTGTTAAAAATTAAATAGTTTTAATTAGATTAAAACTATTAATTTATATTTATGAATTATGTGAGAAAATAAAATAATGTAAAATTTAATTGTTAAAATTTTTACATTATTTTGTAAGTGCTAAATAAATTGTGGGTCAAATCATGGAAAACTCTTGCCATAGACTCATAGTGACTACGACTACTGTACTGTGTTCTGAATATTCCGGTGAAGTCTTTCCACTCCATTGTCTGTACATCATAGTTGGATTGTATGGTGCTCCACCAGCTAGATGCCATTTTCTCGAGGTAGTGAGTGGCAATTCCTCCCTTGTACTCTTCTAAGATCTAAAGTGTTTGGAAGTTCTTTCCCATCCTGTGGAGCCAACTTTCTGCTCCCATCGGATCTGCACCACCCTAAAAAACTAGTGGGCTCAACTTAGCAAACTCTTGAAAACAATGCATCTTGGTTACGACTGGCACTGGAGCAGGACAACTGCTACTAGCCAAATTCCGCAATGCCTCCATTATTGTGCCAATTTGATCGACAGTGCTCTCTTATGGTGGGATAGGGGGATTTCTTCTTCTAGACGGCATTGTGTCTAATTTGAGAAAAGAAAATTTCATTTGGTTAGAAAACTTAACTTCTGCACAATTGACAAAACTCTCATTCTACACCCTTAAATTCTCAAGTGATCACTACTTAGGAATTCGAAACCTTAAAGCTCTAATACCATAAAATTCTATCACGACAGAGAGGCGGGCTGGATAGAACCACCAGGTCAGGCGACCCTATCCTTGTGGAAGACCCAATCACCCAACCTAAGGTGTGAGTTTTATTTACAGAATACTTTGACAATTTGTAAGGCCCAAAGGATATAGGCCTAGATCCGAGTAGGGATCACTAGAAAATAATGGTGCATAAAATAATTATAAACCCAAAGTACTATTCATCAAATCCCAACCAACAGAATTTAAAGGTTTACAATCCAAATGTAAATATCCTCATCAAAATATGATGCACCAGTGGAAGGGGATTAAAATATAACCTGAAAATTTGATGTTGAAGTGTTGAAGTTTTGGTATGTTTTGGCTCAACCTTTGGATGCATCTTTTCTAACTAGCTGTCACAGGACGGTTGATTATTTTGGTCGAGGATCACATCCAAAAAATAGTACGGAGGCGTCCTTAATGCTGCAATCGATGTTGTAGTCACGGAATCGGTTGAGCTAGGCGACCGAAAACTCCTTTCCTTAACTTTCTGCAATTTCACTTTTTGGAAAGTCTATTTTTGGAAAGTTGTAACTCCCTCATTTTAAAAGTTTTTTGAGTGAAATTTGGACCATGTCAACTTGGATGAAATAAGAAAATAATCCTATAAGAATCATGTAAATATTAGCCACAAATTAGGAAATATTTGTAGTAGAAAATAGGACGCTAGAAATAATGTGACGAATGTTCCCGTATGGATGATTTGTCAATGATGCGCCTTTGGAAAGTTGGACATCACTTCACACTCTCTTTCTCCAAGGAGTAAGAATGCGGATGCCAATAAGAAAGTCTACCCAACTTACAAGTAACCTTAATCTCGTGATATAACACCAACGAGGGAGAACTTTGGATATAACTTAACAAAGGTTGAAAAAGTTATCTCTCCAATTTCGAAATAAGCAAATGTTTTTTGTTGTATTCAAACTCAATCATCTTAAACATGACATAAGGTGGCTTTATATAGCCAATTACAAAGCACGTAATAAAAATAAACTAAATAAGCAATAATAACCCTAATCGGCTCATAGAATAAGTTGTCTAATTTTCTTCTTAATAGAAAATAGGTTAATTAACTAAAAGAATATAAAATTAATATCTTTCTTTCTTCATCTCCAAATCTAGATGTATTTGGCAGCTAATTCATGTTGGTGCTTGGCCGCTTGGATGGTTTTTATGTAGAGATTTCATTGGTCTCCCAGCTTGGATATTTACACATTCCTTATTTTTTGCTTGCTATTCCATGGGCCTTTGACATAGCAAATGAAGTCACATTTAGCGATCCAGCTCATGGTAGAAATCTTAAGAAGTCCACTACAATCTTTATGAGGCACTCATTTGGAAATGACATCGTTTGAAATGCCACAATAATCAAATACTCTTCGGAGGTCAAAAGGAAGACAATTTTTGGAAAGTCTTTCCATTTCTCTTTCATTGCTCTTGAACTTACACCTATACTTGGCCTTGAATAACTCCATGATATTCTATGAGGCTTGATCAATAATAGAATGGACCCGTAGTCCATCATCCTCTCAAGGTTGAAAAGGATTCGACCTCGAATCATATCTTGTGTCACCATATTCTTTATTACCATAAAAGAGGAATCATCTTGAGCCGTCAACTTAGCAATATCTTCGATATCTCCATGGTTGTAATAAGGAAACAAATAATGATTGCTACAGTAGGCTAATGATATTTCCATAAACCTCTTCCCATGCTTGAACAATAACTCGGATAAAAGATTTCCATTCTTTGCCTTTGAGTTAGAAATAGTGCAAGCCACGATAATAGTTACCATAAATAAAAGTTTGAGAACTCCTTTAAGTATATGTGGCCAAAGAATAATATCTTCATACTATTCCTTAATCAAATAAGGAGATGTGTCTTAGGCCTTAAAATTTTCATTGACTTTGAAATCTCCATGAATAAAATAAGGAAATAATCCTTGTATGATGTGGTAGTCCAATAATAGTAAGATATTCATAAACCACTTCCAATAATTGAGCAATAGCTTAGGTATGTCGTGGAAGGCCCTTTGAAATTTAATGATTTCCATAAAAATAGTTTTGAGAATACCTTTGATTATGTGTGGCCAAAGAGCAATGTCTTTATAAAATCTTGAGTTGTCTTTTCCTTGACTTGACTTATTAAGAACCTCACAAATACCTTCCTTAGGAGTGATTTTTGAATTCCATGAGTTGTCATACAATCTTGCCCTTTTTGGAAACAAAATCTTTGAATTGAAACATTGGCCACTAACTTCCTCTTTCCCTTTTTGCAATTGATCATATAAGGAAAATAATCTAGCAATTTATTCTTGGACAATGATACATAAATAGGTAAGTAGTTTTTGAAATCACCAAATAAACAAGGTGTAGATTTTTCCTTAATCCTATTGTCATAAGAGTTTTCCATAGAATCAATTTAATGTCTTCATGCAATAGTAAGGTTATCCATGAGACGCAATAGGTTTCCATAATCCAAAAATAGTAATTATATTCAACCAAATCAACTTTTTCTATATTTCCATAAACATAACCAAATATTACTTTATTCCATCCAACTCTGAAAATCCAAGCAATCAGTTTATCCATTGACATGTACCTCTTTGTCATAAGTATAGTAGTTTTCATTTGATTTCCTTTTAATGTGCCATAAATCTGTAAAAATTTGTTTTGGATGAATCAGAGCTAGATTGACTATCCTCTCATCATCTATGAATGAAGAATGACAATTTGAATACTCATCATGCGCATACTATAGTATTTTCTAAAAAGAATCACTTGTACTTGCCATGTCACATATATTGTAAAATTTCCATAAGAAAAATTGACCAAAGTTGGTTTTACCTTAATATCATATTTGGCACATAACCAACTTAAACTTTCCTTAAAATCCATGGAAGGCATATTTTTGCAATCACTAATGGAAGAACAAACCTCTTTCTTGATTATATAATGGTCTTGATGACTTTGTTTCTTGTCAATGTACCACCCAAATTTGTGAGGGATGTCATGCATTAATAACTCCAAGTAATTTCTTTTAACCAAAATCATAGGAGATATATTAGCGCAAATGAGTCAACTCCAAGTAACTCCATGAGGGACGTCATGTAAACTTTGTTGTTGTTGCCAAGGAGTCAACTTGGTCATCTATCATTTCGGGTACTTGCTCTTCTTGACATTCTTCATCAATTTGCTCAAGAGTATCTTCTAATACCTCGTCATGGTCTTGCGCTTGTAAAGCTGAAGTGCTTGATATGCATGCTTCAAGTTTTTGGAACAAGGCACTAATTTTAGCAAGTTCAGCTTGTTAACTTTTGGAAGAATTTTCATACCTTGGGAGTGGTGTTGACAATGGAGAAAATTTTCCCCTCAAGAAATTCCTTCTCTTTTGTCTCTCAATTATTAGAGTCATCTTAATCACATCTTCAAATGTGTTGTAAGGCCATAGTTTAATATTGCTTGTAATGTCATTGTGAAGTCCTTGGATGAACCTTGGTATTGTTTCATTTTCTAGCTTTTGCAAATCACATCTTGTTTTTAGGGTTTTTAACTTGGCAACATATTCTTCGATGGTGATGGAACCTTGCTTGGGTGTTTCAATTGATAGTAGAATTCTTGCTCTTAATGTCTTGGAATGAACTTCTCACTCAGGAGTCTCTTTAATAAAATCCAAGTATGAATCTCTTCGCCTCCTTGTCTCCTCTTTGCACTAATGGTGCTCCACCATGTGCTTGCATACCCCGTGAACCCGAGTGTTATTAGTTGCACCTTCCTTAGTTCCGAAAATTTATAACACTCAAATATTCTTTCCACTTTTTCCACCCACTCATTATAACCATTGCTTGAGCCGTTGAACGGCGGGATGGATACTTTGGGAATAGATGGTGGTATATTTTCTTTAGCTGAAAAATAACTTCATGAATAGTTTCTTGACCTCATCATTGTGTAGAAAAAACTATAATAAATTAGTAGGACGTTTTAGCACTAATACCAAATGATTCACTAGCGGAAGGGGTAAAGAAATAACCTGTAAAATATGTTGTTGAAGTGTTGAATTTTGGAATGTTTTGGATCAACCTTCGAATGCTTCTTTTTGAACTATCAGTCGCAGGGAAATTGAGTATTTCGGTCGAGGATCGCGTTCGAAAAGGTTGACAGAAGCATCTCGAAGAATTTGGTTGATGGTCTGGATACAATACTCGACCCAGACCATCGACCAAATTCTTCTAGACGCTTCTGTCAACATTTTCAGAAGCAATCCTCGACCAGAACACTCAATCACCCTACGCCGGCTAGTTTAAAAAGAAGCATCCAAAGGTTGAGCTAAAACATACCAAAACTTCAACACTCCAACAACATATTTTACAGGTTATTTCTTTACCCCTTCTGCTGATGCATCAAAATACAAGTACACACTCCAAATATAAATGAATTGAACACTTTGGCTCTGTATCCTCAGCTGCGCTTGCTTTTACTTGGTGTTTTGGGAGTGGTCGTTGGGGTGAGTGACCAACTTAGTAAAGTATATCTATATTAGATGCATCACATGCAAAAATTGGTTTGTCTCTCTTTTGAAAACAGTGTTATGTTTCTCTCTTTACCATACATGGACTTTAAATCATTTTAAACCTCTTCGTCATTTTATCAACACGGCCCGTGGCCCTCAATGTGGCTACATCAAAATCCGCTGTATACGTAGACAACTATATCGTAAAAATATGCCAACATCGTTTTTTGTATGAAAATGTCATTTGTGAAAGTCACACAAGGACCCATCTGGCACTCGTCATAGAATATGTGGTCACCCGTCAATAAAAACACCTCTTGAGGCAAAAGAGGTAATAATGATGGCGATCCGTAGATCTAGCACATCACCTGACACAACTCGTATGATCAGATACCTAGATGAGGTTGGCAGCGATGGATTGCTTCTCAACTAAAATACCTCAAGCTTCCAAATTGACAGAGGTTGCGGACAAGCAAAGCTACGAGCCGTCATGCTACCCATCAAATGAAACGGTACTAGGATAGGAAAAACTCAGCGACAAACAACCTACCAACTCTATGGGACTAAACTCTGGCTAGATTTTAAGACTCAAAACCCAGGGAAGCATCATCACCTTCTCGTCTCCATTTCCAACTTTTGGGGCTTGAAACCTGAGCACATGCCACCAGTGCCACATCCTCATTTCGCATGTACAAACAATCAACCATCACGTAGTAGAAGGTTTCACGGGATAGAAACATGATGCTTTAGCGCTAGAGTGCCTAAAGCATCAAGAGGATTCATCCTATAAGATATGCACAATAGTCTCAAACCATGTATAGAAAATAAACGTGAGAAAACATACATATACATAAAAACTGATGTGTTGCCAAAATAGTCCCCATTCTTTTTCAAGTGTGGTATTCCACAAAATAATCATTTTGAAAATGTGATGCAAAATGTATAAAAATCCCTACCTTTCCAGCATTCCTTCTTTGTACTTGGAGTAACCGTCTCCTTGGATTATCTCAAAATCTTTGAACTCTTCCGAGCCTGATAAACATATGAAATATGGGGAAAAAGCTCATCAATAAATCCCAAAATTAGGTGGAAGGGCCAAATTCTAGAATTAAGAACCCAAATGTTGTGTAATTGACCCAATTATATGTGTATTTATACCACATGGTTGAATTGAGAAAATTTTAAAACAATTCTATCAAAATTATGTCCGAGCGGTCAATTGTCAACAAGAAGTCGATCGACCGCTAAAGATTTCCTTCAACTCTGTACTTTGGGTGATCGACCAGTCGAATTATTGTCGGTCATTTCTATCAAATTTTTGTGGTCGCAATCGATTGGAAAGGATTTCTGATTGCTTATCCACTACTGGTCGATCGACCGTAAATTGTCGTTCGATCAACCTTGTGTGGGTGATATGCTACAATTGTAACGACCCAGATTTTCGTCACTTTTTGAAAATGCGTAAAAATTTGAGAAAACGTGTTAGAGCGCACCTAATCCGAACCGTTACCAACTGTTCATAAAAACTCGTTATAAAAATTCAATTTAATAAAATGCGGAAGCGTTAAAACAAATCATTCATTTTAAAATGTTGCGGAAGCATTAATAAAATTCATTTGAGAAAGAATAAATAATTGAAATACTCTTAAATTACAATTTAGAAAACTTAATTAATTAAATTACAATCCAATTACATCTTACTGCTCATAACCTAGCCAACCACAAGCTCGTGCATGCAAATCCTTCATCCCTGTATCTAATCTGCACGTTATCTTCTCCTGCAGGTACCTACACTACGAGTAAACTGTAAGCCTAAAAAGGCTTAGTAAGTAAAGGGTTAACAATAAAAAGAATAGAATTTAAATGCAATTCTACTAATTAACTAAAACAAAGAATTTATAGAAAGGAAATTTCAGAACTAATAGAAATCACAGGGCAAAATCACAAAGATAACAACAACACAAGAAACCGACACTACTCTAACCCCATAATAACATTCAAGGAATTATTGTTTACAAGCCATCTAGTAACAATTAATAGTAAGCAATTCAGGAAATTATCAACCAACAACCATACAAGGAAAACTAACTAGCAGCAAGGGATTCAACAGCAATTAATTAACCAATGAACATTCATCTAAAAATCCAACTAATAGCAGGGAATATCACAGCAATAAATCAACCAAGAAACATTCGGAACAACACAATAAAACAACCTATCCTATACTCTTGGGTAGGGCTTAGACGACTGACACTACTCGATCCTTACCATTTGACGAACCAAAAACAGGGATAGCCACACCAGCACACGACAGCAGCTCCGACTTCGGCTCCAGCTCTTGGCACCAGCAGCTCCATCACACTCGGCCTTCAACATAGAGAGCTCCCCCACCCGAGAGCTCACCCTTCTCTCTCCATCTCTTCTTCTTCAGCCTTGCAATCTACCATTCCCCTGCCTTCCCTCGTTTCATTCGCGCCCCAAGCACGCAGAATGGCCTTTGGCCATTCTATGTCTTATTTGCTGGACTAGTTCAACATGAACCGGTTCAGCCTCCAAAACACCCAAATCCATTTTAAAATTACCCACTTATACTTCTAATTTTATCTATAAATTATAATACCATCTAGTAATTTAATTTAGCAATTAAATCCAATTTATTAAAATACTCTCCTATTTGCTGAACCGGGCTAATTCGGGGCTTCGGACATGAAAATACGTCCCCGTCCTGTCCGTACCGTTCGAAGGTGAGTTTCGAAAGCCAAATAGCGTTCGTACTAGCGTCCACACTATCGTCCAAAAGTGTCCATTAAATGGACAGAGGCAAATCAGACGATACCTTAACTCGTCCACAGCATCCCAACTCATCCGAAACTATCCAGATTTAATTTAGTTTCGATGCGGACGCTACTCCTCTCCTTCACATCGTCCGGACCATCGTTAGCAATACTACGACATAGTGTACTTAGGACGTCAACTCACGTCCTGAGTCTCGTCCCAACTCTCCCCTGTGTGTGCAATGTGAGTACGGACGATACATCATGTCCGCATGTCGTCCGAAACTTCACAATGCACTGAAGTCAGGATGAGACATCGCATCCCCAAGTCGTCCCAAGCTCTCAGGATGATGCTCCACATGTTGACGGATGACATGACTCATCCGCAGAGTTGTCTGAAACACTTTGGGCAGCTCTTCCCACTTTTTTCTCACTAACTCCTATCCCGTAACGATTCCCTCATGAATACCCGTCACAAAATGACACGTATAAATACGTGATGCAATACCCACAAGCTCCCAACACTTGATTACATCATGTATACGAGGGAAACGTTAGTGGAATTACCCTTAAACTTAATGCTCTAGAATTTCTTTGGTAATACCCCGATAATCGTCAGATTTAAATATCGGGGTGTTACAGCAATCCTTGGTTGATCGGTTGTGACCTCCTGATCTACTGAGGGTTGTTTTTTGGCATGATTTATCTACCATAATTGTATTGTTTTTCTCCATTTTACCTCCAATCGATAGATAATCCTTCATATACTTAAATTATACCAATAATAAACCAGAAATTTCCACGTATTTGAGTTTCCAAGTTCAAATCTGAGCAAAACATTCACAAAAATTTCAAATCCTAAATTAGAGGTGAAAAACTTATCGATTTGCAAACCTGATGTGCCCCAAAATGCAAGAATGTCAATTCTCCAAAAAGAGCACAATCGGTTATCTAAAAAAACAAAAAGTGATTTTGAACGAGTATAACATTTAGTGAAAAAAGCTAAATGCCACAAAATTTACAGGGCTCTAAGTAGTGTCCAAGATATTAGTCTAGTTCAAATTTCACATTAAAAAACATGACGAAACGAAAGTTAATAACAAAACATTAACTTGCCCTAAAAATAGTTCCTGTAGAGATAAATCTAGCGATCTCCAAAGAACAACGTACAACGTCACAAATTTCAATCCAAATTAAACTAAATCGGTCTTCAACTAACCACAATCCACAGGGCTTCAATCCCTCAAAATTCCATAACAAAATTCGTAATAATAACAGAGATATACTCGAAACAACAAACAAATTGAAAATCATGCCCAGAAAACAGATTTGCAGCACTCTTCGAAAAACTTGGACAACCTTTAAATTACGAATCCAATTCAACAAATATCACCTAACAATTCACAAGAACAGAAAAACCAATAATCTCATATCAAAATACATTAATGACCTTAAGGAAAAATGGGAAGAATAGGGAGCACCAAGCTTGTTTGCAAGCCCTCACTCGACCGAGGGTTACGACTTCTTTGGGACACTTCAAAGAGTAGTTCTCCACCTTGGCTTTTGCCACGATCTTCTAGCTCCACACCTCAAAGACACCTCCTAAGGAAGATGCTAAACAAGCTAGCTCAAACCTCCTCTCCAAGACCATACAAGAACAAGTGAGAGGAGGAGCTTTGGTGTTAGATTTTGCGGTGAAGCAAGAACCGAGCACTGGGGGGTTTTGGAGAGGACTCTAAGCAAGAGCTGCTGTTGCTGCGATTTTTTTAGGTTTTAAAACTAAGTTCTAGACCTGATTAAAGAGGCTAAAATACCTCCCTAATGGAAAATTAAAAATTACAAAAATGCCCTAAAATTCAAATGACAAAAGTGACCTCAAACAATAAAACACACAAAACAGGTCCGTGGTTGGAATTTTTGTCTTTGTAAATGGGCTGTTTGACATAGCAAACAAACCTTAAATAAAACACATAATACAACTTTGGAAAGCTATGGATGTCTGCTACAAACTGTATGAAAAATGCTTTTTCATTTAATATATTCTAAGTCTATAAAAATGTCCAATACTCCACCATGGTTGGATTGTAGCCAGATTTGTAACGTCTACCCTTTCTTCTATTTTTTTGCTTCCAAGTAAGTGCATGCTTAGCAGCCTCTTTTAGCTTATTCCAACCTGCAAAATAATATCTTATTAGATAAACAAGGAGCCTCATGGCTCGGCTCAAGCGGTTGGGTCTTGGGGCGCATCAAAACCGTCTTCACAAAAGTTGTTTACCTCGTCGATAGAAACATTTTCCCAGCATCAGATCATCACAATTCATCCATTTGTTCGCTGACTATCTCTTTCTCTCACACATTGTGTCTGTCGGTAGAAGGAAGAAAACTCCTTCATCTTCTTTCTCCTCTTTTATTTCTCCTTTCTTTTTCCTTTATTTATTTATTTAACATATATATATATATATATATAATCATTCATCAAATAAACCCAATCCAATTTCGGACTTAAATTTTGATTTGTCCCAACACTAGTTGGCAACGTGATGCACCACAAGGTTTGGTTACATGGGGCTGGGCCATGAAGATTATTAACCTTTTAACAAGCTATTATTTTGTAGGTGGCATAACTTAGAAAGACTTGGAGAGGAGCCTCACCATGAAGATAAGGAGAAACCAAAACATCTCCTCACTTGGTGTGTCCTTGCACACAATCAGCTAACAAGCATACCCAATGACCAATTTGAAGCCCCTAGTGGTGCCGAGGCTTAAGGAGGGTAACAAGATGAAGATATGTTCATCCAACAATTTGACATGTTTATTTACTTTATGTTTTACTGAATTATTGGTATTTGGATGAATTTTGGTTAGCATTAATGTTGTTAGAATTTTGGTGTTTTGGTGAGCTCGGCTAGTGTAATACCCCGACTTTTTATATCACAATTTAATAAAGAAAATTGAAAGGTAATTAAGGGTATTTGGATTAATTGGATATTTATTGGGGTATTACCAATGACGCATTCGTTAGATTACAATTTATGAAAATTTATCAGATGATAATTAAGGATTTATTTGGAAGAAATAAATTATTGGATAATTATCAGGGTACTACCAAAGATGTAACCGATAGATTATTATTTAGACAATTCATAATATGATAATTATAATTAATTTATAAGAAGAATAAAATGGGATTTATTAGATTAGTTGGGATTAAAATGTTAAAAGTCATTAAGTAGAGACTAATTGGATATTAAGTGGAAAACTGCGTTAAGGGAAATTAATTGGATTTGAGAAGGAGAACCGGTTCAGGATGTGGCTTGGTTCGGGTTCATGCGGGTTCATGGTTGTTTGTTTGGTTTTATTTTAGAGAACAAATGGAGGAGTTGAGATTTGGAGATTTTGGGTTGCGATTTGAGTGAGAATTGAAAAGAGATAGGGAGAAGAGAACCGAAAAGAGATAGGGAGAAGAGAACCGAAAAGAGAGAGGGAGAGAGGGAGATGCGGCGGGCGATCGGGAAATCGCGGGAGGCTAACGGCGAGTGTGTGACAGTCGATTTCTGGCATGCAGCTTCTACAGCGAACGGTCGTAGGATCTAGGGCTCGGGTTGTTACTACTCGCAGGATGGATCGTCGGGGCTCAGGGTCGAGGTGTATTCCGACGGTGAGTGTTTCGTTTGATTTTTGGTTTGTATGTTGGTTTCGGCCAATGGAAATTTGTGTGGATTGGCAGGGATGGTTGCTTCGCGATGAATGGCGTTGGCTAGCTGCGATTCCAGAGACGGGTCGAGCTGCGATTGGGTGCTCCGACCCAGCTGCGTCTGAAATCCAGTTTGACCCAGTTCGGGTTGAACCGTGCCTGTCAAGACGAATCTTCCATGTAGCTCTCCTTTCCAGCTGGTATCGCACTCGGCTGAAAGGGGAGAAAACAAAAAGACAGTCTCTTGAAAGGTGAAGAAAATTTCGGAGATGCTGTCGGTGGCTGGTTGTCGGTGGCTAGAGAATGGAATGCATTTTGAGGAATAAATTGGAAGAGGATGAGTGCGGGTGGAAGAGAGCTGGAGGCCGAGTGTCCTTTTGAGGAGAAGAATAAGCAAAGTGCTCTCTGGAGCTAATGGCTAAGAGTGTTGGAGCTAAGCTTTGGGTTTGCCCTATTGGTGAGGTTTCTCCTCTACTATTTAATTAATTGGGTTATGTTTTTGAGTGTTGTTGGATGTTGATGGCTGATTTCAGTTAAGGTGATTATGTAATTCAAGATGTTGATGTGTTAGTAATGCTCTCTGTTAGGAGTGAACATGTTGGATTTACTTCTCTGCTAATTCTTACTGTTGTGTGCTCTGTAAATGAAAAGATTTATTCTCTGATAATGGTCATTATGATGAGTAATTAGTGGAATGCTTAGTTGATAATTATATGTTGATGTTGGATGATCTAGTTAGGTATGATAAGCTACTGATTATTGTCTAGATGAAATATAAAGCATGAATATACTCTGTACATTTTGATGTACTGCAATAACTAGTTATTACTCCGTGGAGCATGTTGGTTTGTTGGTTGTTCTACATTTTAGAGTGTTGTTATTGAAGGATAAAGAAATACATATGCTCTCTGGAATTGTTGTTTTGTTAAAGTAAAGATGATATGTAAGTTGGATAAAATAGTGGGATCAATAATATGTTGAAAGTATATTTTGGGAAATTGTGAATGGTTGCTGGAAGATATTGATATGCCTCTATTGGATGAATTATCGAGATCAATAATCTATTGGTTTGAAAATAATACTGATTGCTTGTTGTAGTGCGCATTAGGCCATTGTTAGTGAATTATTGTTGTGGCCATATGTTGAAGATTAATTCTACCTTTTTGGGATTTAGTTCTTGATTTTTAAATCGGTTGGATGATATATTCCATGGTTTCAGATTCAATTTTATGTCTCATTTCAGATATTATTATTGAGCGTTGAATTATGGGCCAATAATTCATGGATGAAATTATTATAGTAATTATGGGTCTATAAATTATAGATGGAATCACGTTGGTTTTTGCTATATGTTAAGCTTAATTGTTATACGTTATCAATCGAGATTAAGTAATTAAGTTGTAATTAATGAAACGGTTTCGTTTAGGAAACTCGAGTAGATGACATATAAGAAATAAGACTATAAAAGAAGGTGAGATTAATAAGTTGATTAAAGCAGTTAGTTTAATAATTAAGCGTTATTAAATTGTGAAGGTACTAAAGAATGAAGAAAAAGGATAATGAATAAGGGTTGAGCGCTTTAAGCAATCGAGGTAAGTGATATGCATGTGTTTTGGTCTTCGGACCCTACATCGCAAGAATATGAGATGTATGTTTCATTGTTTATAGTTTTTAACAGCATGTTTTGTTGTTTACCATTTTAAAGCATGTCTACAGCCTTAAATGCACGTTTCGTTGTTTACCGCTTTACTAGTATGTTTCGTTGTTTACTATTTTTAAAAGCATGCTTACAGTTATTATTTGCACATTTTCATTGTTTACTGCTTTCACAGCACGTTTTGATGTTTATTTATGCCTTTAGAAATTGCATGCATTCACGAGCATCAAATGAAATAGATACAAATAACGGACGAATCATAAGCCATAAAAAGTAATAAGCGAACGAAGAAACAAATAACGAACGCAGAAACAAATCACGAACAAAGAAACCGATAATGAACGAATAATAAGTCATAATAAAGTAAAGAAAAGAGAAACAGCAACGATATGACGTGAGACCGTTTAAGTCCTTCGTGGACACGGCCGTTAGCGAGCTTTCGGACTATGCCATCGTTGCTAGCAAGCTTTCGGATTATGCCATTGCTACTCGTATCTATTGCAAGGTCCCTGGATTATGTCGGGACAAACGACCAATGATTAACAGGCTTTTGGATTATGCCATCACTGCTATATTGGAGGTCAATGATAAAAAGAATGACCAATGAAAGATAACAATTAAAACGCAAAAGACAAAAGATAAGGAGAAAAAGAAGAAAATGATGATCCAAAACACGAAGGATAAAAAGATAAGAAGAAAACGACGAAAACGCTGATTAAAACGTAAAAGATAAGAAGATAAAAAAAAGATGAAAACTGAAATTGCATATAGTATTATGATAGGTATTATCACTTACTGAGCATTAGGCTCATAGCTTACATTTTGCGATGTAGGAAAAATGACGAACAAATTTAGAAGCAGCTGATGAAGGATTAGCGCGGGCGAGACTTGCGGCTGGTCAGGCTAATTAATGGAAAGAGTGATTGAGGAGAGCAATTGTAAAATATGAAGTAACATTTTCAAATATTTATAAATGAACTAAATACATTTCCACTACGTTTTTAAAGAAAAAGTAATTTACACTTCCGCTATGCTTTGAGAAAATATTTTTATAACTATAGTTTTCTACTGCTCATAATGATTTTCAAACGAGTCTAATGAAAGAGTAGTAATGGTTTGGTTATAAAAAGCACACTCTGATTTCACATTAAAAAGGTTTTAATAATGATTTACAGTTTGCTTTACAAAAATTTTAAAATTTCACGCATTTTTAAAAGGAAACAAAAAATCGGGTCGTTATAGCTAGTGTGTTAGCCGAGCACTCATGTTGGATTTTTTTCTCTTAAGGTTAAATTTGTAATTTTCTTTTTACGGCACCTCTTGGGCAAATATTTAAGCTTCCTTAAGGTTGTCTAAATGGACTAATTGAGAATTAATGACATGGAGAACTTGTCTTGTTTGGAGTTTCCTCTAAGCATTCAGTTTCCTCTTTCTAGGGCAAACACCTAAGAATGTGAACCAAAGATTATCTCACTCTTTTCTTGGCTTGGTCTTGGAGTGAGTTCTTAAACTAAGCCTCCGTTAGCTTGTCTAGAGGTGGCACTCAGAGTGGGGACTTAGAAGACTAGCATTGAAGCAAGTTGGAGTGGCACAAGGGGTTCGTTGAAGTCAAGAGTGGCCGATAAGCTATTCTTGGACCAGCTTGTAGTTCGATTTTCATTCTTAGTTTTTTGCGATTTGGATTCTGGAATTTTGGGATTTTTTTGGTTAGTAGATAAGGGATGTGTGTTTCAATTTTGGTGGTATTTGGACTCGAATCATAGATTTTGTGCAGTTTCCTTTTTGGTGTCTAAAATTGTCTCCTTAGCACCCTTTCGAGCAGATTATTACTATTAGCATAATTTCCGTAATTTAGCAAGTCTTGTTATAATTTTTGGCAGAGTCCTTCTAGGCTGGTAATTGTGCTTGCCCTCCAAATTTGGCATTATTTGAATATATGGAGTTGAAGTTACAGAGCTTTCAACTCGGGTGTCCAGTTTTTGGGAAAACCGGAAACTGCCATTGCCTCCATTGTTGACTATTGGTACCCCTTGGTGCATCACAACGTATTCTTTAACCCTAATAACTTTCCAATTTCACTCTTTAATTTAATTACAATAGTTACCATTCAGTAACTATCCAATTTTATCGAATTTGACCATTTGACTGAAAATTCATACGTTGGCACTACGCAGTAAACTAGGTTAACTTTTACACATTTTGACCGATTCCAACGCAAAAAAATTAACACATAGAATTTCTTATTGGAAAATTTTATGGGTTTTACATCTTAACCTCATTAAAAGAAATGTTTTCCTAAAATTTAAAATAAAACGCATTACATATCAAAAGAGATGAGGGTACTTGCGCATCATGTTGAATTCGACTTCTCATGTCACTTCCCTCTCAGTATGGTTCTTCCACAACACACGAACCAAAAGGAATTTCTTTGAGTTGGAGCACTCAAACATCTCTACTAAGAATCTGCTTTGGCTCATCTTCGTATGATGTATCTTCCTAGTTAAGAACGTCAGTCTAGGAGATGACATGAGATGGGGTCAGACGTGTATTTCCTCAGCTGGGATATATAGAATACATTATGGACATACCCAAGCTAGGGAGGTTGAGATCAAGTTTGTAGGTCACGTTGCCAATCCTCTTGACAATTTGAAATGGGCCAATGAATCTTGGGGCTAACTTTTCTTTCACCTCAAAACGACTGATACCATGCCTCGGCTAGACCTTTAGACAAACAAAGTCTTCTGCATCAAACTCTACTTCTCTTCTCTTCATATCAATGTAAATTTTTTTGCCTACTTTGCAACATCTTAAGCCTCTTTCAAATCACCTGGATCTTGTCCGTAGTTTCTTAAATTGTATCTAGCCCAAGAGAAATTCTCTCTTCTGCCTCAACCCAACATAGTGGAGGATGACACAATCTCTTGTACAATGCCTTGTAAGGAGAGACGCCAATGGTAGATGCTAGTCTGATAACTGTTGTTGTACAAAAACTTCACTAATGGTAAAAGATTTATCCAGCTATCACCTAAATTCAGGATACAAGATTGTAACATATCCTCCAAAATATGAGTAGTAATCTCCGATTGTCCATTAGTCTGAGGATGATGTGCAGTGTTGAGATTCAACTTTGTTTCCAAAGCCTTCTACAAGGACCTCCAAAACTTGGACGTGAATCTCGGGTCGCAATCCGAAATAATACTCGAATGGATGCCGTAGAGATGAAAAACATTTTCAATGTAGAGATAACTCAACTTCGACAAGGGAAAATCCATCCAGATCGAAATAAAGTGAGCGAAATTGGTCAAACGATCCACGATGGCCCACAACTCCATCCAATTTTTCTGAGTTCTAGCAAGACACGTAATTAAATCCATGGTGTTCCTATCCCACTTCCACTTTGGAAAAGGTAATGGTTGCAACAACTCTGCTAGTCTCTGATGTTCAGCCTTTACCTGCTGACACGTCAAGCATTTGGCCACGAAATCTACCACATCTCGTTTATAACTGCCCACCAGAATTGTCGCTTTAGATCATGGTACATATTCATACTACCTGGGTGAATAGCAATGATGATGACACATGGAATTTCTTTTTAAAAATTTTCATGAGTTTTACAATGATGACACAGGGAGCTACAAAAGTAGCACAAAAAGAGGCAAATCAGAATACCGAGCCACCATCAACACAAGAAGCCGAATCTAGTTTGTAAGATCAAGTAGATGAGATCAGAAACATGTTTCAACAACACATAAGGGTCTAACAAAGGGAGAGTCCTCATTCAACATGGCCAAAGGAAAGGATTTTCCATTCGGATAGTGATGAGGAATTCATAAAGGAGGAAACAAAGTATGGAGATTTCCCCATTTATAGAAGGAGACAAACACAAAGATATGACTTGAGTCTTATCAAAGTATCCATTCCTTTGTTCAATGGTTATAGCAATGGTCATGATTATATTGAATGGATGGAAAAGGTTGAATGGATATTTGAATGTTACAACTTTTCAAAAAGAAAGAAGATCCAACTAACATAACTTCAGTTCACGAGTTATGCGAGCCTATGGTGGAACAACACTAGGTCAAACAGAAGACAAGGGGGAGAAGAAATCCAAACTTGGCAACTTTTAAAGCGACTCATGAGTGAAAGGTTTGTTCCAAGTCATTTCAAGCAAGAGCTCTATTATCAATTGGAAGGCCTCAAGTAAGGTTCCTCCACAATAGAAAATTATGTGGCTCAATTTGAAACCTTAAAGACGAGGTGTGATTTGCAAGAGCCGAAAGACCAAACTATCGCAAGGTTCATCCAAGGACTTCACTATGGTATTGGGGATATCGTTGAACTTCAATCCTACAACACCTTGGAGGATGTGATCAAGATTACTCTAAAAGTTGAAAGACAAAAGAAGAGGAAAGAGAAAGAGAGGGTTAGCCGATTCCCTCAAAGGAACACAAACTTCTCCAAGCCACCACCTAAACTTGATGACAAAGGTATGAATATGAATGGTGCTACTACTAAGCCAAGTGATGACAAGAAGCTACCTGTTGAAGCACCTAAGCTAAGGACAAGGAAAATTAAGTGTTTCAAATGTCTTGGAGTTGGACACTATGCCTACCAATGTCCGAATGTGAGAGTAATGGTACTAAGAAAAGGAACAAGTGAGTTTGAATGTGAGGATGAAAGTGAAACAGAAGAGACACACAAGGCGGAAACACAAGTGGAGACTTTGCGTGCTCAAGAGGGTCCCCTCCTTATGGTCATTCAAAGAACACTCACTACCAAAGCAAGTATCGATGAATGTCAAAGAGAGAACATCTTCTATAGCCATTGCAAAGTCAAAGATAGAGTTTGCTCCCTAATCATTGATGGAGGAAGGGAGTGGAAACAACCTTGCATCCAACCCCTTACAAGCTAAGTTGCTTAAATGACCAAGAAGACATCAAGGTTAGTAAGCAAGCTTCAATTGAGTTTTTTATTAGGAGTTTCATGGATATAGCGATGTGTGATGTGGTCCCTATGAGTGCTAGTCATCTACTTTTAGGAAGGCCATGGCAATATGATAGACAAACTATGCATGATGGTTTACCAATAGTTATACATTCAAGTTCAAGGGAAAGATGATCAAGCTCGCTCCCCTCCAACTGGAGCAAGTGGCCAAAGATTACGAATATATGAAGAAAGTAGGATGAAGTCTACCATGCTCTTGTCAAAAAACGAAAGCACTTACACAATGATTGACACCTTATCTTAAAGGTATTCCTTCCTCACCAAACTTGATGCCAAGCTATATGGTTTTGATTGGATAAAAAGTACCTACACAGATGATATAGACTTTGGGCAATGGTATGAAAAGTGGTTAAGGAAATCCGAGGATGTTTTTTTATCTTATGAATAGTTATCTCTTCAAAGTTGGCAAGATTTGTATTCTAAGATGCAGCCTTCGAGAATCATTGATCAAAGAAGTGTATAGTGAAGGCTTGGTTAGTCACTTTGGAGAAAACCTATGAAGCGGTGAAGGAGAACTTCTATTGGCCTCACCTTTCAAAGATGTGCAAAGGGTTGTAGAGAGATGTATTATTTACAAGAAAGCCAAGAGTAAGCTCCTACCCTGAGGACTCTATCTACTTTGTCAGTTCCAACACATCCATAGGTTGAGGTTAACATGGATTTCATCTTGGGATCGCCTCACACATCAAGATCAAAAGATTCTATCATGGTCTTTGTTGATAGATTCTCTAAGAGGGCTCACTTTATTGCATGTTCTAAGTTGGATGACCCTATTCATGTGGCCGACTTGTTTTTCAAAGAAGTGGTGTGACTACACGGGATTCATTATTCCATTGTTTTCGACTGTGACACCAAATTCCTTAACACTTTATAGAGGAGTCTTAAGAAAAGATTGGGGACTAAGCTACTATTCAATACATCATTCTATACCCAAACCGATGGGCAAACCAAGGTGGTCAACCAAACATTGGGGGCTCTTTTGAGAAGCATATTAAATGGGAGATTGACGGATTGATATTTGCACCTACTTTTCATCGAGTTTGCATATAATAGAAGTGTGCACTGAAGTACTCAAAGAACTCCCTTCGAGATAGTATATGGATTCAACCTGCACACCCCTACGGATCTTGTGACCTTACCAAACGAAGAGCTTGACAATTCCGAGTAAACAAAGAAGGTCAACATGGTGAAAGAAATACATGAAAGGGAAAGAAATACATGAAAGGGTAATAAAAACTATCAAGAAAAAGTACAAAGCTTATGCATGGGTGGCCAACCGAGGGATGAAAGAAATAATATTCAATGAAGGTGACTTAGTTTGGCTTCATTTACGTAAAGAAAGATTTTCCCAACAAAGAAAGTCCAAACTCATGCCTAGAGTCGACAACCCATTCGAAGTATTAGAAAGAATCAATAACATTGCCTACAAGATAGACTCCCACCCCCAC
>CM039477.1:12580464-12727109 GCA_022433065.1 Begonia loranthoides | reverse complement strand
CCCCCTCAAGAAGAATATGGAATATCAACCACTTTTAATGTAGAAGACTTATCTCCATATGTTAATGATGAAAAGATCATTATAGATCTAGAACTTGAAGAATATTTGAGGTCAAATCCTAAAAAACTAGAGTGGATGATGGACTAAGTCCAATCATTAGAGCAAGGGCCCAAAGACTCATTAACACCTATATTTCTAACTATTTGGAAGGTGGCTCAATTATGGCCCAAATGGAGGAGCTTCCAACCCATGAAGAACAAGGAAGGCCCACACACTTACTACTATGGAAAGGAGCCCAAGAAGAGTAGCTTGAAGGGCAAGGAAGATCAAAGGAAGTGGAGATATGGAGACCTTACCAAATCGGCCAAAGCAAGTGGACAAAGGAGGATCGATTATTGCTTGATTATGGCAACCATCCAAGTGGCAAAGCTTGAAAAGAAAGTAGCTACTAAAAGCCACAAAATATGTGGAGCCAAAGTCAGCAAGAATGATGAAATAATTACTTTAGAAAGTTACTTAATTACTAGTACAATAATCAGCCAAATATGACCGAGTGTCTAGGTTGTTTCTTATTATGTTATTTCTTATTCTATGCTTTGTAATTGGCTATATAAAGCCACCTAGTATGTGTGTTTAAGACATTGAAATTTGATTATTAAAAGCTTTTGCTTTCTTTTAAAATTGGAGTTATTCCTCTTTCAATCCTTTGGTAAGTTGCATCCAAAGTCTTGTGTGTGTTGTATCACAAGATTGAGTTTACTTTGTGAGTTGAGTGAGTTATCTTATTGGCATCAGTACTCTTACTTCTTGAAGGAAGAGTGTGTGAAGAGGTTCCAATTTTCAAGAAGAGTTTCCATTGGCAAAGTCATCCATACAGGAGTACTAGTGCAACTACTTGCTATTTTCGGCAAATCTATTTCTCTCAAGCATACTTCCAAATCCATGCACTTATTTCTATTATTCTTGAAGAGGTTCTTTCTTCATTCATCTAGGGTGACGTGGTCTAAATTTCAAAAGGAAAGCTTCTAAAACGAGGGAGATACAACTTTTTAAAGTTGTAGTTTCTATAATGGTTTTTGCGACAAATTAAGGAAGTTCTTCAACCGGTCGATCTCCTTTCCTAGAATTGTTTGACCACTCACCAACCGATCAATTATGGACAATTGAATCTGTTATATTTTGAACGTTACTGATCGACCGCTAATTCATCTTCAAGTTTGTAGCTGATCATTTGCGGTCGTTCACCGCCTGGCTTCTCTAACTCTTGAACGACCACTTCACCTATTTTCTTCAGCACCTAATTGTAATACCCTGATTTTTGGTAATAGAATTTAATAAAGAAAATTAGAAAGTAATTGAGGGATATTTGGATTAATTGGATAATTAACAAGGTATTATCAAAGACGTATTTGTTAGATTATGTTTTATGGGAATTTATTGGATGATAATTAGGATTAATTTGGAAGGAGTATTTTATTGGGTTGTTAAATTAAACATGGAAAATTATCACGGATTGTACATTCTGAGTTTTCCGTCGACTAGCGGTCCTGGCTTTGGTCGAATAATTAGACCAAAAATGCATTCTGGTGACTCCTTGCATTTTGGGTCGAGTCAAGGTCAAAATTTTAGACAAGCATCTCAACCAAAATGCATTCCAGATCACATTTGGGGTTTTCGGTCGCTCCGCGGTCGACTAGTGGTCCTGTGGCAGACGTAAAGGATTTGAATTTGTTGAATTAATTGACATTTCGGTAGATATGCGGTTGAGCATTTCAGACACCTTCCTTGACCGAAAAATGGAGATTAAGCGAAAAATGAAAAATAAAAGGGTTGAACCAATCTGGTTTAAAGACAAAGAAGAGGAAATAAATTTTGTTTGAATAAAAGGATTAAATTAAGATAAAATGGAATTTAAATAAGTGTTAATTTAATAAATTAAATGAATATTAAGGTGATTGGAATTAATGATTAAAATGAAAAATTAAGAGGAAAAATTGAGGGAATTTAAACCGGTTTGGTTTGAACTAGTTCAGTCTAGATTTTAAGTCAAATGGCTCGCAACCATTTGAGAAGAGAGAAAGAACAGTAAAGGGAAGGGAGAGAGCGATCGGTGGAGAGAGAAGGTGAGAGGGAGAGAGCGACTTGGGAATGACAGGGGTGGCGATGCGAAGCTGATTTCTGACGTACGATGAGCATCGTGTTGTCTGAAGAGCAGTGGGTGCGACAAACCATGAGCTGCAGACATGGGTTGGACGAACACCTGTGTGCTGAGATTTTTGCTTGCTGCGAACCGTCGGCTGTGGTAAGTTGGTAATTTTGCATTTTGATTTCTCCTCTATGACATTCTGATTTGGGCATTTTAGCAGTATGAATTGGTAAAGCAAATTGCTTCGGTTGGAAATGGTAGGGATGAACGCAATGGCAGGGGTGTCTAGCATTGTGAATGACAGACCACGCTATTCATTTGTCAATGGACGGCTTTGTTCAGCAATGTGAACCAGTCCGAGTGAAGTGTGTTTGGCCGAGAAGAATTTTCTACACTTCTCCCTTCCAGCTGGCATCACACTCGGTTGAAGTGAATTAATGAGGTACAGGAGAAATTAGAACGAGTTAGAGTCTTTGGAAAAGGGTAAAGGATTGGAGGGATACTATCCTAGCAAATTGTGCATAAAATTGACAAAGTGGGAGGTAGGGAGGATGAGTACAGAAAGAGCAGAGCTCTATGGGGATTGTAGTAAGCTGCTGTGTTCTGTGTGAAGAGACATAAGAGAAAGAGGTAGATTGAGGAGCTCGGGTGGAGCTGATGGCTGAGCTCCTGTGTGTGAGCCCCTAGAAGAAATGGAAATGCAGAGAAATGAAATTGTGAAGCAGAAAAGAGGAAGAGAGACAGAGAGCTTCTGTCTTCAGATAAGAAAAATTTTCCCATAGTTTTCTTGTGGATCTTATGAGATTATGCTTGGGTTTTCTGTGGAGTGTTGTGAATATGGTGTGTTGAATTGGTTTCTGTAGATAGTTATAAGAATGTTAAGGTTCTATGTTTTGTTTGGTTAATGGTCTGTTTGGGTTTGGCCTTTGGGGTATTTTGGAATGTTGTTGCTGAATTAGGTTAGTTGAATAATTAGCTTTGATATGTTGGAATGTGTTGACGATTGATTTACTTGTCGTCAGAATGTGACTGGAACTATTACCTTGAGAAAGTATATGTTAGGATAATGGATGTTGGATCTCTATTATTTTACTATAATGTTTGAAGTTAGAAAGTAGAACTGTGAAATGATTGTTGAAGGAATTACGTTCCATTGGTTGGAGAATAAGAAATGTGCATGCTTGGTTAAATTGGTGTTAATAGATAATTTTGACAAAAATAAATAGATGGAAACTGTTAAGTATCTAAGTTGAACTTGGGTTAAGGATTATATTAAGTAGTGAACGAAAAATGTTGAGATTAGTGGGTTGTGTTCTTAATGATTCAATGTTATTTGTTTGGAAGGTATTGTGTAACGACCCGATTTTATTTACTTTGAAAATCGGGTAAAATTTAAAACTTTTCATTTTATAAAAATATTAAAGTATTTTCCTTTTATAAAACCCGATCATTAAAACTCTTTACTCAAATCATTTATCAATTTTAGCGGAAGTAATAAAATTATTTCTATGAAACACAACGCCATTAAATAATATTAAATAATTTACAAATTCTTTTACAAATAATCTCATTTAACTTTTTAGTCCAGTCAGCCACAAGTTCCACTTGTGCAAATCCTTCAACCACTACCTCTTAGTCTGTTCAGCTGTGCGTGTACCTACATCGCAAAGACTTAACTAATGAGCATAAGGCTCAGTAAGTGATATATAATATATGATGCACATGTCATGCAACTTTTAAATATCTTTTCTTTAACTATTTATGTTTCTTTTCTTTCTTTCTTTTATTTTCTTTTACCATTTTCTTGATCTTAACTTTGGTTCATCTTGACTTTACTTTACTATTTATTTCTTTACTTTGATCATTACTTTACTTTATCTTGAAAGGCATTGGAAATGTCTAAACTTAACGAGGAGGAGCAGCCAACTCAACCTCACATTCCTAAGCGACCCCGTTTATGTTTATTGTTGTCTTAATCTTGAAAGGCGTTAGAAATGTCTAAACTTGACGAGGAGGAGTAGCTAACTCAACCTCACATTTCCAGACGACCCCATTTATGTTATCTTTATCTTGAAAGTGTTAGAGATATCTAAACTTGACGAGGAGGAGCGTCTAACCCAACCTCACATCTCGTCACACCCATTTACGTTCATTTCTTTACGTTTCACAACCGTTTCCTTTTAACATTTTGTAAGCGTTTCGTTTCTTCTTTGTTTCCTTTTTAAAACTATGCATAGAAACCATTTTCGTATCTTTTGGAAAACTATGATGCGTGATGCTTGTGAATGCATACATTCTCTATTAGTGGAATTTAATAGCGCAACCAACATACAATTCATGCTTATAAAAACTGTAAACAATGAAACATGCTATTTAAAACTGTAAATACCAAAACATACTCTTAAATACTGTAAACAACGAAACATGCATTTCCTATTTCTTGCGATTGTAGGGTCCGAAGACCAATGTACATGCGTATCACTTACCTGAGTTCGTGGTGTGTTTAACACTCTATTCTTTTCTCGTTCATACCTAAACCATTAAATTCACGTATTATTAACCTTACTTATACGACTCAACATTTTCACAATCTACACATGGACAACGAAATAGCAAACCTCATAATGTTGCTCATTCCATCAATGTGGCATGATAAGTTAACTTTACAAAACTCAAATTTTTCATAGAAAAGCAGAGAACCATTTAATGCCAAACACAGAGTCAAACCTAACAACTTCTTATATCCATCAACTAAACATTTTAGACTATTAATTCGAGTAACAAAATATTGATCCAACGTTCACCGCGTCTTTACTTCAACAAAACAACTATCATTTCCAGAATATATGTATTTCTTTTCCTTCAATGTCAATATCCTAACCATTAACCCATAACGGAGTATTCACTAAACTAAATCAACAAATCCATGCATGTAAATCAAGTTCAACAGGTTATCACCCAAACAAAATCATCCTACATATACTAAAAATGCACACAGAACAACCCTTGAATATAGCACATCTCCCCCTTTTAGACCACAATAGTCAATTTCAACAGTTATGCAACACTTCGAATTAACATTCAGAATCCAAACAACACAACACTCATTCCTTACTAGCAAAACCAATCCTAATATGTTGACATTCCAAGAATTACAGAACATGAATTAATTCATTGAATCCAACCACTTGCAGCTTGTCATCCAACAATAGAGACTATGTACAGAACCGAAAATTGAACATTACAGGCAACAATCCAAGTGCAAAACAAGACATTATTCTTATTCTCGGCAAAACCAATCATCCATCACAACAATATCATCCTTAAACAAAGACAACAGAACCAACAGCAACAACATCAGAAATCTAAAAACAGAACCTCAGAAATCCAAAATATCACATTAACGTAGCAGACATCTCATACTTCCATTCATTTCAATTGATCCTCACAGAAACTTTCTAAACTACATAGAAGACCATTACCTGAAACTGAAAACAAGCAGACCCGATGGACTCTGTCCTCTTCTTCTTCTCCTCACTGACTCACAACTCCAGAAGTTCTTCTCACTTTTATTTCTCCTCTGTTCTTCCTCAAACACAGAGAAAAGTTCTCTGCCGAGTCCAAGAAAGGAGAAAACAGAACCTTACCTCACACTCTTTAACATTCCAGAATACCTAAAACACGTCCCTGCTTGCATTTTTTTATAGTCAGAGGCAGAGACGTACACCGATGAGGACTCACACCGTTTACAGAAGAGCTGCTGCGTGGAAGACTCCTGCCAGCTACGTCATTGACTTGTCCAATTTAGTTGTGAACCAATGGAACCAGTCCCAAACCAACGTTTCCACCGAACCAAGCCCCTGTCATCACCCATTCATCAAAAATTCTCTCTGTCATTCGCCAATTTACTCACTGAATCGCTCATTTCAGAGTTGAGCTACACCAGAATTAACCATTAAAACACTTACCTTGGACATCCATGAAGAGAAATGTAGGCTCCCGGTTGCTCGCCCCGTCACAATCTCGGACCTTCCGAGCCCTAACCGCTGCGTCCCGCCGTTTCCCCGAGCCGCGACCAGCAGCACACCGGCAGAGCCCAGCCTGAGCCTCAGTCGCTGTCGCTCGTCACTCGTCGCCGGAGATCGTCATGTCCGTTTGTCTTCGCGCCACCTTCTCCCTCTTCGTTCCCCTGCCTCTCTCGTTATCTCCTTCTCTCTCTTTTTCATTTAAATGGCCGAAGGACATCAAAGACAATTTAAACCAATTTAAATTGTTTTTCCAATTAATTAAACCTTTCCTTAATCCATTCTTTAATCTTTTATTTAAATCCTTCCCCAAATCTTCAAATCCTTAAATCTCACTTTATTTAATCTCACATCATAAAACATTGATTATGTCATAATAATATCCCGATAATTTATTCGACAAATTCGAATATCCTCAATTATCTTCCAATTTATCATTTTAAATTTCGATATAAAAATGTGGGATATTATATATTGTGAAAGCTATCTTGAAGTGCTAAACCGCATTTAGGTAATTGATACTGCTTGTGTTTTGGTCTTCGGACCATACATCGCAAGAATTAGGAATTTGTTTGCTGACTGTTTACCGCTTTAATAGAATATTTAGGTTGTTTACTGCTTTGCCAGATATTGAGCATGTTCCGTGAATTGTAATGTTTTTTGCTGGGTGTTTATTAGAATTAGTTTCTTTTAATGATATGTTTAATAGATGAGTATGTTCCAAGGTTATATAGAGATATGATGGTAAACTATATGTGATATTCATGTATCATACTTAGATGATGGTGAACTGTATGTGACATTCATACATCATACTTAGGACTTTATGAAATTATTGACATATGGCATGACATGCATAATATATGTAAAGAGGCTATGGGGGTTCGGGAGAATTGGTAACGGTCCATCGGTGGTGATACTCCTAATGGTGTTGCTCCTCCCACGTAGGGAGCGGAGTAACTGTTAAGCCACGTGGATCCTAGGGTTCATCCTCTTCTCTTGTACGGAAATCCCCAATGTCTTCAACAAAAGAGTGCGGTGATGGCATATGGTGACACCCCTAATGGTGTATCTCCTCGTAAGAGTTACGGTTAAGCCACATGACCATAGGACGTATCCAACTCTCGGCTTAATAAAAAGATAAGGTTCTTTTCTGTAATGCATTGCATGATCATGCATGGAATGCAATGCTAATGCTCATGCATGAGCATTAGCATTGCATTCCATTCTATCACTTACTGGACATTAGGCTCATTAGTTTAAGCCTTGTTAATGTAGGTATGTACGAGAAACCAGAGAACAGGTCAAACATAGCTGATGAAAGTAGTAACAATTAGCATACAATTCCTAACTCTTGCGATGTAGGGCCCAAAGGCCAAAATATATACATATAACTTACCTGACTTCCTGAATGCGTTTACCACTAATTCTTATCCTTGCGAGTATTCACGTGCAACAATGGATTAGCCTTCACAGTACCTTTAAAATTATTAACATTTAACCATTAATAATAACAAATTATCAACCCCATTTTTACAATCCCTCTATCCATGACAATATCCATCAATTAGAACCCACTCATGGTGAACAAAACAAATTAAAACACCTTAACAATATATGACTTCTCCATAATATCCATTAGAACAGCAATCTTACATAACCAATGCCCACCACATAGATAATGGCAAAACCCAAACATATAAAGTATAAGTTCACATGGCAATTATCGAACTAAGTCGAACAGAATAATATATTTAAGTGAAATCATCCCACGGCAGAAATCAACTAACTACTTAATCCCAAAACATTCCACATGGCTGCAATTGTTCAACAACAATCATCATCAGAGAATCATTTCCATAAACCATAGCCAACAACAACAGAATCCAGTAGAGTATAAATCCAAACCATGACAAACAATAATACACTTCATCAACAGAATAACAAATCCCAATAGATTATCACTTCATTAAACCAAGAAGCAATAAGAAATAATGGGCTAAAATCCATGACAGAGTATACCTCCAACGATATTTCTCAAAAAACCCAATAGGGAGCATAATATAATTCAATTAAGCACTTTACCAATACAAAACTCGGATGGAGAGAATTCATCAAAATGTCCAGTAACCCAAGGCATAAATCCTTTTTAATCCGTAACTTAATTCCATAACAAAATAGGGGATGGGCTCCTCACCTGAAGAACACTTGGGCAGCACAGAGAAGACTCAAGCCGGTTCTTTCTTTCTTTCTTTTTTTCTCACCAAAATATCTCTGTTGCTCACCCAAATCCTAGAAGCTTTCCTCTTGACCTCACTCTTCTCTTCACAGTTTCTTTCTCCCGCAACTAGTCCCTTTCTCTTCTCTCTGTCTCACTTGCTTTCTGTCTCTCTCAATTTTTCACAGCAGACTCTCCCTCCTTCAAACCCTCGGCCACCTCACCCCAGCACCAATCACAAATTGCCAACAACAAAGGAATGAGATGTGGAGCAATCACAGCCAACCCACGCATTGAAATTCTCAGTTATTGTCTAGGGACGCAGAATGAAGAAACACTGGTCGACAGATCGAGCGACATCCTGGTTGCTAGGCTATCAATCGAAGCAACGCGTTCTGCTTCCTTCGCCTAAACATCGACGTTTATCACTTCTTCTCATTTATTCTTTTTACTATATCAATTCTTTCCTTCAATTAATTCCTTCCTTTAATCTATAAATCCTCACTTCCCTTTAACTAATATTAAATATATATTTGTGTGTTAAATGTATGTATCGTATATTAATCGATCCAAATTCCAAATCCCAACTTATTCCAAACGTCGCTTGATAATAATTGCCGGTCCAATTTAAATTCCTCAATTCTGTTTCCTAAATTAATTTTCATCAAATAGATCTTCAATAATTATTCAAATAATTCTATTACACCTAATTAATTTTTCAATTATCCTTACTTCATTTTGTTACGAGAAATTGGAGTATTACATTCCTCCCACCTTATATAAATTTTGTCCTCGAAATTTGCTTAGCATAAGCACTTCCTTACCTTAACACCCAAAATTTCTGCCTCTTTATTAGACAGCATGACAGATTTCTACCATATGACCAACTTAACTACACCAAAGCACCATTATGCACCAAAAATACCGATTCAACTCACCAAATTCCATCTTCATCTGCATCTTTCACAATAGAAAACACTCTTGATGCAACCATTTTCCGTTTCTTAACCTAAACTGGATGATCTTTGTCTAATACTTCATTTAAAACATCGCTTATAGCCAGCAAGACATCATCCGAAGTGATTTCTCATTCCCCTTCAACATTACTTAACTCTTAAAGTCGCAATATTTTCTCTTTCAAACGATGTGTCATCTCATATATGTCTCCCAGTTCCATGTGACTCACCTCAAGGAAAGGTATCCTTAATTTTCTTTATCTCTGGTTGACTCTCTATTAGCTGTTGGGATTGTATTTTCTTTACTACTTCCCTATTATTCTTCCTAAACTTCGTGACTTAGGCAACCTCGTCTAATTATCTACTTAACTTGGTTCATACAAGATTTGCTTTCCATCTATTTTCTTTCCAATTTAAAAAAATTTGGGCAGAGTCTCCCATGTTTCTTTACTCTCCCAAAAGCTATAATCATACATCTTGCACCAAAATTCCAAGTAGTTCTAATATGATATATCAATTATTCAACTTTATCAAAATGAACACAATGCTCATATCAAATACAATAATCCAAATACAACACTATTTAATTTGCATTACATTTCCACATTCATTAGATTCACTACCAACCAAATAGAAACATTACAAATGGTACGCCATCCCTTCATACCTTACATCTTTGGACAATCTCTGGCAAAATGATCAGTCTCCCCACATTTAAAGCATTGACAAGATCTAGCCAATCATTCTCCCACATGTCTTCTCCTACACTATGGGGATCGGTTTCCTTGTTGGCTTCCTTCTTCAAAGGATTGCTTTATTCCCTTGGTCGTGTCCCCTTCTTCCCATGAATGTGGTTGAAACCTCAGAACAAAATCATTTTGTTCTGAAATCTGATTCTTTACTTCCTGAATGTCAAGAGCTTTTGATACGATCTTCGAGAAGGCCACATCTGGAGTACCTGATATCTCAACACCCTCATGAATTTCCATGTTAAGCCCTTGCACAATGTGGTGTACCTTATGCTCGTTATTGCTAACTAGATGTGGGGCAAACAATGACAAGACTTCAAACTTGTGAACATACTCCACAACTATTCCCTTCTGTCGTGGTTGAATAAACTCTACCAACTTCCTGGTCCTTGTTCTGCGGTTAAAATACTTGTCATAAAAGATTTGAATTCTATCCATGTCATTGTAGTCACGTCCTTGGTTATTTTCATCGAGTCCCACCAAAATCTCGCATCTTTAACCAGCATAAACATGACACATGCTACCCTTTCTTCTTCTTTTATTTTAGTATATGCAAACATATCCTCCATAGTTTTGATCCATTCTTTGGCACTGACTAGATCGGTAATGTCTCCATCAAATTGAGGTGACTGCAATCGTTGAAATTTCTCTCAGCCCACATCCTATTGCTCTGCCACTTTTCCATTTCCATGCGCAATCATTTCTATAAGTCTTTCCAAGTTTTGAGATCATCGTTCCAGTTGGTGAGATTGTCGTTCAACTAACTCAGTCAACCGATTGATAGTCTCCACCGCACTATTCATGACCCTTTCCTGTACAACGGTCTCTTCTGTATTATTCTGCACTCTTCTTGGTCCAACTCTTCCTCGTCTTCTGGCTATGACACTCTTTTCATCACAAGACAAAATAATTAACTTAGAAACAAAATTATTAACGTACTTACAATTGATGAAGTATTTCCACATCAAAGCTTGTGCTGGTAGGCAGTCTACCGAATCGATTTAAAAACCCAGGTGCTCTGATACCAACTGTAACAACCCAGTTTTTCTTTACTTTTAAAAACATATAAATTTAAAACTTTTCTTTTTATAAAAACAGCGGAAGACTTTTCTTTTGTAAACCAATTAAAAGACAATAATAAAATTCTTTTCTTAAAAAAAAAATTCATGAAACATAGTGGTACATAATTAAAACAAAGCATTAAAGAAATATCATTACTCTCTTTTACAATTTAAATATTTTACAAACTATTTCTTTCTTTAAATCCTTTAGCCTAGCCAGCCACAAGATCCGCACGTGCAAATCCTTCATCAACTGCTTCTAACTTGCTTCCTTGCATACCTACATCAACAAGACTTAAACTAATGAGTCAAATGCTTAGTAAGTGATATAAAATAAATTGTATAATGTACATGCTATGCTCTTTAAAATCCATTTTTGTTTTCTAATTCTATTTTCCTTTACGGTTTCTGTATCTTTGGGAAGTCGGGCCACACAGGCCACTCCGACCCATATATGTCCATAACTGTGCACATCAATGCACCTAGTTCCAACATCAATTGGCAACCCAATAATTATGCACTTCAATGCACATGATTCCGACATCAATCGGCAACCCATTATGTGATAAAGGCTCGACATCGATCTAACTGCATGTTAGCTGTTGTATACATCAATACACAGCGACCCCACAACCAGTATAAGCAGATTCGGCATCAACTGAAAGCTCTGCTAGCAGTTGAACTCATCAACACACAACAATCAGCTCCAACATCAACCGTAGCGCACTAGCAACCTTGCGCATGAACGCTTAAACGACCTCACATACAATTAGCATACAAAACATACTTAATATCTGGCTATTCTAATAAAGAAGTAATCAACCTTAATATTCTAAAAAAACAGAAACAATTAGCATACAATTCCTAACTCTTGCGATGTTGGGCCCAAAGTCCAAAACACATACATATCACTTACCTGTTGTCCTGAATGCATTTACCACTAATTCTTATCCTTGCGAGTATTCACATCCAACCACATATTAGCCTTCACAATACCTCCACAGTACATTCAAAATTATTAACATTTAACAATTAATAATAACGGATTATCAAACCCATTTTTACAACCCCTCTATCCATGATAATATCCATCAATTAGAACTCACTCATGGAGAACAAAACAACTTAAAACACCTTAACAGTATATGACTTCTCCATAATATCCATTAGAACAACAATCTAACATAACCAATTCCCACCACATGGATAATGGCCAAACCCAAACATACGGAGTATAAGTCCACATGGCAATTATCGAACTAAGTCCAACAGAATAACACATTTAAGTGAAATCACCCCACAACAGAAATCAACTAACCACTTAATCCCATAACATTCCACATGGTGATAATTATTCAACAACAATCATCATCATAGAATCATTCCATAAACCATAGCCAAGAACAATGGAATCCAGCAGAGTATAAATCCAAACCATGCAGAAAATAATACACTTCATCAACAGAATAACAAATCCCAACAGATTATCACTTCATTAAACCAAGAAGCAATAAGAAATAAAGGGCTAAAATCCATGACAGAGTATACCTCCAATGATATTTCTCAAAAAACCTAATAGGGAGCATAACATAGTTCAATCCAGCACTTTACCAATACAAAATTCGGATGGAGAGAATTCATTAAAATCTCCAGCAACCCAAGGCATAAATCCTTTTAATCCGTAACTTAATTCCATAAGAAAATAGGGGATGAGCTCCTCACCTGAAGAACACTTGGGCAACACAGAGAAGACTCGAGTCGTTTCTTCACTAAATTCTCTCTGTTGCTCACCCAAATCCCAGAAGCTTTCCTCTCAACCTCACTCTTCTCTTCCTAGTTTCTTTCTCCCGCAACTACTCCCTTTCTCTTCTCTTTGTCTCACTTGCTCTCTGTCTCTCTCAATTTCTCACAGCAGACTCTCCCTCCAACAAACCCTCAGCCTTTTATCACCAGAGAGCACCTCACCCCAACACAAATCACAAACTACCAACAGCAAAGGAATGAAACGTGGAGCAATCACAACCAACCCACGCATTGAAATTCTGAATTATCGTATCGGGACTCAGAATGAAGAAGCACCGGTCGACAGACCAGGCGATATCCCAGTTGCTAGGCTATTGACTGGAGCAATGTGTTTTGCTTCCTTTGCCCAAACGTCGACGTTTATCACTTCTTCTTTTATTCTTTTTATTATATCAATTCTTTCCTTCAATTAATTCCTTCCTTTAATTTATAAATCCTCACTTCCCTTTAATTAATAATAAATATATATTTATTTGTCAAATATACGTATCATATATTAATCGACCCAAATTCCAATTCCTAACTTATTCCGAACGTCGCTTGATAACATTTGTCGGTCCAATTTAAATTCCTCAATTCTGTTTCCTAAATTACTTTCCATCAAATAGATCTTCAATAATTATTCAAATAATTCTATTACGCCCAATTAATTTTTTAATTATCCTTACTTAATTCTGTTACGAGAAGTTAGGGTATTATAGAAAATAAACCAAATAACATAACCTTAAATAGTAGAGCAACATTTTCTCACAACATTTATCGGGCAGAACCAAAATAAAAAAGCAAACTATAACCATATCAATGGAGGATGCATCCTTGAAAATGACCATCAAAACAGTGAAAGAAACATAGAGAATAAGCATCCATTTATCACCTCGTATTGTAGGGCCGAGAGGCCAAAACACACTCAGCATATACTTACCTTGGGCTCCTTAAAATGGAGCAATCTGGCATAACCCACCTCCACAGTTCATCCCTCCATTGCTTGTCGATGGTTCACCACAGCTGCAACAATGAATTCCTTCTCCATACTTCTTAAGCTTTTTGCCCTTTTATTGCCTCTACTAGGGTGCTGCAAAAATCACAACTCGCGGGTTTGTGGGATCGCTTGCTCTCTCCCGAGATTGCTTGCTCTCTCCCGGGATTGCTTGCTCTTAGAGACTCAAACGCTCTCCTATTTCGTCCCGAGGTTCAGCAAGTCGAACGACAACGTCCCCTTTCACTTGCACACAACGGCGTCGTCTGAACACTCGCTCGGTCACTCCCCTTTTTCGTGAAGAAAATTTCGGTCGCCAGAGTCACTTCTCCCTTCTCCCTTTTTCCTCAGTAATTTCTTCTTTTTCGACCAACGATGGTGCCCCCGCTTCCCCCTTTTTCTTTTTCTTTTTTTGTTTTGTCTTTTTCCCTTTACTTTTTCCACCAAATAAACTCCAACTTAAATTTCCTAAAATGCCCTCTCCAATCCGTAGCATTTCTCCTCCTATGCATCCATTTCCAACCCTAAGCCAAAACATCCACCTCACCTTAATAAATCCTTGGGTTATATTTCTTTGTTCTTTTAACCTAAATAATTCCTTCTAACACTCCCTGTAATTCCAACCCTTCTTCCAATTTAAATGTTATAATCCCACAATATATTTTCTATAATATCTCTTATTTTTCCCTTATAATTAATACTTCCTATGTCAAAAATAATCCATAGTAAAGTTTCATAATTTCTTATTTAATTTTCATAATACTAACATAATATACCCTACTAATATGTCGATCCGATAATTATTAAATACTCTGAATGACATCCTTAATCATTTTAAAATTCGTCCAAAAGGAATTTCGATCGTTACTATAGTGGTGTGTGTCCCACTGCTAGCCTACTCAATCTTATAACAGAAATAAAAGTAAAGAAAAGTTAGAAGAAAATCATGATCATGACATATCACGTAATATATGTTTATAGTATTTGATTTACACTATTTACTGAGTGTGAGGCTCATAGTTTGGAACTAGTAGTGTAGGTATTTATGATAGTAAGGATGCTCTTGTGGAAGATGCTATTAATGATGGGTTACCATGAGTGAGCCTTGGCGGTTGTCTGGAAATGTTTGAAGTGTATGAGGATTTATTTCACGATAAAATGTTTATTTTATGTAATCTAAAATTATGGGTTTGAATATTGAAACTATGTATGGATTTTCAATGATGTATTTCTGTTGCTTTTAATTATGTATGTTTTCTGTTGTTGAAGAGTGTTTTTCCATTGCTAAAGATTTTTTATGAAACCCATTTTGATAAGATAAATAAGTTTTAAAAAAAAGACTTTAAAATTTGGGTTGTTATAGAAATACGAGGCGTTACTTGAGAGGTGGACCAAATGGTACCTATTCTTCCTTAGACTGTTCCCTCAATGATCAAACTATTAAGTGATAAGAAAATAAAGACTAAAAAGAAAAAATATACATGATTTTACAAAACTGGATAGAATTAGATGTTTAAATTCCTTTTTCATTGTTTACTAAGCATTAGGCTCATAGTATAAACCTTGTAATGTACGCAATTGTGATAATGAGGATACCGATGTGGATGGATTTGAGAGATGAATCAACTGAGGGTGCATTTTGACTATTAAACACTTGGCTTGTTACAGCGATATCGATTGGTGGGGTGTGGGTCATCAAATGTGCCTTATGTAATGGAAGTAAAATAGAAATATGGTTGGTTGAATAGTTATTTTATGTTGAACTTAAAGGTAGAAATGTTTTGTATATAAGGTGAATGAGGAGAAGTATTTTGGTAAAACAAGTTTAAAGATAACATGTAATTTTAGTATGTATTTTGGTATGAAGAAATGTATTACATGTGCTGATCTTTTTCATGAATGTTCATATTGAAGTCTTCCTCTACGTAAAACGTTTAAAAAGTGTGTGTGTGCGCGTGTGTGTGTGTTGTGTGATTTGAAAATAGGTCTTTACATTGTAAGCGTAGCACTAAATCTCAGCTTATGGTGCTGAGTCTCTATAAATATCACACAAATTTATAGTGATATAGCATTAGATATCAACAGTACGGCGTTGGATGGTTATTGTATGTATTATAAGTTAATGTTATTGTGTATTGATTAGTTCAATAGGTTTGTGCAGTTGCTTTTAGGAAATTTTACAAGTGGAGGGTGATTTATACGAGGGGGAAGGGTAGGCAAGAAGTCTTTTACGTAAAAACAAAGTTTGGAGGAAAATTCTCTAAAGAGAATTTGGTGTTTTTCTTACTAATTGTATTTGAATACCTATCAGCAATCAATATCCCTCAATTTCAATCTTTTTCACGTGTCCACACATTTGGACATTATTTCATTATTTTCATTATTTAACCATAACTATGTCTCACACCCAAGAAATCAAAACATTTAAGACAAATCAATTTTGATCCACAACATTTAAGTTATGATTTGCACAAGTGTTTCTGGGTTTCTCCTACCTATACAAACTTACCAACTTCAGCATGTCTAATCATTCACATTCGATTTTCACTCGTATTGTTTCTTCTCGGTCGATTTATTTCTCTTTAATTTATTTATTGTAATAATTTTTATGTGTCAAAACAATAAATATTAAGATTAGAATTCCTACTACTTCACCATTATTCATAACTTGTGAGATGGGGTCCACAATCAATCTTGGTTTGATCCATTTTGAGCCATCTCAATTCATTTTGGGTCAAAGCAATTATAGGTTACCATGGTTCAACTCTAGATCAAAGCACATTGAATTGGGTTAGGTCCACTTCTACTTCTTGGGTCAAGTCAACCACTTATCTCTTGTTTTGCTTCATCTTTTCTTCACGTCGTCATTCTCTTCTTCATGTCTTTTTTCTACTCACAAGTTTCTTGACACAAAACTGAGTGCTTCTGATGTGAAAATAGATGCTCTGAGGAAAGTATGGTTGTCCTTGAATGAGAACGGACGTCTTGGATTGAAGAACAGATGTCCTCAAGTGAGGATGGACATCCTTAAGTGTAACACCCAGAGTTTTATTGTACTAATTTTAAAATTGTGTTATGTGGATGTTCTATGATTGGGTGTTAATTTGGTTGAGTTGTAATAGTGGAAGTTGTGTGTTGTTATGGATTATTTGATAATAGGGTAAGATTGGAGGTTTAATATATAAAGTTCATTGGCAGTGCTCACGGATGCAATCGTGGTCGACCAAGGTATGAAATGTGGTCGACTAGTTCAAAACAAATTTGAGTATCCGTGGAAGCACGAACATCCGAATTGCACGTCTAGAAGCTCTCAAGTAGTATTACGATCGACCGGTGTTGAGGATGCAGTCGACTGATCCAAAGACAGTGAGGAATGTGCTGGTCTCGAGTAGTTTTGTGATTGCCTGGCATTGAGGGTGCGGTCGACCGATCCATACACAAATTTAAAGGATTTAGCCTCGAGTAGTTTTGTGATCACCCAGATAGGAGATAGCGATCGTCCGCAATAGTGTATAAATGACTTTCTGGTGAAAGGATTGGCATAGGATTCTGAAAACACGGTCGACTGAACATGAGGTTGCAGTCATCTGCAACCAATGTTAAACGATTTTTTGCAAAAGGGTGGATGTCCTGATATGTTGAAAAATAAAGGAGCGGTCGATCGAAATTTATTCTCGGTCGACCGGTATAGGAAAATTTGAATAAAAAATAGCCTTGAATCATTGTGCAATCGACCAGAATTTGTGAGGGGTCAACCGGGAATGTGAAAGGTCATCTGTAAAAAGATTAATTGTTAGGTTTTAAGAAGATAAATTGCTATGACTAAGCATAAGTGTGCCTAATATATGCAACACCTCCTGCTGGGAGTTAATTAAGAGGCAGGGGAAGGCTTATTTTTTATAGAGAATTCCCATCCATGAAGAAGCCATTGAAGACTAGGAAGCTCTCAAGAAATTGGTTCCCTGTCTCGGCTTCTTGGAGATAAGTGAGTTCTCTTCACGATTTAATAGAATTTTAAGGAGTTAGTTAGATTTATGAGTAGCAAACCATGGATGGGATGAAATAGGTCAAAAATTGAGTAGTTCTGACAGTTGGAAGTTAACGATTCTCCTTATGAATTTCAAATGAAAAACTATTTTAAAACATCTTAAGGAAAGTATAGGTTCTTAAATTGATGGATTTGGTTAAGTATAGCTTGAGGTATGGATTTTTAAAGATGGATAAAAATTGTGAAGTAAAATTTCAAATTTATGGATATTGGATTAAGTTGTTATCTTAAATATGAGTGAAGAGTTGTTCAAGCTAAATGATTATGTTAATATAAACGATGTTGGTTGAGTTTGGGTTTTAGAATTAAAAATTTTTGTTGTGTATTAGAAGTTATGCACATTTTAAGTTACAAGTGGTTGAATAAATACTAATGGAAATTAACATGTTTAAGGTGCTTTAATTCAAAGGACATAATTGGGTCAACATGCTGCATTTGTACTAAGACCCTAAGGTAAGAGATATTGTGTGTTTTTTGCCTCTTTGGCCTACATCACAAAATGTTAAGATAAGATTATGCTATTGTTTGACACATTGTGATATATGAGGATAGTATTATGATTTGATTTGATAAATTGTATGCTATCACATGATAGTTATGTTAGGAGGTATATGAGGTTATTGTTGATAATTTGAATGATTAAGATGTTGGTTCCTTAATAATGACATGTTATGATAAATGATAGAATGTGATAGGATATGGTATCTTTAGAATGATAATGTGCATTGATATGTTTATAAGCATCTTTCATGCATCGTGAAAATGTTTTTTAAGAAAGAACATAAAAGAATTTCTATGTAATGATTTTAACTAATAAACTGAAAATAGACTATATGAACGTAAATAGATGTTGTGGGTTGGAGGATTTCAGTTGACTGTCTTGTAAAAGAATGACCAAATGGCATCACTCTTCCTTGGACTAATGTACCCCAGCGGCTAGACTGTTATATGACTAAAAAGAAAGACTGAGACAGAAAATGCATGTTTTATAAAGTTGCATAACACAAGCTTTTCATTTTCATTATTACATCTCTTGTTGAGAATTAGGCTAATAGATAAATCTTGCGATATAGGTAATGACTTTATCTTGGATGAGGCAATTAAGGATTGACGATAGGGAGGGTGCAGTTGATGGAGCATAGGTGAGTTGAGCGTTTGTGTTGTTTGGTGACCTGACCGATAGGTTATGGCTCAAGATTGTATATTTTTTTGTAACATCCCTGTTATTCTTAAAATTTAAAACTTATGATTTTGAAAACTTTTTCTTTTTAAATTATAGTAGAAGACTTTTCATTTGAAAACTAGTATTAATAAGAAGTTCATAAATAATCTTCTTTTCGTTAAATCCTTTATTACTTAAAATCATGACATGAATTAAAACTTTATATCTTTAAAATCTTTACAACAGTGGAAGACTTGTATTTACAAAACCAAAAAAATCAGAATACAATTGAAAGATCTTCTATAAAACAATTACTATAATTAAGGTTCACTTCCTTTAAAAACATTATTACCAATCGTTACATTTTCTCTTTAAGCTTTTAGCCTAACTAATAGCCTAGCCTGCAACATACAAATGTCTCATCAACTTCTTCAATCCTTGATCCTATGCATACCTACATCATAGGACTTATCTATGAGCCTAACGCTCAGTAGGCAATATAAAATAAAAGTGTGCACGCAATGTTCTTTAAAACACGTAACAGTTTTCTCAATGTTCATTAATCCATTACTCTTTATAACAGTTTTCTCAATGTTCATTAATCCATTACTTTTTATAACAGTTTTGAACTTTTTACTATAACAGTGAACTTATTCTGGCAGTGAACTTGTACCTAACTGGTGAACTTAAACTAGGTCAGTGAACTTAAATTTTGGCTGTGAACTTGTACCTTACTGGTAAACTTAAACCAGATCGATGAACTTATACCGCAACAGTGAACTTGTATCATGATGGTGACCTTATTCCATCATGATGAACTTATACCATTTCTGTTTCTGTTTTGCTTATCTTTTACTTATTCGTCTTTTACTGTTATTTATTATGTGATTCATTTCCCTGTGAGAGCAACCTCTTCAATCTCCAAATTCACGTAAAACGATTTTATTTATGTTTACATTTATTCACAATTGGGTGAGAGCAACCTCGTCAGTCTCTGAACTCACCACACGGATTCGTTTCCACGTGAGAGCAACCTCTTTAGTCTCCAAACTCATGTAAAAATGAACCCATTTCTATTTATTCATTTTCATACACTAGGTTTCCAAGTCTTAAAGTTGTTGTGCAAATACAATCCTATCTAACGTGTTCATTAATCGTATCCTCAAAACGTGATCCATTACTAACTAAGGAATTGAACTTAAATCTAATAAACATACAATTCATGCAGTACTAAACAATCAACAATACATCAAGCAAATGCAAGCATCAAACAAGCACCTCCTAATTCCCGTGATGTAGGTCCTTTCAGACAAAACACATGCAATACTACTTACTTGAGTTCTTAGCTTTAGCAAGTTAGCACTTAAAGTTTCTTCTCATCAATACCTATTTATCAATCAATAATAGTTTATCAAACTCAACATTAAATGGAATAATTATCAATCCTAACTTCATAGATTAATTTCCCAATAGTGTATAATTTCTTAATATGTCCAATAGAATAATATATTAACCAACGGAGTGTAATTCCTAACCCTATACAACAGTTCAACTTTACAGGATATTCCAACAGTGACCAAGGTATAGATTTCCAATCATAGAACATGGCCTTTATTACGTCCAATGACAAATAAAAATCAACAAATTTTAAAACTCAATTCTGTCATTACTTAATTCCCACTTATGACAATTCTCAATCTAACAACCACTTTATCCAATAATTCCTCACAGTAAAACCCAATAATCATTTATGCCACAGATAACTTGCAAACCACAATCTCATCAGACAATAATCAACAATAGAATTCCTACGTAACTTATTCTTAACAAATCAGAAGATTGATATAATCGACAAATGCTTCAAAATTCAAAGCAGACAATAACATCCAGATTAATTGAAGTAAAACAGTAACCCATGCTTACAGTGCGATATCCAAAATGAAGATCGGACATACCTTTAGTTTTTTATGACTTCTTCCTCAACAATCCTCACAGACTAACCTCTCCATGAAGTTCTCAGTTTTCCCCTCTCTGTAATTTCCAAACCATTTTCTCCTTCACAATGCTTCTATCAACACTTCACAGACTCTCTCTCCAACCCTTCTCTCTCCTTCAGAAACTCCAGAATCCATAACTTTCAGAAATTCCAAAGTCCAACACTCGCCATGCAACTTCTACTTCTCTCTCTTTCTCTCAACCTCAACCAACCATTCACTCACTATCAGCTTCACAAACAAAGATCCTTCAGCAACATAAAGACCCTCACAAAATTCAGCCAAAGTGTCCCCATGGGTTTCCCTCACTGTCCTTCTTGTTTTCCTTCGCTTATATTTATAGGCCACCATCCATCAACCCTTCAGTAACCAACTAAAGGCGGAAAGATGACAAGAGAGACGCTTTGTGCATACCAAAAGCGTCAAACATCCAAGGCTTTCCATTTCCTATTGATTGATTATTGTTTCCAGACGGCTTTTCAGAACATCGGTCGATCATTTTCTCTTTAGACGATCGACCGCCAGACACAATCATCAATCACCAACCAAAGACGCCGGTTGATTGTTTCCCATAGTGAACAATCGACCGCAACTAAATTAATCAGCCACAAAATCTTATTTCCTAAACCATAGGTCGATCATGTCGGTTGATTGAATCCTTTGGATGATCGACCCCCACCAATCAATCATCTGCCACATTATTTCTTCACCAAATATAAATATATTCCAAGCAAACTACAAGTTGATCAGAAATCCTTTGGATGATCAACCTCTATGATCAACCTATCATATATATATATATTCCAAGCAAACTACAGGTTGATCAGAAATCTTTTGGATGATCAACCTCCACTTCAACCTATCATCCGCCACATTATTCTTCTTTTATATATATATACATACATACATATATATATATATACATATATATATATATATATATATATATATATATATATTCCAAACAATACATATATATTTATATATATCTATATCCATAATAAATCACTTTTCCAAACTATTCAAACCTCAATCTCTAAATTATCCAAACTATCCTTAATTTATTCTTTCATACATAAGGATATATTGTCCAAAATTCCACTTCACATTATTCTTTACTAAATCCAATATACTCTTAATTACTAACCATATTATTATTCTCAACCTTATTATATCCAAATATATTTTCCCTTGGCCAATATCTTAAATTATCCAACATTCTTCTAAGCTTAATATGAATCTAATTCAAGGTATCACAACTCACTTCTTCCAATATGTTTCTCTAGACCAATATCTTAAATTTTCCAATTTAGCTCCTATCATCCCAAATTATCACTTAAACCTTGTGCTTAGCTTGACAAAAATTCAGGATATTACATCTGTAAAACGTTTTGAAATTGAATTATAAAATGATAGAATGAATTTTTTTATGATGAAAATTGAAAAGAGTATTTTGTATTTATATTTTGTATTTATAGAGAAAGAAAGAATGATCCTTTTATATTTATTTTGAAAGAAAAGTCTTCCACTATGTTATAATTTTGATAAGATGTGTCAAACACATTTTATAACACGTTTAAAAAAAATTTAAGGAAAATGGAGCGTTACAAATGTAATATCCAGAACATTTCTATGCTTTCAATGTAAAGAGTGGTGTATGCAATGTATATTTTAGTTGATAATGATGTGTTTGGAAATGTGATATATGAGTTGAATGTATTGAAGTTATGTTATGTGGTGTAATTTGGAAGAATTACTTTGTGGCTTAAGGAGGAGTAGAGATTTAAATGCGTAAGGGACAAATTATAGGAGAAGTGGTCGACCAAATTGGGTGTGATCAACCGGTTTTGTTTAGGGGAGAAAAAAAGGGGGCTCTCGGGTAGATTTTTGGACGACCAGTTAATGACCAAAATTCCAACAAATTAGAATAAGGGGGCTCTCGAGTAAATTTGTGGTCGACCAGTTTATGAGTGGTCAACCAAAATTCCAAAAGATTGAAAAATGGGGGGCTCTAGAGTTGTTTTGCGGTCGATTGGCAAAATAGAGGTGGTCGACCAGTTTTATGGAGAAAATGTGAAATATCAGCCTCAAGAAGAAAAGTGGTCGACCAGTTGTTGAGAAGTGGTCAACCAGTATATGAAAGGTCACCAAAATTATAAAGGATGTCATGTTCTTATTGGAAGCCTTTGAAGGTGGAAACTTTAGAGCTTGTCCTGCTATGCAACACCTCTAGCTTAGTGCTGGAGAAGGGAGCAAGCCTTAGGGATTTAAAGTATTGAAGGCTTAATTTCTTCAAAAGAAAGAAAACTCTCTCTCAAGAACCTCTCCAGAGTTCTCTTTCTCTTCTCCTTTCAAAATTCAAGGTATGTTAAGTTCTTTCATGGTTTTGTTAAGAATATTATGAGGTTATGGATGTTATGATGGAAAGATGAAGTGGGAATGGAGGGAAAGGTTGAAATCTGTGGTGTTTGATGTTGGTTGTTTGTTTCCTTGAAATTTATGAGTTAAACCAATTGGATATGTTATTAAGGACACCTTAAGAAAGAAGTACGTTTTGGAAGTAATGATTTTGGTTTGGAAATATGAAAGTTATGGGAGGTCAAAGTTAGGTAAAATTTGGGTAAACCCCCTACAATGCATGTATCAAAAGTTTTTTTTTTTCTATTGCATGTTAGTGATGGATATTTCTTAATTTTGAAGGTATTGAGAAGAAATATCTGAAGTGCTGAATTTCATAAAGAACCTAAGGTAAGAGATATTCATGTGTTTGACCATTATGGTCTACATCATAAGATATTAGGTTATATTGTTCTGAAATGTTGCAATGTTGGCTGACGTGCCTCCAAAAGAGGGGTAAAAAATTCGGACCAATAAAATGGAGAAACTACAAGCAAGTAGCTCAAGCAAGTAGGAGGTGGCAGCTGCTACTTTCCAGCAGCTGCTTCAGATTAGCGACGATCCAACTTCTTCTTCCAGAGCTCCAATGAAGCTAGTTTTTGGATAGCTCACTCTCACATATGTCTATTTTGTCTCCTCCAAATTTGAGCTGAAAATCCTGTATGCAACTCGAAATCTCGCACGAAAGCTGCTCGGAGGTCGATGGGAATCGGCAGATTGAGTCTTCAGTAAAGAATGGTATGTAACTTCTGGACCCGAACTCCTTTTTTGATGATTCTTCTTTACTTGGAAACCTGATTAATATGGGGTGATTTTGATGGTGGTTTAGTGGCTTTGGTGCTGGGAATGAGGGATAAAAATGCAAGACTAATTCGGGTGGAGTCAAAGGTGAACCGATCTGCACCTTTGTTTTGATTGAACTCCACAAGGAGTGTCTCCAACCAGGTTGAGATGTGCATTTTACCTCACTTACTCTCTAGATCTACTACCTTAGAGGGAGCAGGGCAAGGAGGGACAGTAAGATCTTCAACCAAAACAAGCAAGGATTGAAGAAATGGTGGCTCACTCACTCGGATCTCTCCAAGAAGCTTGGCCGATTGTTCCTCAACAAAGAGGTGAAGAGTTTCTCTTCAAAAACTAGGGTTTTCTTTAGCAAATGTTCACTGGCTGCTCAGTAGCTAGAAATATAATATTTATAGTGCAATATGAGGGTTACAAAATTAGGGAAAAAGAAAAAGAAAACAAATGACAAATAAAATGGTAATGTGCCACTCGGCTAGGGCATTGTAAATGGCCGATTATGTCTAGCTTGAGTGGTCCATATTATCACTTCATTTCTCATGCAATAAGCTCCTTTTCTTTAACCATGCAAATCTTCAAAACACCAGCATGATATTCTCCAAAAACATCAGCATAAATTATACCAAAAAAGGATTGAACTCACGGCCTTAGTGGGAGTGTTTTTCTTGAGGGCCGAGAGGGACTTCACTTGAGGTGTCTCCTCTATGTGTCCAAACCAATAAATTGAAGGGCTTCTCCATGTCTTCAAATGTTGGTTCTCCTCCAAGATTAGCATAGAATTGATCCTCTGCAAAATGAGCAAACAAGTTAGAAATCTCCCAGGCTCTCAATCTAGTCAAGGGACCTCGTGGCATATCATCTTGATGTATTGTTTAGTAGATGGTTAGCATTGTAATGATACTTTTTGTACTCTTATGATGAATAGTTTGAACTTGGGTTTGAGGGTTGCATGAAATGCATTTACATCATGCATCATAATTAGGTATGATATGAAACTGTTTGCACACATATGCATGGTTAATGAAATGGACTGAATAAACATAAATAGGCGTTGGAGGTTGGGGAGATCAGCAACGATCCTACTTAGGAGAACTACGAGATGATGTATCTCATCCTTGGTCAAGATCAAGATGAACCATAGGATGTATCTTTTCTCTTAGACTGCCAATCTCCAATGTCTTGACTATTACATGGATATAAATTAATGGACAGAAAAGAAAGGTTCTTTTCTTTAATGCGTAAGCATTAGTATTAAGATAGCATGAGCATACATTGAGCCTTTTCATTTTATCTCTTGCTAAACATTAGGCTCATAGTTAAATCCTGTGATGTAGATGAGGAATTTGATCCAACTGATGTGAACATAGAGTGGATAGAAGGATTGTAGTACCTCCACATTTTGACCGATGGGTTGTGACTCACTAAAATGTAGAAGATGTGTAATGGATAAAGTGTGTTAAGAATCTTTTAAGAGTTTTAATGTGAAATATGTATCTTTTGAAATGTTATTTGCTTATGCTAATTCTTTCACTTTCCCTCACACATTTATATATATATATATATGACCTCAAGGAAATCAATAATAATATGATATGAAAAATGATAACGAAAATATATATATCTATGACCACAAGGAAATTAATAATAATATGATATGAAAAATGATAACGAAAAAAAAGGTCGTTACAACAAATATAGTATCAAAGCATAACCAGGTCAAAATCATTTCTATAGACTACCAACAATGCAAAACTCAATGTAGAGATGTTTCTTCAACTATAAGTTTAGTTATGTTATTTTATATTATGGAACTAGTTTGTTAGGAGGATAATATGGAAGGAGAATTGAGAAAGAATATGGACGAAAGAGATGAAATTATTGCTCAATTATTTGAGGTGGTGGAACGTCAGTTCCAATATTTGGAGTAGTTTGTTAAGCGAGAAGAAGAAAGGGAGTCTTCAAGGAAATATTTTAAGAAAATGGAAAATCAATTTTCATGGCAAAAGGATTTTGTTAAGAAGGTTCAGTTACACTTAAGGAGAGGGTAAAAGTTCAAGAGGATTGAATCTATAACATCTCGTGATTTCCAAAACCTTTTCTTTACTTAACCAAATAAAATTTTTCTTTTTAATTTATTTAAGACACACAAGAGGAAAAAAAGTTTAGAGTAAAAGCGGAAATAAATAAACAATTAAAATATACTGTTAATAAAAATTAGTACTTTTAATAAAACATTCATCTCATTTCCAAAGAGAAAATATAAACTAAAGAAAATAACTATTTTAAAATCCCAATTTATCTTCGGTGAATCATAACCCTTTAGGTCAAATCTGCTAGGTAACCCAAGTCCTCATCCTGGAATGCCCCTTCCTCTGGATTACATCCAGTATCCTGTTCATCACCTACACCATAAGCAAACTGTGAGCCTAACACCCAGTAAGAGATAAGTTGTAATATGATGCATGCATATGTCTAATTATGTCAGAAAAGAATCCACCAAATCTGTCCTTATCTCATATAATTAAACTCATACATTTAGCCAGAAAATTGGAAGTCTTTTCAACAAGGAGAATAGTTTTCGGTCAAAAACTAACTCCCAGGAGACAGGCTCTCGCATCCCAACGAGGGAAGGGTTTTATCTCGAGTCTCCCATTAGAGTCCGAACTACCTCCTCAACTCCCAATCCCCATTACGTTTATTAGTCTGGTCTCTCCCATGAAATGCCTCTCCCATGCAGTGTGGATACCAACCCATTGCGGCATCACTCCTAAGTCTATTAATATGATGCATGACATGTAATGTATGATCTAGACACCATAATACATGAATACTAAAAAGAACAATTAGGACATGCATATATTAATCACAGAATTCAAATCAGAGATTAGCATAATACTAATAGGAGCAACATGATAATCATCAGAATCAACGATCCAATAGGGAAGGAATAACATAATCAAAATATGAAACTAACAATAGCTGATATCCTCACAATTAAAGATTTAACAGTTCACATATAGCATTAAAAGAATAGTAACATGACATCCATACAATTGAAAGTCCAACAGGGAAAGAACAACAAATTCATGAGACTAATTAACAGTGGCAGCATGATAATATTCATTACTAACAAAGCATTCTTTAGGATATTTTATCAGTCATGGATCCTCTAGCATAACAAAAATACAGAACCGGGTGTCATTATAATCAGTTTCTAGAATCCAAATAATAGGGAGTAGTAACCACTGTACAAAACAAGGTATTATTATCATCAATTCCTTGAATCCAATTAATCAGAGAGTAGTATGTAAAGATCCAACATATACTATCAAGCCAAATCATCAGTTCAATCACAAGTAAACACAAGCAGAACACATCCTATACTTGTGGTGTAGACCTTGATGTGCCCCAGGGTCCGATCAATAGGGGTCGAGCCAAGAAGCTTATCTCTTTCCTAACTCGTTTTTATTTTGCAGGTAATATCAAAGTTTGAGATTCTTTAGAGGAAACATCTCACGAAGACAAAGGAGTTCCTTTTCACGTTATCACATAGGTGCATTCGCCACCGAACGGATAACACGTTATTTCTGCCTCGAAGGTTCCATGAAGTGTTGAAGGTCCAAAGAGCATTATTAACATTTGATTACCATCTTTGTTGATTTAGAAATAGACTTGTTTCTGGAAATTTTAATTGTTTTCTTTATGTTGTTTTGTCTTTTGGTAAGTGTTTGAGAGGTGCGCGGTTTGCATGCAAACCACGCCCTCATGCCGAAATTTTCACTTAGGGTTTGTATACCCTCTTTTGGAATGAGAAGTCACTTTTGATAAAATTGAAAAACTAGCTCTCTTCCTCAGTGGAGAAAACCCGCGGCAACCCTCCCTCATTGCCGATTCATCCATAGCCCTAGCTCAGCCATCTTGAAGCTTCTTGGCTGAGCTGGAAGGGTTACTATCTCCTCCAATACTTCCCCTTCAAGGTATTGATTGTGGTGTGGAGATAGAAGAAGATCTTCAAACCCTTGGAGAGTGCTTACCGCCACGGTCAAGCCATTTTTAGTCGCCCCTCTCACTTAGGAGGTTCGAGGACTCCACGGTTTCTTCTTGGTTTTCTTGAAGTTTCTTTCAAGTCTTTCTTGGTCCTTCTTGTTCTATTCTACTGTAAACAGGTTGCTACTATCCTATTTGGTGATTATAGTTAAGAGTTTTATGTCAAGATTGATTCTTGAGTGGATTACTTGTTTATCGCAAATCTGCCTTTGTTCTGTTGCTGTTGGAACTTTGTGATTGTGACTGTATTTTGATGGCCTTGCGCTTGTCCTTTTGATTTTGTTCCTTCTGCTGATTTGTTCTACAATTAGTCAAGTTACTCCCTTTAAAATTTGGTATTCATTGGTTGTATGCAAGTCGAGATATTTCCGTTTGAATTCTTGTTGTCAAATCTGCTTGGGTGAAACCCTAGATTGTGGAGTTGTATTGTTTTGATCATAACTAGAGATTCCGAGTGGTTTTTGCACTGCAATTTTGATATGATCTGCCTGATTGTGTTATTTTGGTGACCTCCAAAAACCAGCTGTGGTTCACGTGTGGATTGGGAGATAAATCTATTTGAAGTTGCGAGTTCAGATTATTACGGTTTGTGGACGATTTTCTAACAAGTGCTCTTAGTGATCCTTAGAGCACATCATTTGGTATCAGAGCCGTGCTCACGTTTTCTTGCTATTATTATTGGAATTATAGTGGTTTATAATGAGTACTAGAAGTGGAGCTCATTATCATAACCCTAGAGATATGAGGAATAATCCAAGTGCACCACCCGAGGAAGTTCATGAGCAAACTAAGCTGAGTATGCGAGAGATGTTTGAAATGATCCTTAAGCTTCAGCAAAAGATTGAAGCTTTGGATAATGATAATGTCCAGGGTCCTAGAACTCCAAGACCTAGAAGAAGGATTAGTACGTCGATTGATTCAAGAGGTCAAGATGCTAGTTCATTGGATGAAGATTGGGAGGAACCCGAGGAGAGGGAATCGCCTAGCCCAAGAAGGAGATCTAATGGCAAGCATGACATGAGGCATATTAAGGTCTCTATTCTGCCTTTTAAAGGCTCTAGTAATGGTGGTGATTTTCTAGAGTGGATTGAGAAAGTGGATCAAATTTTTGAATGTTATGATTATTTGGAAAGTAAGGAAATTCAGGCTTGCTCAAACATATTGTGATAGATAGATTGAGTGGATTAACCGTCGACATGGCAAGTGGGTAGAATTTCTTGAACGCTATCCATATATTATTAAATAAAAAAAGGGAGAAACTAATCAGGTCGCAAATGCTCTTTCTAGGCGGTCTGTTTTGTTGACGGAACTTAATGCAAGACTTTTTGGTCTAAATTGGATTAAGGAGTTATATTCTGAGGATAAAGATTTCGGAAGTATCTATCACAATTGTTTGAGCAAGCCTGAATTTCCTTACTTTCCGAATAATCATAACATTCAAAAATTCGATCTACTTTCTCAATCCACTACTAGAGCCTTTAAAAGGCGGAATAGAGACCTTAACATGCCTCATGTCATGCTTGCCATGAGATCTCCTTCTTGGCTTAGGCAATTCCCTCTCCTCGGGTTCCTCTCAAACTTCATCCAATGAACTAGCATCTCGACCTCTCTTGTATTTTTGCTAGGTCAACTAAATTACCACTCTTAGAAATCTCATGTCTGAGGAAACTGACTTTGTCTAGCCAGAATTCACACTTAGAGAATTTTGCATATAGTTGATGTTGATCTAAGATAGATAGGGAAATTTTGAGATGTTCACTGTACTCTTCTTCCGATTGAGAATAGATTAGAATATCGTCAATGAAAATGATAATAAACTTGTCAAGATAGTCCCTGAAGATCTGGTAGATCCATAAAGGCTGCAGGAGCATTGGTCAACCCGAATGATATCACCAAAAATTCATAATGTCCATACCTTGTTCGAAACGCCGTCTTATATATATAATCTGGTTTAACCCTCAGCTGATAATATCCTAAACGAAGGTCAATCTTTGAAAACACGCAACCACCTTGCAATTAGAAGAAGGTATGGACAACATGTTTTAAGCTAACCCCAAGAACGAAATCGTGTGGGCTTCAACCCAAAGTGGACAATATTGTATTAGGAGCACCGGGGGATGTTACAAATGGTATCAGAGTGAAATCTCAATCGGAAGTGTGGCCTACGAGGACGTTGGGTCCCAAAGGATGGGAGATAGTGGCAACCCACCCTATGAAGGTTATGAAAGGCCTAGATGTAGGTCCCACCCATATCAGTGGAGGTGCACAATCCTACATTGCTTGGGAGAGTAGAAAATGCATGGTTTACAAGTAGGGTTCCCTTCCCTACCTATTATAATGCATTTTGGGCTAACTCTAATAACAAAACCGTGCAAACTTCTGTCCAAAGCAGACAATATTGTACTGGGAGCATCAAGGGATGTTACAAAGGACAAAAATTGTGGAACGACAATTTCAACACTTGGAAAGATTTATGAAAGGCTGAACGTGGAAATTACAAGAACAGAGAAACCAGCGGTTGGCAGTTCCCGACGATTTAGAGTGCAAAAAGTTTTGATGACCAAAGTAGTCATCTTTTGAAGGAGATGATTGTGATCCAACAAGCTTCGAAGGATAGAATCGAGTAGTAGACAGTATGTTTGAACATGCTAAGGTCGAAGTGCAAGCAAAATTTATGAGAAAATTACGCTTATTGAGTTTCAAGTCATGAAGTTCAAGGAGAGTAATGGAAAAATAGTAAAGGAAATATAATGTTAATGGCTAAAGGAAGGCCAACTAGATATAAGAAGATCAAAGAGAACTCACATTGAGGGTGAGTCACAAAAAAACGAGAAGCATATTCAAAAAGACACATCGTTTAGAAGAGAAAATGTTGACAGTGCCAAAGACGTAAAATAGATCAGTTTAGAAGGTGTCTTGCTGATTCAAAATGATGTTTTTGGGGTAATGTGGGTGTTCATTCTGCCAATGATTGTCTGGTTTTGGCGTGAGGAACAGAAAAGGATTGCATCAAGGATGTTTTCTACTGTGGAAGATTCAAATGAATATGGAATTTGGCGAGTAAGACCGACATTTTGGTGCGCAAAGATGTTTTGGAAATAGTGAAGTTGGTTGTTATGCAAGGATTTACTACACACCATCTGATGAAAAGGAAGAAACTTGGAAAAGATTTCTTTTTTGCAATAAATGTAGGTGAAAATCAGATGACTTGGACGTGAGTTAGTGATTTTGCTAACTTCTTATATTTTGTAGAAGTAGAGATAATGAAATCCTCAAAAAGTTTGCATAGTGGTATGATGTAAGAAGTGATTACGTTAAGCTAAATTTCAAGGAAGAAATTTATATAAGGAGGGAGGAATGTAATACCCCGATTTCCTGAGACATAAGTAAGTGAGAATAATTGAAAAATTTATTGGGTGTAGTAAGATTATGGGGAAAATTATTAATGATTTGATTGGTGGAAAATTAAGTTAGGGAATAGAATCGGAGAATTTAAATTGGACCTACAATTATCATCAATCAAATATTTGGAATAAGTCCAGAATTAGAATTTGGGTCAATTAATATACAATACATATATTTATCACATACATACATTAATTGAATAGATGAAGTTAAAATAAAAGTAAAGGGTTAAAAATGGAAAGAAAGAAAGGTTGAACTGGTTCATCCTTGAACCGGTCTGGTTGAAGACAAAAAAGGTTGATGGAAGAGGGAGGACCAAACTGGTTCACGATTTGGTTCACTCTTCACATTTAGGGTTGCCTGTGGCCAAATTGCAAAGAGGGAGTGAGGAGATCGAGTGAGGTGATTTGTTATCTTCTTCCGTGAATGGCGAGCGACGAGCGTGGAGGAGAGGTGACTCTCGCTGCCGAAATCTTCTCTACACAGTGAGTGGGCCACGATCAGGTGGTGACGCGTCAGAATGAAAGGCAAGCACTGCCCTACCTGTGGGTACAAAAAATGCGAACCTAGGGCTGAGAACATGGGAGGGAGGTTTGGGTCTTTGTGAGCGAGCAGGAATGTCGCAGCGCCTCAGCTAGAAGGAGATGGCACGAGCAAGGTTCTCCAGCACCAGTGTGAGGTAGGTCTCCTATGTATTGGATTCTCGGCCTCCAATGCCAATTGTATGAATTGTTTGGGTTTTGATACATTCATTTTATGTTTTGTTTTTGGTTGATGGGGATTGTTGTGATTATAGTTACGGTCATTATGATTGGATAATAAAATGTAAATTATTACTTACGGTGAAGTGTTGATTGAGGAAGAATGTATTAAGTCACTGTTGAATTGTGATGCCGAAAAGTAAAGAGATTATAGAGGAAAGTTATGGGTATTCTACCGTTGTTTGGATTAAACTATTAAGTTGACTTATATTGATGAAGCAGTTTCATTTAGGAAACTCTAGTAAGTAATGTATAAGAATTTAAGGTATAAAAGAGAATGAGATTAATAAGTTTCGTTTATTGATAATTATATGTTATTTATTTGTGAAGGTACTAAAAAGGGAAGAAAGGATAACAATTACGTGCTTATACGCGTTAAAGCTTCGACGTAAGAAATAGTGCATGTATTTGGACAGTGAAGGCCTATATCATGAGATTAGGACTTGTTTGTTTAAATTGCTTGTTCTGAGATTTGTGATATATGCTAGGTTGATAGATTATATTCATGTCTTGTTGATATCGCACGTATTGCTTTAGATTCATTCCATGTTAATATCACACGTATTGCTTTAGATTCATTCCATGTTGATATCGCACATATTACTCTTTGTTGATTGTGATTCCTGTTAATATCGCATGTATTGTCATCCACTATATTGTGATACATGAGTTTTTACTCTCTATTGATTGTGATTCCTATGATCCATGTTGTTAGAGCATTTATAAGCATTGCATGAACATGCATCATGATAATAGACATAAAGGTGATGCCATATTGCATTGGTGTTCACATTACATGGGAGAGACCTTTCGTGGGAGAGACTGGACTTAATAAATGTAATGGGAATTGAGGGTTAGGGAGGTAGTTCGGACTCTAACAGGGAGACTCGAGATTAAACCCTTCCCTCGTCATGATGCTAGAGTTTGTCTCCTGAGAGTTAGTTTTTGGTTAAGGGCTATTCTCCTTGATTGGACTATAACCGCGAGACTCTAGATTAAACCCTTCACTCTATGGGATGCGAGAGCCTGTCTCCTAAGTGAAAGTTCACTCCCAATGTCCCAGCTCAATGTAAGAGTTTAAATGATATGAGACTATGAGTAAAATACAGATTGGGTGGATTCCTTTCTGAAATAATCAGACATGAACATGCATCATACTGCATTTCTATTTCTTGCTGAACGTTGGGCTCATGTTTGTCTCATGATGTAGGTGTACGCACGAGAACAAGTTAAGGAGCAGTTAATGAAGGATCACGTGCTGATCTTGTGGTTGGCTAGGCTAAAGGCATTAAAAGAAAATGATTGTAAAAGGTTTTGTAAGAGAATGTAAAAGGTTTATTTATTTTATACTTCAAATAATTGGTTTTACTTATAAAAGCTTTCCACTGTGATTTGTAAAAGGGTTTTATGAAGGAAGAGTCTTCCACTAATTTTATAAAAAGAAAGACGTTTTCAAAAATTTTAAATTTCACGCGTTTTCAAATGTAATAAATACTTTGTCGCTATAGAATTGATCCTTAGAAGATGGAAGGCAACAAGGAAAAGAGAAAATTGTTCGAATGGAGTTTAAGATCAACCAATGCTCAAGATGTAAGAAGAGTCATTTTGGTGAATGTTTGGCTGGGTTCGGATGATGTTTTAAATGTAGTAAGGTTAGACATTTTGCAAGAAAATGTCCAACATTACATGGGGAAATAAGGAAAGGTGCACCAAGGGTCTCCTCTTCCATTAAAAATGTGGATGAAGATCCACCAACTGGAATGTGAAGAGGAAATTTTTTATTAGGTTAGATATGTAGATAGATCAAAAACTATGTATCTTCTATATAGTTTGTTCAAAGTTATGATGTGAATAGTGATGCACCTTAAAGCCCGATTACTCATGCTTGAGCAAAGGATATCATTAATCTACTAATGATTTATTATTTTGCAGGTGACCTCACATTAGAGGGACGTGAAGAGAAGTTTATTCATGAAGATAAGGAGAGTCCACAACTTTCACCTCATTTGGTGTGCCCTTGCACACACCTGGCTAACTAGTTCACCCGAGGCAACATTGGAGCTCAAATTGCCGAGCCTAAAAGCGACTCCTTAGTTAAAGATGTGTTATTTTTATGATTTGAAAACTTTTATGAAATTAATTATAATTGAACTACTAGATTTTGGATGTATTTTGGTTAGATTTAGGTTGATTAAAATGTTGAATTTTTTGGAGTACTTGGCTAGCATGTTAGCTGAGTCCTCATGGGTGTTTTTTGTTTAGAAGGACAAACTTGTAATTTTCCTTCAAGCCAGCCTTAAGGGAGTACTTAATCTCCTTAAGGGTGACCTAATCTTCATTTTAGAAAATTGAAAGTTGCTGTTGCAACTTGTTTTGGAGTTCTCTCCCAAATGTAAACCAGATTCTCGTCTGGGGTCAAACCGAAGGCTTATTTTCCAAAGACTTCCATCCTCACGTTCTTCCATTCTTGGAGGTTTGGATTTTATACTGAGTTTCTTGTAGTAACTTGTTCGAGTTGCTCATTGAGAGAGAAGAGCCAAAAGAGTTGGAGAGGCTTTTTGTCAAAGAATCCATTGAAGTCACGGTTCTCGACTGTGGGGAATCTGCGGACCACTTGTAAGTTTGTGTCTGTTCTGTTCATTTAAGGGTTTGTTCCCCTCTGGATTTTGATCAATTTGATGTATTTTTGGCAATGTTTGGATGTTAGCTCACAATTTTGTGCATTGTTAATTGGAGGTCGCTTAAACTGTTTTTGTGGAGACTGTTTTTGGACAGAATAAAGTTTTGGGGATAACTCTCGTTCCATAACATTTTTTATTGTGAATCTTGAACTAGATCATTTTTTTGGCATTTCTTGAACCCCGGCAAATTTGGTGACCATTGGTTTTCAGAATTGAGAGCTATAGCATTTTCAAATCTAGTCACGGAATATGTTATGTAATTCTGTTTTTTGGCCAGCAACTTCCAGAAAGCATAGCTCCATTTGTATTGTGAATTTAAGCACGGTTTTTAGAGACGACGCTTATTTTTCTGATTACTAGTTGCCCTCCAAAATTGACGTCAATAGGCCTTCAGAAACAAAAATTATTGACTCTTTTATCTAGTGAGCCGAAACTATCTTTGTTGATTCTATTTATGGGCAGTGTGTTGTTATGTGGATAACTCTCGTTCCATTGTGAATTTGATCATGAATTTTGGATTGACTCTTTTCCATTGATAGTTCTTTAATCCCTACAAATTTGAGAATAATTGGTTGTATGCATAGGGAGTTATCATCTTTTCAATTGGAGTGATCTATTTTGGTATTGGTCGATTAGCCCTGTACAACATTTTGTGAATCTTGCATCCCGTGGTGCATTAAATAGTTTTTACTCCCTATGATGTGGTTCCATAAAATAAAAGATATGGCTATTTCTGAAAATGAGAATGTGTAAATGATGAAATAAAGAGGACTATTAAATGTTGGTGAATTTTTGCAAAACAGTTTCCAAGTGGGGAAAATTTAAGTAAGTAAATTAAGTTGCAAAATTAAAAAGGGTCTCTAGATGAACATAGTCTACTGTAGAATTGGTTGGGTCAACCAAACAAATTTTCCTGTACTTATGTTGCGGTGGCTCACAACTTGACAAATTTAAGAAAAGCGATAGACCACTACTCATTTTGCATCAGAGAAAACCTAGGTCACCGGCAAAAATTTTTGGCGATTTCCTCAAACCCATGTTAATCTGGCACTCTAGTTCTGATTTCAAGGTTAAAATGTGTGCTAATATCGATGCTCGACTGGTCAACCAGTTTTGCCAGAAAACATCTGTTTCTGCGCATTTCTCCCAATATTTGACTCCTAATGACAAATAACCCTGTATAAACCCTAAGCAACCAATTTCAACTAGAAATTTCCCCAGGATTCAAGTTTTTAAGCTTGAATACGAGGCCCACGATGTCAACCCTAAAACCCTAAAATCAAAGACGAAAACTTACCAATTCTCAAACTGCCTTCACAAAGGTTACTCAATTGGACAATGGGAACACGAATCCGTCGTTGGAAGTCAGATACACTTTGAAAACTTATCAATTCACAAACCACCTTCACAAAGATTGCTCGATTGGACGACGGGAACATGAATCCGTCATTGGAAGTCAGATACACTCCGATCGGGAATCAACCCTCCCTCTCCTCGTCTCCTCCTCGGCCGCGTGAAATGAAGAGAAATCTTCTTAATTTCTCTTATATAAAAAAATATTTAAATTAAAAAAATATATTAATTATATTAAAACATATAATTTATAATAAACTTAATTAAATTTCTGATTTAAAACCTAATTCAAATCCCGATTCGTTTAAAATAGTAACCTAAAATAAATCTTTAGTCAAATTAATTTACTACAACATTTTTTCAATTAAATTATTGCTCAGAAAAATCTAATTTGACTATTTGACTTAAAAACACACATGTGGCAGCTAAGCAACAAAATTGGTCAACTCTTCAAAACTTGACCAAAAATTTCACGAAAAATTTACACATGGAATTTTAAAATTATGAAAAATCACAGAATTTACAATTTTGATATTGTATTGGAATTTTGGACAAGTTATGAAGACAGTAAGGTTGGAACAGAGAATGTTTTTTGCATGAACCGAATTGAATGGTTTTACTCATTAAGTCGTTTTGATATTTTGAACAATTAAGTGGAGTGTTGGATATTGATATTAATCCTCTGTTAGACAATTAAGTGGAACTTTGGACAATATAATATGCCCTATTTTGGACAATTATGCATGACAAAAGTATTTGAACTTATAAATGAAATTAACGTGATTAATTATGGATATTGGGAGTTTAGGAATCAACAAAAGTGATTGATGACTATATGGATACTAACAAATATTGTGATACGTTTTAGGTCCTGCAACTCAAGGAGATAAACCAAATAAATCCTAAGACCCCAAGGTAAGTAATGATTGCATATGTTTAGCCTAACGACCTACATCACAAGATGCTAGGATTTAAGTAATTGTGATTGATGTATTGATAATATTAATGATTTCGATAGTATGTTTGATATTGTTGTTGTTTTAATATTGTTGATAAGGCTGTGAAATGAGTTTTGATATTATGTTGGTTGAGGATGTGAGAGGTATTAATTGGAAATGTGAGATGAGTTATAATACTAAGTTGTTTAAGAATGTGAGGGGGTAGAATTATGTTGTCGTTGATCGAGGATGTGTTTTTTTTTTTGTATATTCATACATCATGATTTTCACAAAAGAATGAAAGTGTTTTACATGTTTGTGTTTCAACTAAGAAAGATTTAAACTGATATAAATGTACATAAATTTCCTTGTATGGGCAGGGCTAAAAGACGAATAGAAAAAAAGAATACATGACTGACAAAGAAAGAAAGAATGGGATCGTGTAGGGGTTGGGATTGACTAGATCGTATTTATTATTCCCTAGACTATACCCCAACGATCTGGGATCGTTTTGGGGTTAGGATTAATTCGATTGTATTTATTATTCCCTAGATTGTATGTAATACCCATAATCAGGGTCACAATAAGCGTAAAATGAAGATATATTATTTTATAAATTTGGGAAAATTTTAATTTAGGACACGGAATTGAAGAATTTAAATTGGACCAATAATCATTGTCAAGCGATGTTCGGAATAAGTCAGAAGTTGGAAGTTGGTTGATTAATATATGGTGCATATATTTAATACATACATGTATTATATATTAATTAAGTAAATGAAATTAAAAATAAAAATGGATTTAAATTAAAAAGAAGAATTAAAATAAAAGAAGAAGGATTTAAATAAAAGGGAAAATTTGGAAGTAAAAGAGGGGAGAATTAGAAACGCCCCGCAACCATTTTGATGAGGGCAGTCGCAAGCTTGGACCGAGCCGAAAGGGAGGGGAGACAATTTCCGCGGAGAAGTCTTCCTAGCAAGCTGGGGACTCGGCGATGAGGGAGAAGCGGCTCCCGTGGCTGAAAGTTTTCTTCATAGTGAAGGGCGTGGTCAATAGGCGACACGTCGGACGGTGAGAATGGGAGAGTGCCTGAGTCGGTGGGAACAGGGCTCCTGCGTGCTACGATGTTTGCAGCGCCTAACCGACGCGAATGGTTTTGCGAAGCTGGAAGGGGATTTCGAAGCGAACGGAAGTGGCAGCATTTTCTCTGATTGAGTTAAGGTTTCCCTTTGTTTTGATTTCTCAACCTCTAATGCCAAGTGTTACGAATTGGTTGGTCTTGAGGTGTTCCTTCTCTGGTTGTTTTCTGTTGATGGGTATTGTCGTGGAAATGGTGCTCCGTTGTTGGGTTACTCTACATGTGGATTTACCGTGACGATCCCAGGGGCGTGGCAATAATTTTCCCCGTTTATATAACGTGCTGAATTTCAGAAAATAAAAATATATTGTATTGCATGGCAATATTTGGTTAGATTAATGTCGTGTAAGCGTATGGAAAATTATTGGGTGTGATTAAGGTATCAATTTTAGTGGAAATTGTACAATTCAGGTTTTCGGACGAATCACGGTCGAATGTGGTCTTGGAGAGTTTGAATCTGTCCGATTTCACTGACTTTTCATACGACTCATGGTCGAGGCGCGGACGCCTTTCCTCGACCGAAAAATGGGATAAATCAAAGGAAAGAAATAAGGACTGAACCGGTTTGGTTCGGCTCAGTCCAAAAATAATGGGATGGCCAGTTTTTAGTTAAAGGAAGAAAAAGAAATAGAAGAATAGTTGGAATTGGAAATTTAGAGAGTAATTAATAAGGGAAGATTTATGGAATTAGTTAAAGAAGGACTAAATGAATTGAATTATTGGAATATAGAAAATTAGGGGGGAGAAGTGAACCTGTTCGGTTGAGGACATAAGGGCCCGTGGCCATTTTGTGAAGAGAGAACAGAGAGGAGAGAAGGAGAGGGAGACGAGGGAGATGAAGGAGACCAAGAGCGAGAGTGATGAGAGAGAGAGGCGAGCGCAATGGTGACCTCGGGACGGCTGGGTCGTGCATTGTCCAACGAGTATCGTGCAGAATGGTGCTGCTTTGCGGGATGGTTTGGTGAGAAGCTTCAGGTCGTCAGTGTTGCGTTGGGTCAGGCGAGCTCCAATGCTCTATCAATTTCAGGTGCCTGGTGATGCTCGGCGGCGATGGAATGGCAATGGTGAGGAGGATTGGCGTCGAGGTGGCTGTGATTTCCAGACTCGGGTCGAAGGGCAGGGGCTGGCGATTCGCGAGGAATGGGTGGGGTGGCTTGCGATTTGGACTGAACCCGTCCATCCATTGCTAGTTCTTGCTCTGAAGAAATCGACAGTGGGGACGTATGTGAGGAATGGTGTAGTGGTAGGGCATGGCTTGGGGACACCAACGGGTGTCTGTGGCAGAGGTAGGATAAGGATGGCCTCTCTGGTGAAATTGAAAGGTAGAGGGGAAAGTTGGGAGGAGAAATGCTCTCGGGTGTGCTGAGCTTCTGGAGAAAAGGGAGAAGAAAAAATTGAGGAAGTGAGGGAGAGTGAAGTGCCCTCGGGTGATGAGGAAAAGGTGAGATGAAGGGAAAGAAACTCTCTCTGGAGAGTTGTGAAGCTGAAGAAAAGAGTGAAATGAGAGAGAGACGAGTGAGCTGCTGTCACGTGGGGGAATGGCCGAGAGAAAACTAAAGAAAAAGGGGAAGGGGTTGCAGGGATGTTGGAAGCTGCTCCTAGGTATTCTTCAGGTATAGGATTTCCTCTTATGTTTATGGATGTATGGTTTATGTTAGGACTTATGCTTTGGATTTTCTAGAGAAAATTGATGAATTGTCTACTACATGCATAATAGCAGTTTATGCTCCCTGTTCATTTGCCGCAGCATATTTGATTTCTTGTGATAATTACTGCTCGGTCAATTTGGTTGTTCTGGGGTGGGGTGTGTGTGTGTGTGGATTATTGCTTGGTAAGTATGCTTGTTGCTTAAGGACTTTATGCTTGACCGTGAGGATGGTGTATGGTTTTGTTAAAAGGGTACATGGATATGTTTAAATTATGAGTGGCCACTTGGTGCTATGCAGGCTGTTGCATGTTAAGTTTATTATTGAAGACTGTTAAATGATTAGTTGGATTTGGATTGTGAGATTCTGTTAAGTAATGAATAAGGATTTATGGTTCGGATTAATTTATTGGGATATGTTAGGTTCTGTTTTGGGTGTCAATGAGTTCCTAGAATTACTATGTAGTTAAAGATGGGAAAAGAATGAAATTAGTAAGTTGTGATTATTAATAAGTAAATGTTATTGAATTGTGAAGGTATCGAAAAGAGAAGAAGGATAATCATTAACTACTAATGCGTGTTAAAACTTTGAGGTAAGAAATTGAGTAGAGTCGTTGGCTTGTGGAGGCCCTACACATAAGCTATGTCTTTTCCTTGATTATTTTTTAGCGTTTCTACTGTGCTGCCTTATTTATTATGTCTATGTTGTTCGCACGTTATTAATTCAATCTCTAAGCATGTTTAGGATGTTAACATATTGTTATTATTTCCTTTAAACTGCCAAGCATGTCTATGTTGTTATTGCTTTCTTTAAATTACCAAGCATGTCTATATCATTATTGTTTTCTTTAAATTATAAAGCACGTCTGTATTATTATTGCTTCCTTTTAAATTGTCAAGCATGTCTATATTGTTATTATTATTTTTTTTTAAATTACCATGCATGTAACACCCCGACTTATTGAGTTGGATAATTATCAGGGTATTACTAAGGATGTGTTTGGAGCATTAAGTCTAGGGGTATTTCTGTTACGTTTTTCCTGTGTACGCAATGTAATTAAAGGATGAGGTGATTAGAGCATTACATTGCGTATTTATACATGTTATTTATGATGTGTATTTATGGGGAAAGTGTTATGAGATAGGAGTTAAGTGGGAAAAAGGTGAGGAAAGGTTGTACTAGGCATTTTTGGATGCCTGCAGACAAGTTATATCTTCCACAAGTGCATTGCGTGGCATCCCTGATGCTTGGGACGCACCAGGATGGGAGTTTGCCTCCTGATGTGTCTGGAAGTCGACTTTCGAACGCATGCAGATGAGACATGTCGTCCAGAAGTGCATTGCACGTCACCCCTTAGCTTTGGGACGACTCAGGACGTGATTTTGCGTCCTGACTTCACTGTGTCGCGAACTTCTGACAAGTATGGAAGAGTGCGGACGTGGATTAGCCGCGTCTGATTTGAATCTATCCAATTTCTGGACACTTTCGGACGCATGCGGACGCCATATCGCGTCTAGATGTCACTCTCGGATGAGTCTGAAAGAGTACGAACATGGATTAGCCGCGTCTAATTTGTCTCTGTCCAATTTTGGGGCAAATTCGAACGTGTGGGGAGGCTTCATGCGGACGCCAAAACGCGTCTGAATGTCATCTGCGGACAATACGGATGAGGATGGGGATGCCATTTCTTGTCCGTGGCCACGATTTAGCCTTAGATATTTTGCACATGTGGATGAATGCGGACGAGACCAGTGCGTCCGCACTCGTCCGAAATAGCTCAGACCTACGAAAAATTAGGGCTTAAAATATTAGAAACTTGTCGTATAGTCCATAAATTAACGACATGGGGACGACGAATCCATGCCCTCCCACACCGACGACCATGAAGCAACGACCGAAGCCATGCTGAAAGCCATCCCCTCCCGTTTCCTTGGTAGTGTACAATGTCCCCTCTCCTCGTATGACTTCACGCCATCCTTCCCTCCTTCTGTCATTGAGTCTCTTCCCTTTCAAATTGAGTTTTCTCCCTCCAACGAGAGAAAGTTCTGTGAGAGGAAATTTTCTATGAGTGTGTGAGTAGTGTATTACGTGAGTGTTGAGGGCGATATGTGGGTGATTGTTGGAGCTGCTGGTGCTGCCATCCGTGAATTTAGTTCTTCAACTTAAGTAAGGAAATATGGGTTTCTTGGCCTGTGGAGGCCCTACACCACAAGTAGAGTGCGTGAGTGTGTCTACTTGTTGTTGATAATGTAGAATACTAGTACTCAGTAGATTATTATTTTGCTCTGTGATATCTCCTTTGTTGATTTCATTGGTTGTTCCTTCGTTGTTAGCTTGTGATTGGTGTTCTGTAGATTTTGGTTAAGCTTTGTGATATTTCCCTTTTGTTGATGTGCTTGTTTTATGGTCTGTGTTGTGGTTCAAATGCCTTGGTTGATAAAGAGATGATGAATGCTAAAAGGTGACGAATGGTTAACGTGTGAAATGAGGAATGCCTACTATCTATTTACTTGTTGTTTAGTAAAATCTCTGTGTAAATTTAAGTGCTATAATTCCTTCGTTCGCATTGTTAGTGTTGTTTTGCCATTGGTTCGGTTCCTTGTTGTTTAGTTAAATCTCTTTCAGTCAATATATATATATCATTCTGTGATATTTCCATGAGCATGTTAATTAACTAGTTTAACTAATCAATAGTTGTTAATCACTTCCGTGAGCATGTTAAGCAATCAAGAAGGTTAACCAACTTAATTAATCTAAGCATGTAAATCGACTAATAATTGACTAGAACTATAATCGTAATCTTCCTTTGAGCATGTTAATCTAACTAGTGTAATTATTCCTTGAACATGCTAATTAACTAACTAGGACAATTAATTAGACAAGTGTCACGACCCGATGACAGGCTTGGCAGAACCGCCGGGTCAGGCGACCCGATCCTCGTAGAGAACCCGATCACCCAGCCCAAGGCGTGTGTTTTAGCATAAGACTTATAAGTATTTAATTCGGCCCAAGATGATATGGGCCTAGGTCCGAATAGAGATCACGAGAAAATAACGGTGCATAAATTAAAATGAAATCCAAGTACTATGCAACAAGTCCAAACCAACAGTGTTTAAAGTTTACAGACAAAATGTAATTATCCTCACCAAGTAACGATAAATCGCTCAAAGGAATTAACAAAACACTTCAACTTCTGATCCTTAGCTGCTCTTGCCTTTACCTGAAGTTTTAGGGGAGGAGTCGTTTGGGATGAGTGACTAACTCAGTAAAGTATGGCTATACTAGATGCACCTCATGCAAAACTAGTTTTTCTGTGTTTTCAAATCAGGGTTATGTTTCTCATTTTTACCGTACATGAATTTTTAAATCGCTTCAAAACTCTGTCATTTTATCAAACCGGCCCAAGGCCATCGATGAGGCTTTTCTCGAAAACTTGCTGTATAAATAGACAGATATACCTCGTAAAATAGGCTAACATCGTTTTCCAATCTGAAAACGTCATCAATGAAAAGGGGTGGTCACTCATGGACTCACCCGCCACTCAGCATAGAAAAGGTGGTCACCCGTCGGCGTCAACACCTTATGAGACAGGAGGAAGTATAAATGACGGTGGTCCGTAGATCCAACACGTCACCCGGGTTGTTTGCTAGAATCTCTGCGTCGGTACAGCCAATATAAAGGTTTCAAATAAAATGGCGAGAACTCTGCAGTGACAACCCGTACAATAAAATAGAACGGATACAGTTGTTCGCTATATGGAGGCTTAGAATAAACAAGTCTCTGCGACTGACAACCGTCGGATCCGTGTGACAAAAACTCTGGCCAGGTTTAGGGGTTTGCAACCCAAGGAGACGTCATCACTCTCCCATACGAGATTTACGACTTTCAGGAGTTTCAACCTGAGGACACGTCACCAATGCCCCACCTATATTTTTTGCACGTCAAACAATCAACCAGCACGCAGCAGAAGGTATCAAAAGGGATAGCTAATCCATCCCTCATTATATGCACAATAAATTTCAAACCATGTACGAAATTAAACGTGAGAAAACATACTACTAATAAAAACTGACGTGCTGTCGAACAGTCCCCGTCATTTTTCAAGTGTGGTATTCCACAAAATAATTATTTTGGAAAACGGGATAGGATGCAATGTAACGCAAGAGGTATAGAAATCCCTACCTCGACGACGGTCTGCCTTACCAACCAGAGCAACCAATTACGCAAGAATCGTATCACACTCGCTGAAATCATCCAAGCCTGACAAAGGTATAAACGTGGGAATTTATGAATTAATTCCATAAAAATAAAACAGAGGGCCCTATACCAAGAATAGGGGCCCAACCGACGTGTAACAACTCATCTAATCCAAACAAAAGTCTTGTATCACTCGATAAACTAACAGATCATCATCCGAACAACATTCAATCCTTAACATATTGTGCAACACTTGAACAGTTAACAATATCACAAAATATCTCTCAAACTTAAATAGGATCAACTTTATCACATGAATAACTATAATAGAATCTCAACCCAATTCATTATTTCACAATAGACACAAACTCAATATCTATCTCCAATTACAATCTCCAATAACAATTTAATCCATTTTTCAAGATAGCAATCCAAGTTAGGATCTCCAAGTCCACAAACGACAAACAATAGCAAAAACAATACAAGCTATCAACCTCGATATTGTCCAACAAGCAATTAAAGAACCAATTAAAAGTCTCCCAATCATCAACTTCTCATTCTCAATCCTGCAATAAATCTATACAGTTTCTAAATGGTCGTCTCAAACAAAAACCAAGTAACACATGGAACATTTATTCATTTGGCCGAATTGTAATCTCAAATAGGAACCAATCCTTACAACAAATAACAAACTTGAAAGTTATAAATATCCTTTACATTTAACACAAGTTTTTATGCTGTAAAATTTGTGACAAACAAGGCATAGTCCTCGGCATTTTTCTCATTCAGCTGACAACATTCATAACACACAACCGAAGCAAAATTCCACATCGAACTAGCAGAAAATGTTAACCCAGAACATCACATTATCAGAAATCAGAATCTTCATGCAGAGACCAATTTTTATCAACTATAACAGAAGCAACATATCGACAGGTCCATCAAAAAAGCTGAAATGCAGGAGTTTTTTAATCCAAACAACGAGACAACACCAAACTAACCAACCAGCTACGATTCCATAATGCAAAATCAAAATAAACAATCCAACTGAAAATTTCCTTACCAACAGAAAAAGGTCGGAGTTCCGTTTTCACTCTCCGGAATCGGAACTCTGCTCCGGCCAACACTCCGTCACGGAGGGTGTCCTTGGTGACTATCCGAATCACCTCAGATGGAGATGCTCCGCCGCTAAACGAAGCTCACGAACGTCGGAATCGCTCGTCCCTGCCTCGGCCGACGTCGCTCGCTCAAAATCGCCTCCAACTCGCGGAGTTCCTTGTCCGCTTAAACGCCATAGACGACGTCGATGGTCGTCGTCGAGTCGTCGTCGAGTCGTCGTCTGCGCTCACCGGTCACTCGAGCGATTCCCCTCTCGCCGTCACTCTCCCTCTCTCGGCTGTATGCTGGGGGCGAAAATGGGGGAGGAAAATTGGGGAAGAGGAACCCTATTCCTCTTTTCCGATTTTTCTTTTAATTTTTTTTACAACTTAAACCCTGTACTTTGCTACTCCAAAATATTTGGCGGGATTTTCTCCCTCTTCTCAATCCCTTTAAATCTCTTTTCTCCATTTAATTTTATTTTTGTCTTCATTCTAAATTCTACAATTTAACCCACTTCATTTAATTTAAATCCCACTTATTTGATTAATGTCACACATACATCTTAATTATGCATACCACATTTTTAATCCTTTCGTACCCCACTTCCGACGTATCCTGAACGTCGCCAAACAATGATTATCAGCCCAATTTAATTCTCTAAATTTTATTTAGTTCGAAAAATTCTAATTTTACTGACTTTGACCAATTGACCAAATTTGCGTATGTGGCCGCTACACGACAATTCACTCAACTTCTTCAACGCTATGACCAATTTTCAACGCGAAAAATTTACATGTGGAATTTCTTATTTAAAAATTTCATGGCTTTTACAACAAGCATGTTAATTAACTAACTTATCATTTATTTCGAGTTAGCATGTTGAGAATATAAGCAGCATGTTAATTAACTAGATTGATTAACTTAGTTAGAAGTTGAGAATGTAATTAACTAGAGTTATAATAAAAGCATGTTAATCATTGTTCTCTCTTGAGCATGTAAATTACCTATAATAACTAATTAGAATAATTACCTAGTATAATAAATGTAGGGAGCATGTAAAATGACTAGGACATTAACTAGGATAATCAACATGTTAACTAATAGTATGTTTTGATTTCCCTTTCGATTATTATTGCGCTCTATTAATTCGAGCATGTTTTCATTGTTTCAATTTCTGCATTTCCTTATTGAGTTTGTTGTTTGCTTGATTTCCTTATGTGCTTCGTTGTTTACAATCTCATATTTCAATTGTTCTCTAATGTGCACTTTCAATTCAAGCTATTCAATTACCTTCCTTTATATGTGTAATTCAATTTCTGCATAAGTGTGGTAAAATGTTAAGAAAATGAAGAAAATGGGGAGTTGGGGGCGGATGGGTGGTGAGTCTAGTCTGTGGCTGGGCGAAGCCCCCTACCGTGTGGTGAACGAGGACGTAGCTACAAGTAAAAGATTAGATCCGATCCACTATTACATCCCTTATGAACCCTCCAACCTTTCGCTCGAAGTACGAGTAACAAACGAATGAACGAAAGTAAAGTAAAAATGAACAAATGACGTAATGAAATGATTAGTTTAGGTGGCCTCCATTCCAAAAAGGACTAAAGAGAGACATCTCATGTTGCATTGAACCATTTTCCTTACTAAGCCTTTGGGCTTACAGTTTACTTGTGATATAGGTGTAGGTACTTGTATACGTGAATCAAATGCATGGAATTAGGAGTCAATGCGAAAGACGATAATCAGATATTAAAGCAGGGATGAAGGATTTGCACGTGAAGGAGCTTGTGGTTGGCCAGGCTAAGTGAGTAAAAGAGAAAATGGTTTGTAATTAAAGTATATTTAATTGTTTAGTGTTAGTAGAGTAAAACAAAAGATTCTATAACGATTTACACTTCCGCAATGTTTTAAATAAATGATTTTATAACGCTTCCTCTATGTTTTACAAATGATTTTACATCTGTAACATTTTACAGTATACCATAGTTTGCGAAAGGTTAGTGGCGGTCTAGTTTAGACACACTCTGATATTGTTTTAAAAAGAGATTTCAATGGTTTTATAAAAGTTTTAAATTTCACGCATTTTAAAGGATCACTAAAAACCGGGTCATTACAAAACATGTTCTAGAGCATATCACCATGTAAAGTATGTTAATAGACTTTCCATATTGCATACTTTTATATTGTTGTGATTACTGCTTCATGTTTTATGCTTTCATATCATTGTGATTACTGTTTCTCGCTGACATGCATCACGATAATATTTCTCATTGAGATATATCATGATAATCAAAACAAGTAGGAAATGCCCCGACGGGGGTATTCATATGCATTTACGTGAGGAAAATGAATGGAAAAGAATGAAAAAGAGGAGTTGGAGGATGGAGGGGTAGAGTGGAAGAATTAAGCACTTTCCTTGTCGGGTTGCGAGACTGTCTACCCTAGGCGGTTAGAAGCCGACAAAGAGACTATTCTCTCCGACACACATTCCTCCAATCTCTCAAGTCAATGTACGATGAATGAATGAAACTTAAAAAAAAAAAAAAAGAACAGTTTGGGATGGTACCCATTCCAACATAATGAGTTAGAGACATACATAATATTGCATATCCCATTTCTTACTTGGCCTTGGCCTCACAGTTTGCTTATTGTGTAGGTACACGCAAGAGAACAGATGAATGAGCAGTTGATGAAGGATTTGCACAAGCGGGACTTGTGGCTGGTTAGGATAAGGAAAGTAAAAGAGATAAGAGTTTTGTAAATATAAAATACCACTTCATTTATTGTCTTTTAAAACGAATGATTTATGCTTCTGCTGTAAAATGAGAAAAATAGATTTTATAAATAAAGTCTTTCACTATTAATAAAGATTAAAATAACAAGTTTTAAGTAAGATATTTTAACAGTCCAGTTTAAGAAAAGAACTCTGATTTTAATTTAAAAGATTTTAATAAAGATTTCAGTCGTTTTATAAAACTTTTAAATTTAACACGATTTTGAAGTAAGAAAAAAAATCGGGTCATTACAAGGGACCTGTGAGCTTCACATTGGACCAAACCGGTTCCACTTGGGTCTCCTACTCGAGAAGAAAATGGAGATCCCAAGGCGGCTGCATCCTTGTGATTCCTCCACAATGGCTTCCTTTACAGGTAGCAATTTCTAATGGGTGTTCGGTTAGATTGTGTAGGGAATGGAGAGCTTATATGGGAAGCTTGCTAGAGAAATGAAATTACAGAGAAGGGAAGGCAGAAGCCACCTATGGGCTGCGTGAAAAATACAAGGAAAAGTGTGGAGAAGTTATGGAAACACTGAGAAAAGAGAAAGAGATAGTGAGGGAGAAGGAAAGTGGAAAGCTCTCTGGATGGTGGAAAGCGTAAGGGTGGAGGTGAAGCTCCTGGGTTCTCGGGTGTTCTCCTCGGGTGCTTCTCTGGTATGCTATTCTTCACTTCTTTTATGGAATTCATTGAGATAATAAGTAGAAGATCAATGAGTGAAGAATATGAATTGGTTGGATGTGTTTACTCTTATATGCTTGCTGTGATTTATTGATGTTGAACTCTCTATTCCTTTGTGAATTATGCACTGTTGTTGAATAATGCAGCCTATGGTTTACTACTCTTGGTTTCATGATGTGATACATGTTAATAGTTGAATAATTGTAAAGGCTCTTTATTTCGGGATGATTTATGTCTGCTATAGAGTTATTAAGAATATTAGTTAAGGCTTTATTGGTTGGGATGGTCCTCTATGTAATTACTATCTGATGTATATGATTTGGATAAACTGTAAAGTGAAGCGTGTGTCATGGAACAGGTATTACCTTTGTTGGAATGTCTCTGTGGCTTTTGGGTTTGAGGACTTATCTTGTCTCGGTTGTGTTGAGGGATACTGATGGGCGTTGTGTTATGTTCTATTATTTGGTTAAATGAATTAAGTTATATTTGGATTATAATCTTCTGTTACGAAGTGAATGAGAGATGATGGTATCAATGGGAAAACGAACAACAAAGGGATCAAGGCAATAAAAGTTTCTGGATCAATGTCTACTCCAAAAGCTTTATAAAGGACCAAGGTTGGTAATTTATAGTTTGTTTATCCATTATTAATTGAAACTAATGGTTGAATCAACAATGTTAATATATGGGACTTAAAGTATTATTTGTATGTAAAATACAACTAACAATTGGTATCAGAGCCACGGTAATTAACATATTGATTTGTCATGAAAAATTAAGGTTTCTGTAATTAGGGTTTCTGTATAATTGTTTCTGCATATTGGATGAATTGATTTCATGAAAAGGTAAAAATTTAGGGTTTAGAATTATGCATGAAGAGTTGATCCTGGAATTAAAGAATCAAATCTCTAGAATCAACTCTATAACGAAATTTAAAGATTTGAAATGAAGGAAGTAGACTTTAGATGAAAGAAGTCAAAGAAAATTCCTTTATGCCATAAATTTTGCAGTTTGCGGACGCTATCGAACAACTGCGATCGTCATAAATCTGAATCTGTAACTTTTGTTACATGTTCGGACGATGACAAATCTTGTAGGGTGCCTATGGATGTCGCTAAAATGAATCTGTAAAAAATTTGTGCTTTTTCGGACGATAGCAGATGTAATTTGATGTCCGGACCTGGATGATATGGGATGCATGAGGATGATATTAGAATTTGTAATTTTAATGTGCATTTTCGGACCATAGCGGACGCAAGTTTTACGTCTGCTAATCGTCTGCAAGGCAGAAAAGTAGAATTTAAATAAATGATATAAATGAAAGTTTACTCAATTAAATATTGTTGTATAGAAACTTAGTAGTAACTAAAGTAACCTAATTTGAAATGATCAATATTAAATTGTGCAATTTATTCATTTAATTATGTTAATGTTATTGAAAGGAAATTATTAATTATAAAATAGTAGGTCGCCCAAAGGTGGACCAATGTTTATAATCAATAATATTAAAGTGACATGTTTACATATTTGATTAATATGATTAAATATCCAAAGATATTAATCATGTTGTATTGAATATGTTTATGAGTCTATTAAAGTTTATATTATAACATCAATGATTGATTCTTTCTTTAAGGATTACCCAAAGGTAAACTTAAAGAAATAAAATTATTTTTATCTGAATTCGATTAAGTTATTGAATGAGCATATGTTATGTTTTTGCAGCTTCTTTTAATTTATTCACCTCTGGTAATTCTTTACTCAAGTTTAATGGTTTGAACTATGCTGATTGGTCTGAACAAATTCAGTTTCAACTAGGTGTATTGGATTTAGACCTCACATTAGTTTATGATAGACTACCAGCCATTAATAAAACCAGTATGGAAGCTGACAAGTCATATAGTGACACTTGGGAGCGGTTTATTAGGCTGAGTTTAAGCATGATGAATATGACAATGGCAGAAAATGTTATGCCATCAATGCCAAAGACGAATGATGCAAAAGAATTCATGTAAAAAATCAAAGAATATTTTCAATCAAACATTACGGATAAGTCTATTGTACAGAATTTGATGAGTGAGTTGATGTCACCCCCAAAAAGGGACCCGAGACATAACAAGTAACGATCCGACCCAAAAGAACCGAATCGTCCAACGCTCAGTTAAATCTATTATTAGCAGTGGAAGACTTAAACATTCATGTTACAAATCAGACCCAAAAATAAAGATTCAGAAGTGACAATAATATATTCCAATTTAACAGAGTCTAAAATTAAGCAGAAATAACATAAGATAAAACTATGGTACAAACCTCATTAAAATATCTTTAGTCTCTTAAACAAGGTAAGAAAATAACTAAATTTGGAAACCTCCAAAATTTTCTCTTCAAGCGATAACGAGAAACTACTCTGATTATTTCCTGAAAAATATAGTTAAATTGGGGTGAGTAGACAAAACTTAGTAGGGATTTATCTTATATTTAACTTTTATGTCATATGAGTTTAACATATTTTTTTCAGTTAATTAAAATAATTGAATAACATATAAAAGAGATGTTGTTGAGCAATAATTTAAATAACAAAATTAAATAACGGCGATACTCAGACGATCGTAAATAGCCGAAAAAACCCTGATCAGGTTTAGAGTTTTGCGCTCAGGGACTTGACACATACAACTATCCCATTACTCTAGTTAGGAATAAAAATATATAAATGTAAAAGAAATGTAAATGAAATGAAAAGTAAATGTAACATGCTGGAATTAAATTGAATATTTACATTTTAGGAATTAAGGTGCGTTAAATATAAAATAACATCTACCTCGAAATTTGGCCTAACGATACCAAGCCCAACTTGTCAAACCATAGATAAGCCGATAATTTCTTAAGTTCCAAAACCTAATCATAACATTTTTATCACTTTAGAATTTGAACTCCAAAATAAAAGCCTGAATTTTTGAACCAATAATTTACAATCTAAAAGTGAATGTGTCCAATATGAGAATAGAACTTAAATTGGCCCAAATAAGAATATGGTTTAGCCCACTAAAAATAAATTTGGTTCGGCCCAATGCAAAATCTATTTTGGTTTAATATAAATTTTTGGCAATAATTTAATTTCAAATTGGACAACAGTACAGGGCAACACTGGATGCGGTCCAGAGTGCTTTTGGTTTCCAACAAAAGCACTTAGTTCTTGGACAGAGCTAAAGTTCACTCTGTCCATGGATAATCCCATCGTCATTCCCTCATAGTGACTTCCGACGATAATTTACGCTAGATGATGATAACGAGTTCCCGACTGGAACTCTTCCCTGAAAACTCCAAATCTAAATTTATTCATTGGCCAATTAACAGAGTCAATAGTGGAAATGGATCTTTGAATTAAAAATTCGGCCGAAAGGTCAAAGTTTTGAGTTGGAAATCCTTCTTGATCATCAATAAAATTTATAACAACAACTTCAAGAATCAACAGAAACAATCTAACCTCGAAATTATATTCAAATTCTAGACCCAATCATAAAAAATTCTGAAATTCAAAAAACTCTAGAAGAAAACTTACCGACGATGGACCTCACAGCCAATCGAGTCGTAACGGAGATGGATGTCCAAATCGACAATCAAACTTCAACCTTAGGGAAACCAATGTCCATTACAGTTTGACTTATGAAGAAAGAAAACAAAGGGGAAGAAAGCAGAGAACTCAAGAACACGATACCCACCTTGGCGAAGAACAAGGTCATTAACCCGCCATTAAATTGCCTCCTCCAAACTGACAACTCACTAGAGAGACCAAGCCGACACCAAATCTCCCACCTTAAGAGATAAATCTGTCCATTAGGAACTTGTCCATGAAGAAATAAAACAGAATATAGCGGAGATTGACCTTACCACGGCAACACACGGTTACCAATGCAAATCACCAGAGAAAACTAGAACACCTAAGGGGAGAAAACTGATAATAGTGGGGAAACCAGTCTTCCCCACTGCGGTTGAAATAGGGGGAGTCCTTCCCCCTATTTCGGTAACGACAACCTAAAATGGGGTTTTCAATTTCTTTTTTTTCTTTTTTTTTTTCAAAATGGGCCGGCTATAACATTCTTCTCCACTTAAAGAATTTCGTCCTCGAAATTTTTAACAACCTTAATCATACTAGTGAATAAGTGATGATACTTTGTCTTCATTACTAATTTAATCACCAAAGTAACTTCTTTTCCATTGTAGTTCTTCCACTTTACTGTAACTAACAATTATTCACAATGACGAAGAACTTTTATTTGAGGACCAATAACTTTATCGAGTTCCTCCTTATACAGAACATCCTCTTGGATAACCACTTTGGTCTAAGAGATCACATGTGATGGATCATATACATATTTTCTCAACATATATATGTGAAGAACATTATGGACATAGTTTAGCTGCGGAAAGAAGTCTTATTGATAAGTCACCTAATCAACACACTTAATAATCCAAAGAAACCCAATATATATGTGAAAACAAACTTATCCATTACACCAAAACACCTAATACCGCAACATGGTCGAACTTCCAAAATCACTAAGTCATCACCTTGAAACTCTTCTAACAACTCAAACCCGTTTAAAAGTCATTTCATAATCATTTGAACTTTTTCAATCATTACATGAACTAAAACAAGGCTAAAGTTTACCAACACTTTGCCATTAGTTCAACATAATGTTAATCTGCACTGTCTCTCATAAAAATTTCATAAGTTTAAACTTTAACGACAAAGGAAGAACTTTATCATATTCGAGATTTGATAGCTCACTCAATCACCCCATAAGTCTGAAATTCAAACTATCCTTCTTATTGGGAACCACAATCGCTCAACTTAACTAAGTGTTCAAGACCGCTAGAGAGTTAAATTTAATGAAATCTTAATCAGACGTAATACTGAAAGAACATGTGAGATCAAACGATGACTGCAATATTAATTTTACTCAACTAAAACCCATAATAGTCCATTCTCATTGAAAATGTAAGAATTGAGCAGAAAGATCAATTGTTTGTGACAACTCAACATCACCGTACATATAATATATTCTTGATAATTGGATTCCAAAACCAATTGTTGTCATACCTTGTTTCTCCCACTTTAAGGAATAGGAGCATAACAACCCACCAGATTTCAAGTGTTCAAATCCTTACTTAACTCCAAAGTCGCCCCACTTACACTTACATTTCAATGCTTCAAACATTTGATATCATCTGAACAGATAACAGAATTTCATTTAAAACCATTTACTGATTTATTTGCCAAAATCTAAATTATCAGACTCTATGAGCAAACCAACATAAAGTCACAGCTGCATCAATACTAACCTTTAAACAGTCATGATGTTCATCCCACTTCAGTTTGTGAAAACTATCTTTAAACTCATCCATAAGATCCTATATTTTCCAAATACGTTTTAAAACTTGAAAATTGTTGCACAGTTATATACCTCATTTATCGAATCATCACGAGTAATCAAATATTTCTTACGACCCTTTAACATTAGGCATAGAATTAAGGGTTTGAGCTTATTGGATCAAAATCATAAAAGTGACTTAGCATGATTGTACTATAAAACAAGATCACAACACTTCACATTTCCCACCTATATGCACATTATGATATTTACTTTAAATATTCCAAACTCCTAGAATCCAAGAGAGTATCAAACTTCACACTATAAGATAACTCTATTAAGCTTCCAAAGTAAACAGAATAATCTTAGTTAATTTAACTTATGAGTTAGACTCATCTGTTTGACTAACCAAGCTTATAGGTATAAATTCATTTTTTTACTACAACAATCATTTAAATCCAACTATTGATGCATCAATACAATCTTCATATAGTGAACATGCACATACTATTGCTAACAACAGTGCAATTGCCAACTTGAATCTCAGTTCCTCAAAAATTGACCAACGATTTTCCTTTACAATCAAACATAACGTTTCTTTTCATAATGTTACTCAACGATACCAACAATTGACGAAATCCTTATAATTAAATGACATCACAATAATCCAAATTCAAGAAAATCTAAATCTCTGTGATACACTTTAGTGGTTCCAATGATATCATAATAGCAATTTAGATAGAGATTAATGATATACTGACTCAGAATCATTATGCCTGAAAAATTTTAACTCATTTTCCAATAATTGTATCCAAGCATATGAACTTACAACTAATGCTCTTTAAAATTTAACAACAAAGGTCTTATACGTTCCATAAGCTTATCACGAGTATCTCAATACCCAATCACTTAGGGGAAATTTAACTAAAATAATTCATAAGAACTTGAAAATCCACTTCCCTATACTTATAACCTTAACATGCTAAACCAACGTCAAAATTTCAACCCGAATCATCCATGTAATACCCCGATACTAATTTTCCCGTTCAAGCAATATAATCAAACTTTGGAGATTATTATATATTCCATTGTGCCTCTATACGTGTTAAGTTGCGACGAGTAATTATGAGGAAATTATTTCGAGATAAAAAGTTAGTAGAAAAATGTGAAGAAAGTGAAGATCTGGAAAATTCAGACGCCTGCGGATGCCATGGGGACGAGGGTTGGCGTCCGCACCATCAGATTTTACTTGGAGACGATTGCAGGATGGATCCTCCCGTCTTGAAGCGACTCTGTCCCTTTGTGGACGACAAACGGATGATGCGGACGAGGATGAGATGCATCTGCATTGAATCTGTCCAAGTCTAGAGACTTTCGGACGACATGCAGATAAATGCGGATGAGGTGAGGCTTCGTTCGATTTGCCTCTGTCTGATTTTTGAGCATATACGGACGCTAGGTGCGTACACTAAATGGCGTCCAAACCTTGGCTGTGGATGGTACAGACGAGGATGGGGACGCCATTTCTCGTCCGTGACCACAAATTGCCATACGAAATTTTACTCGTGTGGATGAAATTTATGCATCCGCACTCGTTCAGAGGATCACAGATTTGCAACAGAAAATAATTTAAAATCAGAAGAAAACAATGCCTAGCCAATAAAATCACAACTCCTCGACACTAAATCGTACTCGCCATGATCCCGACTAGCTAGAGACCTATCCCCTACCACACGTACAGACACAGGTAAGTTGATATTGTTTTTTGGTCTTTGGGGCCCTACATCACAAGAATTAGGAATTGTATGCAGATTATTTACTGCTTTCGTAGAATATTAAGGTTGTTCACTGCTTTATTAGAATAGCTAGATATTGAGCATGTTTCGTGAATTGTACTACTGCTTGCTGGGTGTTTATTAGAATTGGGTTCTTTTAATTATATGTTTAATAGATGAGCATGTTTAGAGATTTTAGTAATGATATGATAGACACTGTATGCATTCACGAGCATTATGCATTATGGTTTCCAAATCGATATGAAAATGGATTTGCATACATGATTTTAAATAATGGTTTAATAGATGCTCACACATACTAAGTGTACGGTGTTCTCAAGGGCTGATCACCTGAAGCGGACTACCATCATTTGGGCTGTAGGAATATCCATTTTACCATGAAAAGTGAAACCGAAGATAAACGAATGTTAAATGATAAAAAGTAAAGTAAAGAAAAGGCTACAGTATGATGTGAGGTCGTTTTAGTCCTTGGTGGGCATGGTCGCTAGTTGGGATTTCAGATTATGCCATTGTTGCTCATAGCGGTTGCGAGGTCCCTATATTATACCGAGACAGACCGGCCAATGGTTAGTGAGGTCATTTAAGCCCTTGGTGGGCACTGCCACAAGCTTTCGGATTATGTCATTGCTAGCAAGCTTTCAGAGTATGTCATTGCTGCTATACTAAAGGTGTCGGGTCAGAAAACGATAACAGAAACAGAAAACAAGAAAAAGACTAAAATGTAAAAGATAAAAAAAAACGAAAACATAAGATGGATTTTAAAAGAGCATGGCATGTGCATTGTAGATTTTACTTTATATCACATAATGAGCATTAGGTTCATTAGTTTAAGTCTTGTTGATGTAGGTATGTACGAGATCAAGAGAACAGGTAAGAAACAGTTGATGAAAGATTTGCACGCGTGGATCCTGTAGCTGGCTAGGCTAAAGGATTTAAAAGAGAAAAGAGTTTTGTAAAGATAAAGTAAAAGGTTTATTTATTTTATTTTAAATTATTTGTTTTATGCTTCCGCTACGTTTTTCCAAAAAGGTTTTAAAGAAAATAATTTTATAACAAAAAAGTCTTCCGATGTTTTTATAAAAGAAAGATGTTAAGAAAAGTTTTAAATTTTTACACATTTTCAAAGGAAAGAAGTTACGGGTCATTACACTGTACCCCAACGATTAGACTAGTAAAAAGAAAAGAAAAGAAAATAACGCTGACTAAAAATGAAAAGGAACAACTCATGTTTTTATGATAAATGCACATCATGTTTTGTTTTTCATTACTTAATGAGCGTTAGGCTCATAGAAGAATCTTGTTATGTATGTACAATTTGTACAAAGAAACTGGTGAGGAAGGACCATGCAGTTGATGGAGCATATTGATGAGGAGTGCTTGGAGTTGTTACGATGAATTAGATTTATGGATAAGATACATTTTGTAAAAGAAAATGATTTGTAATAATTGATAAATGATTTATAATTTTATTGTCATTGATTTGTTAAAGAGAAAAGACTTCTGCTACGCTAAAGGAAAAAGAAATAAAGGTAATGGACAATAAAGGTTAATATATACATGACCAAAAAGGACTAAAAATAAAAGAAAAAAAAATTGAGGTGCTACGGGTTAAATGAATGCTAATAGAAATTTAATATGTTTTAGGTGCTTTAATTCAAGGACATAATTGGGTAAACTTGTTGCATTTGTACTTAGACCCTAAAGTAAAAGATATTGCATGTTTTTTGCCTCTTCGGCCTACATCATAAGATGTTCTGATAATATTATGTTATTGTTTGACACATTGAGATATATAAGAATATTTTATTATGATATGATTTAATAAATTGTATGTTATCACATGATAGTTATGTTAGGAGGTATATGGGGTTAATATTGATCATTTGAATGATTAAAATGTTGATTGCTTAATAATGACATGTTATGATAAATGATAGAATGTGATAGGATATGGTATACATGTTCATAAGCATCTTTCATGCATCATGAAAATATTTTCTAAGAAATGATAGAAAAGAATTTCTATACATATGATTTTAACTGATAAACTGAAAATAGACTGTATAAACGTAAATAGATGTGGTGGGTCATGAAATTTGAGTTGATTGTCCTGTAAAAGGAAGACCAAATGGTGTCACTCTTCTTTAGACTAATGTACCTCAGCTGCTAGACTGTTATATGACTAAAAAGAAAGATTGAGATAAAAAAATGCATGAATTACCTAAAGGAGTTCAAATGAGAATTTACATTCTAATTGGTTGATCATGCTTTTATTCCATTTGATTAAACATGCTACAATTAATGGCTTAGTTAATTAAATATGCAAAGAGTTCCATTTAATTAAATGTGCTCGAGTTAAAGGGATCTACAATAAACAAACAGTCATTCGTATTAGATCATGCATAAAAATCTACTTAACGTAATTGAATATAACAGAAAAAATGTTAAACAAATTTATGCTAATTATCTAGAGCATTTATAACTCCTAACCAGAATCAAGAAAAACAATAAGTATCACAAGGAATTTATGGCAAGTAAAAGTAGTTCACAAAAATAGAATTTCTAACTTATGCAGTTCATAACTCATTCATGCACATCTTATCATCATTCGTTCCATTCCTAAGCATTTCAATTCAACATCTGTAGTAGGAAGCATACAGGAAATTAAACAATTCAACAAGGAATCACAACCAAGAGAATACACTTCACAAAATATTCAAGCAATGGACATCAAGGGAAAGTAATACAATTCACACATAATACTTGTGGGTAGGGATTTGACGGCAAAGACTCTACCCAATCCTTATCTCAATTCTTTATCGTGTTTAGCACCTAATTGTATCTTTCTTCGTCTTTTCGATACCTTCACAAATTAGTAACAATTATCAATAGATCATAACTTATAAACTTCTCTATTCTTAATTACGTCTAATTCTAGGAACTCATTGCAGCAATACACCATACCTCCACAATTAGTAACCAATTACAAATTATTAACTAACTTGTTAACCCAACAATAGCTAACAGATCAATAACTTAAATCTAGCCACCAACACCAGAAACCATTTCCACATATCAACGTTCAAGCGATAACAATGCAGGAAGCTTAACTAACATGTAGCAGTAACCAATCTAAGTCACGAAATCTCATCCAACAGATAACAAACTTAACCCAACAACATTCCACATCACAGTAACTAATCTAATTCCAACTGAATATATTTAGGCAAGAATATCAATTGCAAGGCTCAACACAAGGAAACAACCTTTCATCAATAATTAGCTAAGTCTTAATTATTTATAAATTTGCAGATCACAAACCACATATTCAACTTATAGCCAAAACGCAGGTTATTATCCAGCTTTACAATTTAACCATGCTTAATAGGATAACTCACGTTGTAACTAATCTGAATTAACTCCTAACTTCATCACAAGCTGCAACAACGGATATAACCAAGCTCTATTAACAGCCCAACAAATCCACAGATTTCACAGAACATAATTCATTGCACTGTTATCATATACTATAAACTACAGAGGAGAACTTACCAATAGAACACCCAAAACTATAGCTCTCAGTAAATTCCAACATACAGCAGCTCACCCATGAAGGACGCAAGGGCTCCAACCTATCGGCCATTACCAGCAGCCAACATGCGAGTTGTGCACTGCCACCACTCCTTCCAACTCACCCCCACAGAACACAATAACACAATTCAGTCAAAGAGAAACCAAAACCAAGCCAGAACACCAATCTATCTCGTTTGCAGACCAACACAAGCAGAAAAAGATTGTGTTACCTGAGGAACACCGAGAACAGCCAACCCGGGCTGAGTCAAACTGGGTCGGAGTACCCCAATCCCTGCAAATCGAACCGCTGCTAGAACTCGCAGCCTTACCGTCACCAGCCTTTGCCGTCGCCATTCTACGAGTTGCCTATCGCACGCTCATCGAACATTGCTGACCAGAGCACGCGAGGACAGAAATCGCAGCACCAAATCGTCCCGTGTTCAGCCGACCCTCGCGCGAACCAAAACCGCGAAGCCCGACACTTCGATCATTGCCAGCTGTCGCTCACCGTTTGCCTGACCGGGACGAACCCGAGCTTGAGCTTGCCGTCTCTCTCTCTCGCTCACCCTCTCGGCCTCCATCTCCCTCTCTTGATCGCCATCCCTCTGTCTCTCTGTCTTCTCTTTCTCTCATTTCCTTTTTCTTCGTAAGACTAAAACACCAAGTAACCTAATTTTCCTTCCCTTTAATTTACTTCTTGAACCGAACCAGGTTGTCAACCCGAACCGGTTTGGCTGAATCGGTTCGGCTCTCCTTCCCCTCTTCACTTAATTTCTCTTTTAATTTCCCCATTTTTAATCATAATTAATTAATTATTAAAATATATTTGTGTTAAATATTCGTATCGAATATTAGCTGACCCAAATTTCTAAGTCTCAACTTATTCCAAATATTGTTTAAAGATTATTAAAGGTCTAATTTAAATTTCTTAATTCTACTTCCTAAATTGATTTCTATCAATTAGACTTTTAATGAATTCTCTTAAATTATAACCTAATGGTTGCGTCCTTGGTAATACCCCGATAATTATCCAATTTAAAGTCGGGGTGTTACAATGAGAGTACATTCTTCCCCATGGAGACCTACAAAAATAGCACTAAAAATATGGTTAGAGAATCGATTGTTATTGGAGGGAATCTGTAGCACATCGGCTTTGATCCTAAGCTTTTTTATTGTATTTGGTGAAGCATTTTTGTGATTCATTTCTAGCTAAGCAATGGAGGTCAAATTCTCTAGAATTCATTTTTTGTTTAGCCAAATAGTAGAAGTTGTGTAATTCTTTTCACTAATTCAACCTAGTAGCAAGTTGGATGAATGCCAAACACGAGAGAATGAGAGTTTCTAGTTGTTCAATGGAGGAGCTCGGCTAGTTTGAAGGTGTGATTTTGTTTCCTATGTGGGTTTCTTTTAACTTTGTGCGTAGATGAGAAGGGAGAGAAGCTACTAGATTTCCTAGTTCAATTTAGGGAAAATGACAAACCAACCATCATACTTTGTGATCAATGAAAAGTCAACCACTAAACTATTTTTGCTAACAAACTAACCACTGAACTATATAAAAAAGTCACTGCTAACATCGTTGTCACATTTGTCATTAAACTCTTTGATCGCGGGCAGATCGTGTAGTAATCCACCACAAATTGACCACGACCTGTGGCAGATTGACCATGATCTGCCGCGGATTGACCACAATCCACCGCAGATTGATAAGAAGGAAATTTCTTTCTTTCACTGAAAGAAACAGTGAATCTTTGCAGATTGATAATTCTCTTCATTTTCAATGGTTTTTGACGCTTGAAGGCTCATTTTCCATCAAATTTTTGCGATGCACAGGTAGGAAACATCTTTTTTGTCATTCGGTGCTTATCAGAGCATATTCGGGCAAGAAAAAAATGAGATCGTTTCATCTTTCTACTTTCCTCTCTCATTGCCCAAATTTCGCAACACTTTGCTTAGCCATGAAAATGCTATCCACAAACACCATGATACAACGCCATTTTTAGAGACGTGGCGTGCATGTATATTAGGAGAAGATCAACATGACTTGTGCAAAAAACGCTCGCTGCCGCAGGGAGAAACCGTCTAAACATGCAAAGCTTCATAGTTTTGAATTGTGTAAGGAAAATTTGAGGACTTAGAAGCATTTTTAGCCCTCAAAAGTGGAACAAGCTGCCTTTGGCATCTTGCCATTGTGTAGATCTCAAAAAGTCATGCAAAATCAAAAAAAAAAATTATCCAAATCGGTCAACTGAGCATAAAGTTATGGTCTTCCAAAGTTTTCGAGTAAACAATCTCTTTTTTTTTCCTTCCCGAATCTGTTCTGATATGCACCAAATGACAAAACAGATCTCTCCTACCTATACATCGCGAAAAAATCATGGAAAACAAATTCTCAAGCTTCCAAAATAGTTGAAAATGGGGAGAATTGTTGATTTGCAAAGATTCACTATTTCTCTAAGACGAGGCACGATGATTTGCGGCGGATCGTGGTCAATCTGTCACGAATCATTGTTGAACTACAGAGGATTGTAGTTAATCCGCCGCGGATCGATGACGATCCTCTGCAGATCGACAACGATCCTTGGTAGATTGACGATGTTCTTGAGTTTTAATTTTAAAAATATTAATCCACGGTGGATTAGTACACGATCCGCAGCGAATCAAAATCAAAACGTTTAACGACAAACGTGACAGCAATGTTAGCAACGAATTTTTCTCATAGTTCAGTAGTTAATTTGTTAGCAAAAATAATTTAATGGTTGACTTGACATTGATCACAAAGCACGATGGTTGATTTGTCATTTTTCCTTTAATTTCTTAGGGTAAATAACACTGCAGACCCTATAGTTTGTGATCAACAACAAGTCAAACCCTGGAGATTATTGTTTAACAACTAAAACCCTGAACTATGAAAAAATGTCGCCGGCGACCTTGCAATCATGATTTCCATCCAGGATCGTCGAGGTTAACGCCCCGTTTGTACCCTATCTAGCAGCGTCGAACGGAGTCGAAGGACGATGGCAGAGACAGACGTCGAACGTTTGTACCCCATTCGTCCTTCCCTGCGGTTCGAAGAAAGATGAGGTCGAGTGGCGGGTGATGGCAGAGACGACGCTCGAATCGTCCAGAGCCGACGGCAGGACGACATTTGCTGGCCGTTGGATTGACGAGGAACGTCCCTCGTCTGGACCGACCGCCAGGATTGAATCTGGCATCCCTGCCAGATGCGATGACGGACGTCGATCCTTGGCCGTTGGATCGAGCGAGGGACGTGCCTCGGATCGATGGCCAGGATTGAATCCGCCAGGCGAAGACGGACGTCAATCCTTGTCCGTTGGATCCTCGTCTAGATCGAACGGTCAATATTGACTCCAAATTAATTGGGTCACGTGCTGGTCACATGCGATCTTAAATCGCTAGAATTCCCCATTATGATGGACGTCCCTGGGAAGACCACGGACGTTCATCGTTCAATAACACGTCATCAGCCTCTGGACGACGTCCGTCTTAACATGACGGACGTCCGTATGAAAATTACGGGCGTCCGTCACTCTCGGATTTTATACTAAAACCCTAATAGAGTCGAACACAAAAAGTCCGACCATTGCCATAGATATTCGAGAGAGAGAACTTGTCTTCCCCTGACCAACTCCCTCAACGTAATCGAACGACTAAGAGTGTTGCACATCACATGGAGTCGTCAAGGTGTGTTTCTTCATCATACATGGTTGAAGAATCCATTGACTGTGGAATGGAGATGGATCTTAATCCTATTTCGGCAGTAGAGACCAATGAGAATCGGTGGTTCTACCACGAAGCCGATATAGAATTGCGTTCAATCTCAGGATCCCTGGAATCGGAGCTACGTTCGATATGTGACTCAGAGGATGATGATTGGGCAGAGAGTATGCATCCCCAAATTGAATGTTCGTCCTCGGAGCTCTGTCTGGGTAAGAAGTATAGTGCGTTGAAGGATATTAGAGATGAAGTGGTTAATTATGCTTTGAAAAATGGGCACGGGATCAGGTTTGTTAAAAGTGAACGACATCGGATAACTGCTGTGTTCAGTGATGGATGCAGTTGGCAGCTTCACGCTTAAAAAATGAAAGGTGAGCTGACCTTTCAAATTAAGAGCTATAATGAGGAGCACACATGTGCACGACAAATGGAAAGCCAACACGCTTCCTACAAATGGGTGGCAAACTAATATTTGGATAGATTCAAAAGTCAACTCAGGTGGGACCTTACTTCCATAATTGAGACTGTAAGGAATGACTTTAATGTCAATATTACTCTGAGCCTTGCTAGAAGGGCAATGAATTTAGCACAGACTTTAAACGAAGGAGATGGTGACGAATAGTACAAGCTACTTTGGTCCTACGCAGAAGAGATTCGAAGATCCAATCCAGGTAGCACACTATTGTTGGTGGTAGATTTTCCAGATTTGATGGCCCGTCCAAGTCGAATATTTAAAAGAATGTACATGTGTTTGGATGCGTGCAAGAGGGGTCTGAAGGAGTTTGGTAGACCCATTATTTGTCTTGATGGCTGTCACTTGAAGGGGTCGTGCCCAGGCCAATTGCTCACAGCTGTTAGCATTGATGCCAATGATGGGATTTATCCAGTTGCTGTGGCACTTGTTGAATCAGAATGCAAAGACTCCTGGACCTGGTTTTTGTGTTGCTAGCTGATGGACTTAGACATTGACATAAGCAGAGGATGGACACTCATTTCCGATCGACAGAAGGGGTTGGTGCTTGCTATTGAACAATATGCACCAGTAGCTGAGCATCGATTCTGCCTAAGACACTTGTATGCTAATTTCAAAAAACAATTTCCAGGAATACAATACAAAGATATCATGTGGAAGGCAACAAGGGCCACAATGTCATCGAACTTTCAGAAAGAGATGAGTAAACTACTTGCGCTCGACCATACAGCGCTTGCATATATGCAGAAAATTAACCCGAGGTGTTGGTCAAAACATGCATTCAGTCCTGTCCCAAAGTGCGACATGGGCCTTAATAATTTGAGCGAGTGCTACAATGCCTGCCTCCTGCCAGCACGAGACAAACCAATCCTCACTATGTTCGAGATGATTAGAACGGGCATAATGACTAGGATCGTTAAGAAACATAAGCAGCTGGCTGAATCAACAGATCTTTTGTGTCCTAAGACCACAAAGAAGCTTGTCAAACTGAAACATGTGGCTCGGAATTGGTGTCCAACACCTTTAGGCTGTAATCGGTTTGAGGTCAGCGATGGTAACGAACGGTATGCAGTCGATCTGGACACATGTACCTGTAATTGTTAGCGATGGGAGCTGACTGGAACCCCATGCGTGCATGCCATCCCTTGCATCAATTTTATGCGGACTTCAGCGGAGGATTATTTGCATGCATGGTACAATCGGGACACATTTATGAGGATGTATTCCCATTTTACCCGACCTGTCAGTGGCCACCACATGTGGCCTGCAACGAACTAGCCTCCAATTTTGCCACCACCAGTTAAGAGACTCCACGGTCGGCCTCGAAAACAAAGAGTGCGAGATGCAGACGAGCCCTGTAGCAGCACGGTACTCAGCAGGAGACATATTCCTATGACATGTAGTCGTTGTCATGGTGTAGGCCACAATGTCCGTTCTTGTCAAGGCGGAGGCTAAACAGGTGGCACCGCAAGTGGCAGTGTAAGAGCAGAACGCTCATACGACACCTTCATGGGGTTTAACATTGTAGCCGATACACAGGTGCTTAGATTGTTATGCTTTCTTACGTTGTTCTCACTATGTGCATTTTGACTTACATGAACTTCCTTTTGTGTTTTGCAGGAGTCCGTCGCCCCACACCCACATTCTTAACCATGGAGCTTCATCTACGTATTTGTTTTGTTCATGTATAATACACTAAGGTTTATAATACATTGAAGTTTATTTGTTCATTTACGTAGTTGTTTGGATAATATTTGTTCATGTATAATACACTGCATGTGATGGACGTCCGTCATTCCATTATGGATGTCCGTCATGTTAAGACGGACATCCATCTCATTCAGACGGACGTCCATCACATGCAGACAGACAGCACTTCCCCTGTTTGGGGCGCCCCTCGCGCAAACACAAAACAGATTACAGCATTCATCAGTATTAAAAAAACCACAAAGCAGACTACAACATGAACAAAATTGAAATACTTCAATTGAAAACAACTATACGACAACAAACATTTGAATTCAATTTCAATTGAGCCACTTGTTCAAGATTTTTTCTATTCTTTCAACTCTTTCACTTGCTGCACCTCTTGTACGTCCTGCACCTCGTGCACCTCTTGCACGTCTTGCGTTTCTTGTATATCTAGAATACGTTACAGGTGGTGTCTTTGGGAGTGGCTGAACAAGTGGGGCCTCTGGGAGTGGCTGAATAGGTGGTGCCTCATCAAAAATGGAAGGCTCTGCGTCCCGGATGTCGATGATGTTGAAGTGCAAATCGGAGCTCCTCTCCACACTTGTGCACTCCTCGTAGAGTTCATCTCGATCGTACGGCTCGTGGAGATGGAAGCCCTGCTCATTGCATTTGGACATCACCGACCACCCTAAAGGGCGGGAGACTTGAAATATGCCTGTTGGCTGCAATTGGAACTGCAAATTAGTTTGTCATGTCATTCAAAGCGCAGAGAGGAAAAACATACCGTTTTGTGTCCACAGGTGCCATGACTTTAGCCAGGGTTGGAGGAGGGGACGGTTGCCTGATGAACAGAGACCTGCATAATCGTAACACATTGTTAATCAACGATACTAATGCATATAAGGAAATTACATGTAAATTCAAAGACATACTGGCATCCGTATGGACCAGCATCGAAAGATGTAGGAGATGCTAATAGATGAGATGGCTGGGCGGTTGTGCGAGCGGTTGCCATATGCATTTGTACTTCTTGCATCTGTAGTACAGTGGCTTGAAGCTGGCCAAGTTGACTCTCCTATCTATCCAACTTGGCTTGAATCTCGCCAAGTTGGGTGACAAGCCACTGCCACCTCTCTTCGCTGCTGAGTACGGAGGGCGACGATGAGGACTGGGGTGGGGGAGGTGCATCGTCCGCCATAGGATGCACAAAATTGTCATCCATTGGACGCACAAAATCGTCATCCACCTCCACGTGATATGTCGGTTGTGCGTTTGTAGTCCACGGAATTATGTCAATGCACATGGAAGGAGCAGGTGGAGCTGACGTGGATGGCAGTGGAGCAGCTGAAGTGGAAGGACGAGGTGCAGGAGGTACAAGATGTGCAGGAGGTGCAGCTGCCACATCTCCTCTGAATACCCACTCCCCTCGTACTTTTTGCAACCCCATCCGAGCCAATGTAACTTCATTATATACGTCAAGTGGTTTTTCGTCTGTTCGTCGCTCTGTGTGAGGGACAACCAACCCGCTGCTGTCAATAATGCGCTGAATGAGCCAATTATATGGGAGATTCTTCCTTCCACTATTCAGAGTTGCTTTCATTTGCTGCATAATGACGTATGCAAGGTTGAACTTCTTCCCATTGCATAGCTTCTCCATTACGTACAAATCAATGGCTGTGACAAGGTCTCTATGTATCAAGAGGCACAACTGTGCGCGTGATCATATGATGGATGACCCTTGCTTTGGCATCGAGGTCTTTTAATTTAGGCCGGAAGAAAGACTCAACGGCTGTAGGATTGCGAACCAATTGCTTCAGCAATGCAAGACCTTCTCCTTTTTGGACAAATTCGGGGTCCTTTGTCGCATGGTAATACTCCTCCAACGGCTCCTCCGTGGAGCATCCAATGAGCTCATTTAATTGTCCTAGAGTTATCTTAATCTGTTTTCCAAACAGAAAACTCCTCAACTCTCTATCACTTGATTTGTCCAATTCCAAATTGGCATAAAACAGTTTGACAACTCTCTCATAGAAATAACCTCCCATTGTGCACAGCTTATCCAATCCACAATTCGTTCAAACATTGCCTTCAATCCAAAATCAGCAAATGAATTGAAATTTACCTTCCTGGATGTGATTATTGCACGGGGTACAATGTCCTTCTCGTACCGTACATGGGCGAAGGCTGAGCTGAACAAACCCAGGTTCTACAGACTGCACTGGACCTGTCGTCTCGGTGGGAGCCATCACCTTACGCTTCTTCAACGCTCGACTATTCTCGGCGCCATTTTCAGATTCAAAACTCGGGGGTTAATCAACAGTTAATCGGGAGTTCGGGAATTCTTCGGGGGAAATCGGGAATTCTCTCGCGATTTGAAGTACAGGGCGATTTCTAGGGCTTGGACGCCCTTTGCGAGTATAAGCAGCGTTTTGTCATCCGTCAGGACGAAAACGCGGTCGTTTTGGTTATGACAGACGTCCGTCATGTTAAGACGGACGTCGTCTAGAGGCTGATGACGTGTCATTGAATGACGGACGTCCGTGGTCTTCCCAGGGACGTCCGTCATAATGGAGAATTCTGGCGATTTAAGATCGCATGTGACCCGCACGTGACCCAATTAATTTGGAGTCAATACTGACCGTTTGATCCAGACGAGGATCCAACGGACAAGGATCGACGTCCGTCTTTGCCTGGCAAATTCAATCCTGGCTGTCGATCCGAGGCATGTCCCTCGCTCGATCCAATGGCCAAGGATCGACGTCCGTCATCGCATCTGGCAGGGACGCCAGATTCAATACTGGCCGTCAATCCATACAAGGGACGTTCCTCGTCGATCCAACGACCAGCGAATGTCGTCCTTCCGTCGGCTCTGGACGATTCGAGCGTCGTCTCTGCCATCGCCCGCCACTCGACCTCATCTTTCTTCGAACTGCAGGGAAGGACAAACGGGGTACAAACGTTCGACGTCCGTCTCTGCCATCGTCCTTCGACTTCGTTCGACGCCGCTAGACAGGGTACAAATGGGGCGTTAACCTCTACGGTCCTGGACGGAAATCGTGACTGCGAGGTCGCCGGCGACATTTTCTCATAGTTCAGGGTTTTAATTGTTAACAAATAATCTCCAGGGTTTGACTTGTCATTGATCGCAAACTATAGGGTCCGCAGTGTTATTTACCCAATTTATTATCTTAATTAATTAACTTTGAAGTTGAGTTTAATTATATTTAAATGCTTCCTCAATCATTCATTATATTCAAAATAAATATTGTTTTGAAATAAATTGTATAATTTTAATTTGAGCGAAAACTTAAAAGTTTCAAATTGGGTAAAGCCCATAGCAGACCCTGAATTTTCGAGGATAATTTCTATCTGATATCCTAAACTAGTCCTTTTAAATAATATGATTCTTCAACTTTGTATCGTGACAAATATAAACCTCGACATGGGAGCCGCATTCGTGTTCCTAAAAAGTTACCATGGCAAGCCCTCTCCACTGATTACCCTTTGGCAACCTCTGAAAAATCCAATCTTTCAAAAGATTATTGGATTTTTGTTTTGGGCAGAGTTTCCCCAGGAAATCAAGAGCATTCCCTGTCTCTCCATCTTCTTCTGGCCTAGTTTTCACCACTTCATCAATACCCTTCTCTCTCTGACTATCCTCCATTTGTTGATTATAATCTTCTGAGATCTCTCACAAGGCGAGCTTCAGAGCAGCAATAATATTCAATACAATTCAGAGTCTCGTTTGTGTCTCATCATATCTAAGACTTTATTCATTTCCTTTACAAGACCCTAAAAAGGATACCAACAGAGAAAACCAAAAACACAAAAAAAAAAAAGTTGAGATCACCACTTGAAATGGCCTGCTAAGTTCAGAATCTAAAAAATTATGATTTCAGATTATGACTGAATATTGAGTCGGCAAGTACCTCCTTCATAACTTCCTTCTTGACTTGTACAAATCTCAAATTTTTATTACATTTTACCAGTTTCTCTTCGTCAGAATTTACTTTTTGAAAATCCAAATCCAGCCATCAGTCAGGAATTTAAAAGCAATGAAGAACAGTACCTTAATGCAAAGTTCTTATTGGCCACTAACTTCAAAATCCAAATACCAGGTTGTCATAATCACAGTGATTTAAAAAACTAATTTGATTCTGATATGAAAATTCCACCTCGATCATCTAGTTACCTACCAACCACATCCGGAGTAATATGATCCCAGTTTTCATGCAAATCTACCATAAACCAAACGATCAATCAACAAATCTGCATCAATCCAGAAATGTCTCTGCCGGAAAGCATTGCTCAACGGGGTTTTGATTGGTTGTTTTGAATAAGCAAATAACGGTTGAGATTAGTTACTATCATCATCAGCATTAAAATTATGGACTGATTTTTTCAGAAACATTACAAGCGATCAAGCTTATACATATAACATGAAGATTTCCAGAACACTTGACCTGAAATTCTTATTAGGTGATCGTTTGATTTGTTACCTAAAGGTCTTGAGAGGAACCGTTCCTCCATGTGTACAGATGATCTTAAGAAACTACAGACCTAATGAGAAGCTATGATGCAATTTGACCTATTTAAAAAGATCAGCATTCCAATAAATCAAAAAACAAACAAATAAACAGACAGAAAAGGACAGGAAGCAAACATATTTATCATCCTAGGAGATTTTCTTTCCAGGTAAAAAAACAAGAGCCTTGTACAATTAATGCTCCTGCAGAGTGTACCTTATAATCTGATGCAACATGTTAAATCTACATCTTTGTTGTTCCTCGAGTAAGTCACAATATAATGAACCACAAACTGCATCATTCAAAAAAAATGGAGGAAAACTATAAATGAAAATGAAATAAAGAGTGGTCCACAAAAGATAAATCCAACTCATCAATAGTGAAGGCTACCTAAATAGTAAAAAAGGGCTATTTTGATCATCTTTGGGCCTGTTCTGAACCTGAAGCTCCGACTGAAGGAGCAGTTGACACGCTAGTTGCCGACCCATTCTCAACAGGTGGAGGGACACCCCATTTTCCTTCAGATTCAAGGGGTTCAAAGACATGAACTCCACCATCCGAAAGCCCCAACGCAAATTGATTTGCTTCTTGTGGGTGTGCAGCAATTACTAGCGGTTGCACATTAGAGCTGCTGTATCAAGTAAGCATAACTGGTATCATCTACTAAACAAAATGAGCAGATTAAGTAAAATATATAGGGAATGGTATTCCTAAAGTATGTTCACATACATCAGTTACATTAACCCATTGACCACTTGAACAAGTTCAAAGAATTGCTTGGATTTCAAAGGATATGAGGTTATTTTTAAAGCTCTTTGTAAGTTACTTTTTTTGACAAACAGAACCTTTTATCAGTTCAAAAAACATAAAGTCATGGTCGAGCCCGAACTCTCTATGTTGGTTTTTTGAAGTATCCCATTAGGCATATATCCGGAATTTCATGTCAGTACAGTAAAAAACTAATCATGCATACATTACATAAAAAAATCCATCAGCTTTGATGGTAGAAACAACAATAATTCTAGAGATTTAATGACTAAAATTATATACAAGGGCAATCAGGAAAGTAATACCTGACATTAGTTGGAAGATAAGCCAAAGGATTAATACGGCATCGCAATCTGAGATTTGCAGCACTGAACACACAGATAGTTGCATCCAAGAAACTGGCATATACCAGTTGGCTATCGCATGAGAACGTAGCATGAGAGATAGGAGCCGAAGAGTCCCGAGGAGCCCACTGACAAATAAGAAATACAATTAGAAGGATGCAGTACAAAAACTAAATAGGAAAAAAATAAATAAATAAACGGGTGACAAGTCCCAAAAAGTCACCTGCTTTACACACTCAAGTTTACTTGTCTCAAATATTGCAAGTTGGGTCTCATGGACTGCTAAAAAGTGTATTTGGTCAAGATGAAACTGGACTCGGGTGTCCAATTGTGATAACGATGCCCTCCCACTAGGAATTTGCAAGAACCTGTTCTTTTGCTTCTCCCATCCATCTGAGCTCCATACAAAAATCTGGAACAACACAAACTTATGAGAACCTTCGTCAAAGATTCTAAAGGCTATTCACGGCGCGGAAGTATTACACCATACAATATTCAAACTTTAGCAGATATGTATCTCCAATTAAATTCAATGCCAAAATTTAATTATAATCACACCATTTGATATTCATTTTTATCAAATGCATTCTTTGAGATACTTTCCTGCAACATCGTTGTCATCCAATGAAATACAATTAATGAAACAGAAATGATCCATAAAATGAAAAACATCTGGTAAGTACATTACCTGTGCATCGGCTCCAGATGAAATTAAAACATTTAATACATGAGAGAAAGCAAGACCAGTAATTCTTTTGGAGTGGCCTTTTAGCTTGCTCTTAACCTGCATTAAGGATATGATCAATGATGAGAACGGTATTTAACAAGTAAAATAAATAGACAGATCTGAACCATTCAATACCTCATCCACCCGAACATTATATATCTGAATCGTAGAATCATCCATTCCAATAGCAATTATATTGTTATCTTGAGGATGAAAAGCAAGGAAAGTGGCTGCAGGTGGTGGAGGCATGAAAGTTGTCATTGTCTGCACCAGCCAACAAAGTGAAGTTAGGTTTGGATCCATCAAGTCAATAACAAACAAGAGTTAATGTGATATTAGATTGAAGGATTATCATTTTACCTTAAATGTCATCATATTGAATAGGGAAATCTTCCCACCAGATGCTGACATGACATACGAGTCATTCTTTGACAAAGCAAAGCACGGGACAGCCTCTTCTGGATTAGTGTCGGTAGCATCGTTGGTCATTAGAATCCCACTCGATGGTTGCCATAATTGAGGTGAAACATTTGCGGTTGCCTGAAGGATAAAGCACTAGTCAGCAATGTACAGTGAAATTAATCCCTACTAAAGGAAGAGCTAAGAAATGGTTAAAGAAAACTAATACTGTAATTTTACCTTGCCAGTAGAATTTCGGTCACTCCGCTGCCATTTCCACAGCAGGTGAATAGTATTTGATGATAGCGCCAGGATAGCACTTCCAGAATTAGTATAGATTAGCCTTGATATCTGCAATAATCAAAATGAAAACTCGGCATATTTCATAATTGTATTTCAGAAAATTCGCTAATATGTGTAACAAAATACTCTTTATATTCTGCTTCATAAAATATGAATCATTGCCTAGGTTACAAAGCTGGATTTGAAACAAGATCACTTCTAAAATATTAAAACAAAATCACAGACGAGAGCCAGCTAGAAGCATTACCTTGGTTACTCTCAAATTTTCAGGAAGCCTCAAAGACCGACATTGAGATTGTTCACTAATTTCAGTGAGCTTCCAAATCTTTGACTTGTCATTAGCATCTTCAGGAATCCGGGGTTTCACATCACCCAAATTTCGGGTATCTCCACTCTGGCAAGATTAATAAAATAAAAATAAACAATAGTAACATTAAGATTTATTCACTTCCATGCAGAAAAGAAAATTCTTTCATGACCAAAGTCAATGAGCAATGAAAAGGTACAAACCATTCCTGTAATAGCGACCACAGAACCACCTCGTTCAGAAAGTCCAGCAGTAATAGCAGTGGCTGCAGCAGCAGCAGCTGAAATTGGATTTATTGCAGGCTGTAGGAGATATGACATATTAGGAAAGGTAATTGATTATTTTATGTCATATCATATAAAATAAACTTATGGTCAAGAAACCTTTGTCATAGCCTCATCCGCTCTTGATGCATCATATGAAAGGTTCTCAAATGAGCGAAGCAATCTAATACCATCCACATTTGCCAAAATTTTAATTCCATTCTCATTGGCAGAAACAGCCAAAAGGGTGCCATCTTTATTGAAGCGAATTCGGGGACTTGCCTATGAAATCAGAAAGGATAGCGTAAGGAACTCCCAAAAACAAAAAGTGCTGTGCTAATTGACTTGAAAATAACTTACAGGGAGGCTTCGATCAGCATCAACATTAGTCAGAAGCTGAACATTGTCCATATCCCAGAATTTGATAGAGAAATCGTCACCTGCAGCCAAAAACCGGTTTTTGGTTGTATCAAATTGTACGACGCCCAGAGAACGTTTGCGGAACCCTAGATAAGTTCTCTTAACGGCTCCTTCACTTTCATTCCACTCAACAATATAAGACTCTCCATCTTTACTTGTCCCACATGAGAAGAGTCTAAAAAATCAGAGAGAAACAATTATACTCTAGGATAATGTAGAAAGATCTAAAAATGGACATGTAACATCATCATGGTTACATATATTAACCTTGTACCATCTGCACTGTAAGCCATGGTTGTGCACCAGCGTCCAGGGGCATCATAGTCAACTCGAGAGCCCAAATTATCATACAGCCATGCTTTTATCTTTCCATCAAGAGCCGTTGAAAAGATGAACTGAAAGAATTAAATATACACATATTGAACACTGTAAACTAGCAAGTTTGAGGTTTTTGAAAGCACTAATGCATAAGTGTAAAATTAAGAGATGCCAAAGACATGTACCTGAATGTTCTCCTTGTAATGAGGGCACACGGAATAAACAGGAGCCTCGTGGCCTTCAAATGTGTACTGTCTTGTACCAGTAGCAGCATCCCAGACCTAAAATTACCCAAACAAATTGACAAAAAGATTAGCTTTTCTCCCCCTATATAACTTTACAAGGAATGTTCTGATAGGCTCCTTTGCGTTTTACACATTCTAGGTGAAGGATGGGATGACGAATGATCAGTGAATGGTGAAGTCTAAGGGTGGTAGCTAGGAAATATTCCCACTGGCTTTGCATAGTGGTAGCACAAAGATGGGGTTAATATTAGTTACGTTTGTGTTAGATATGGAGAAATGTATTAGGAGGGGAAATGTGCAGAGTGGGACTCATCTTCCATTTTGTTCGATTCCATTAAATGAGAACTGCATATCCTTAGTTAACTAAACATTGTTATTCTTGTTCTCACAAACCTTGATGGTCTTGTCATCTCCACAGGTTATTACACAAAGCTGCTTGTTGGGATTGGAAAATGCCAAATCATTTACTCCACCAACATGAGCATCGATCTGGAGTACACATTTTGTAGTCAGTAGCATAAAGACAAACAAACCAACAAAACAAGATAGAGCCCAATAGGAAACAGTACTTGATTAGTTTATATACCTCCAGATGTTGTCGTACATCATCACCCCCATGGTATGAGTGTATTTGTACAATGTGCCTTGAATATGCAACGCCTATAAAATAATAAACATCACATAATGCAATCCAAAGAGCCATTTTGGTTAGGTAATTTACCATGAGTGATTTCTACAGACCGATACTTACCAAATAAAGAACCGTCTGGGCTCCAAATCACACGGTTAACAGAGACACTAGGATCCTTAACCAAGGCAGCCTGAATTCCAAGTGATAAAAGATAGATTTAGTTTACTCAAACCAATACTCCAAGAAATAAAAATGACACTCTAGCCACATCTGCAAACAGGAAGGCCCACCTGTAGAGGCACTGAACATGCACTAAGATCCCATACTTTGAAGTTCCTTAAAACAAGCCGTTCCCTAGATCCTACTTCCCACAATCCTACGTCGCCAACATTAGTACCAACTGGAATAGAAAACAAGGTATAAAACATATTATTCATAGGCAGATGCCATTACTTATGAAAATAACAAAAAAAAGTATGCCAAAGGAAAACTGCAATCTAAAGGTTCAAAACAGATAAAAACTAAAAGACAAACCAAGAAGTATAGTCTGTTGAACTGGATGAAAATCCATGCTCATGGGGGAAGATCCTTGATTCAGTGTTCTAATTACTGACTTGGGTAAATCATCATGTGCATTAAAAGCTTGAACATGTCCATGACCCGAAAAAGCAATTGGCAACACATTCACTGGCAAATTTACCTAGAAACAGACAGACAACTATAAAGTAAGAAGGATAACCAATTCTGTATCCAACCCAAAAACAGTTAAAACTACAGTACCTCATCAGTTATCCCCATAGGTCTGGCTCTTTTAGAAACATGGTCAGGGTCTCCAGATGGATAGTCAGCAGGGGTAGCGGGAGGAGTCCGTGGATTCTTTAATGCAGCTAAACATAGATTCGAAAGAAAATGAAATTAAAAACTTTAGCATCCCAACATAGATTCGAAAGAAAATGAAATTAAAAACTTTAGCATCCCACCATTATAAGATTGAACTTTAAATCAGCCTAAAACAGAGATTACCAGAAATTGATGGACCACCAAGACCAATTGCACCTCCACCAGAAACTGTAGGGTGTGTTGTTATATTAGAGGGATTAGACATCCAACCTGCAAGAGGCGTTGGAACTGGTGCTGGAGTAGGCTGAAAAGGCTGAACACACAACCAAAGAACTTTTAGGAACATCTTTTGATTGCATGAAATAAAACATTCGCAAAACAACGTAGGCTGATGACTCACCCCATGAGCACCGAGAGGAGGAAAACCTCCAGGTTTTGGTAAAGATCCAAGAAGTGGATTGTTTGCAGGTGAGGGAGCCCGAGCACCATTAGGTTGTCCACATGAGTGATCAACGAAAAGGGTTTTGATATCTGGATTTTGTCTAGGATTTTTACAAAGTTGATGCTGCCAATTTAAGCTGCAATTTCAACTATGAATTTAGTAGTCTATGTTTAACTACGTAAAAAAAAACACGTAAATATTCCAATTTCAAACAGATGACAAGTATAACCATGAAAATTTCAAAGAAGAGATCAACTTTGCAATAGAGATACACAATGAAGCAATTGTTCATCAGCTGAGGTCTCTCAAAATGCAATCAACGTTCAGGAAAAACATATAAGATAGAATAGAAGAAGGAACGAATGAAAATCTTGTAGTATAAACCAATCATTTTGGCCAGATATCAAAGAACAATTCAGACCAGTAGAGTGGTTACCATCTTCCATCTACACCGACTCACAAAGAAAAAAAGGTATACAACTTAGGCTGTGGAATCTATTTTGAATGGCATACATAACTACTGAAGCACTTCAGACCATATGCGAGGGTATAGAGGAAAGAGAACAACTACACTCTCCAAATAGATAGCCAGTTGAAGTGATCATACTAGATGAGAAATGTAATAGAACATAAGGTAAGAAAGTTATACAAGAGACGTTACCTTTGATTAATGAGAGTCCGCAACCTAGAATTCTTGAGGTTGGGGAATTGCAATTTATCACGAAACAATGGATTTGCTTCAATTAGCTTCTTGAGCTCCACCAACATAATTGCTCTAGCAGATTTAGTATCTCCATACTTAGATAACTGTTCATTTTCCCTGTTTTTGAAGTACACTTTGCAGCTATTTAATACAACTACATTAAAAAGATTTAAATGTCATCAAAATCATGAATTATGAAATACCTGAAATTCTCCAACGTCAAGAGCTGAGTAATTTCCTTGAATAGTTCTTCATTAAACGTGGAGAAAACTTTTAAATCTTTCACTAATATATCAACGGCCTTGGACCGATCATGCCTAGAAAATTTAATAACTTTTGCTTACATGACATTCTACTCACATCTGCTAAGCAGGCTCTAACCAAAACTATCTAATAACAGAATATTTTATTACAATTAAGCTTACTTGTCCAATGCCTCTAGATACTTCTGCTTCCTTATCTCAAAAAATATTTTCATTGAATAGCGGTTATCGTCCACTTTAGTAAAACCAGAGAGATATCTCTCAACTTCGTCCCAATTCCCATTATGTACTTCTTCATCAAAATACTTCATATTGAAGTAAAACCCAGATTCCTGTTCGAGCCTATTTAGATTAAAGAGAAGAAAAACGTTAATGAGGAGAAATTAGCAGCTAGTTACAGATAAAAGACGAGTTAATTGAAATATATAGCAATAACATAAAAGCATTGAAATGCTCACTTATGAACAGTCTCTTTGAATTTCTCCTCATCAAGAAACTGCAATATCAAAAACACCAGCTCCCTACTGAGGGACGACATAATCACGATCCCACTTTTTGACCCCAAGATGTGAAAATTTGTTCCTTCAGAAACCAGTAGATCTGTCAAAGAAATTTATAAAGGGTCGACCATAAGTAGCTACAAATCAAAAATTAGAATCAATAACATGAAGTTCAGAACAGAACCAGAGCTTTATCATTGTCTTACTTATTTCCAATATAAATATGAAAAAAAAAAAGGAAATCAAAATTTGAAGAAGTATAGCTGAGCGGCCGACCTGAAAGGAAGTATACCAGGAGATGAAAAGTCAAAAAAGAATTAGGGTTTTCTATTTTAAAGATCAGAAAAGAAGAAAAAAGCTACTTTAACCCTCAGAAAATCGAAGAAAACAAAATAAAATCAGGTCAGGCAAAAAAAGAGGAACGAAAATCCAACCCAGAAAAAGCTAATAGCTTAAAGTAATAGATTCCAAAATAAAAAAAAAAAAAAATTTGGCAGAGAGATTCAACAAGGCAAAATAAACTCGAAAACAGAGAGATAGAGATCAGAGAAGCTATTACCTTAGAGGAAACCCAAACGATGGGGAAAAATGGTCGGTATATAGTAAAAAAAAAATCAAAGGAAAGAGAGCTCAGATAAGCTTTCTCTCTCTTGAAACTCTGCTTAACTTTCTCTCTCCAAGCTTCTTCCTCAACGATAAAAGAAGTAAAATACCTTACAGAAATGGTGATTTTTATAGGGACGAGGCGACAGATAAAGAAGATGATAAGTCATAGTACTTATTAACGTGTAGATCTTAAAGACGTAGAAATATCTGCATGGCCTTATTTTATAAGCCAGTGTAGTTATCTGTCCCACTTAGCCGGCTACATGTTGTCTAGTTCATCGGCGCGGAATCTGCAGCTGCCAGCTGTTATTCAGCTCCAGAAAAGAAATTCCCCAAGAAATTATATCGTGCGGGAAGCCACATGTAGATCAGAACGGTGTGATCAATTGTTTTTCATTGTGGTCAACAAACAGGATTGATCTAACGGTTGAGGGAAGAGGAGCGGCTCCACGAGAAATGTAGGTAACTAATATAGATGGCAATTTTTACTCTCTATGATTCCCCACTAAGCTTTCTAAAAGGGCGCATTACCCCCAAATTTAGATCGATATTACAGTGTTGCCAAAACATCACCCCCATCAATTTGCATACCTAATAAATGTAATTTGATTTTTAAGAAAATAAATTTATAAAGTTATTTACAAATTAAAAGTTTGACTTTAAGTTATTAATAATTTTAATTTTATCGTAAATTTATTCGTTAAATTCAACACGTGTATACTACATTTTTATATTTGATCAGATGTTTCAACCTAATTTCTAACTATTCTGGCAAATTCTAACTTGATTTTAAATTTTGTCTATATGTTAACGGAGTTTAAAATAATTAAAGAAGATATCGATAGAGTTTGAAATGAGATTAAAAATTATTTGATGTAGTTAGAAATAGAGTTAAAACACCTGATTAAATTAAAAACGGGATATGCAGATATTGAATTGATATAATAAACTAATGGTAATGTTAAGACAAAACTTTGTTTTCTAATAAACTTAAGATACACTTTATCCTCAAGAGAATATAATTATATAAATTAGAAGTGGTTGAATGAAGCAAGGATAAAGAGCATGAACATCATGTAGGTTAAGCATTTGAAGTTAACATTATTATTGAAGAACAAGCTTTGAAACATTAACTTGGAAGCAGGAGGGAAAAGGGTTTTGATAATTTTGACCAACGTAGATGGTCATGCTTAGAAGTAAGTTGAGTAATCGAAATTATTATATTATAAGACGTAAAATCACGTGATTGGGTGGAGTAGACTATGATTGCGATATGAGAAATAGCTTCATTCATGCGTAGAATCGTGTCGTCCTGGCCATCTTAGGTATTTTCGTGATATATGAGAAGATGAGGTTTGAATATCGTGTCGGAGGAATTATATTATTGGGGAATGAACGGTTCAGATTGAACCAAGGAATATAACATTGATTTTGGAGGAAGCTGAGTGGTGTTGGCTGTTGGGTCTGGGTCCTTGTCTGTGACCACACAATCATCTACGTCCTTCCTTTTCTTTTAAACCTCCTCAATTTAATCATTGTTTTTTTGTTTATTTATTACGTCATAATTCTTTTTTTCTAATTTATATATTATGTAAAGAGGACCAATTTTACATCCACCTCGTAATTTTCCAATTTGATCTTGTTGACTCTTATAGAATATGACTTGGCTCCTCATTCTTCTTTTAGTTTTGATTTTCCCAATATCAATTTTATTTTTAAATAATCTTTTCCTTAATTTTACTAATAATTTTATCACTGCAATTCTTTTCTCTAAATCATTTATACATGTTATTGATTAATTAAATTAAAATTACTTAATTTTTAAATAAATATTTAATTGGTTGAATTCGGTCCAAACCGAGTTCCCGTCATATAAGATCATGTAAATCGATATCATATCATTAGTTTTAGACCTGTGAATGTGAATGAATAACACACTTGAATGCAAAACTAAAGTATACTTCTACACTATAATCATTAGCTCACTTAGTTAAATAAAAGAATTAGCATGTAGCAATTTGACAAAAATAAAACTGAACTAAATATTAAAGGAGAGATAATTTTTTTAATCATTTATTTAATTATAAATTTTGACAAACCATCCATCAAAATTTAATCAGACATTTCATATTTATTTTCTTTTCAAACTCCATTTGAATTATTATTAACCATTCATCAAAAATCAATAGACTAAAACATTATTAATTCACATTCATTAATGAATGATTATAAATTTAAACCTCTTCTACAAAACTCTTATCAATTCATACCTATTTATAAAGGGTTAACAATTTTAAACCATTTGTGAAACTTCATTAATTCACATTCTATTAGAGTTTGATGTAATCTGAAATCTAATTGTGTAACTACCCGTATTTAAAACCTTATCTTTTTCTTTACTATATAAAATTTTTCTTTCTCTAATTTAATTAAAAACGTGGAAAGGAGAGAATATCAGAGTAGTCAAAACATAAGCCAATTTCAAAACATAGTTTTAACACTTTAATCCAGAAAGTCCATTTCCTAACAAAATATTTACCATCTTTCAAAACCATTTACAACTATTCAAAACAACCAGTATTACTTCCTGTGAGCCATAACCCCTCAGGTCAAATTCGCTAGGTAACCCAAGTGCTTATCCTGAAATGCTCCTCCCTCAGGTATATAGCTCATACCCTAATTGTCACATACACCACAAGTAAACTGTGAGTCTAACGCCTAGTAAGAGGTAAGATACAGTATGATGCATGCATATGTCTAATTATGTCAGAAAGGAATCCAGTCAATCTATTCTTTACTCACAGTCTCATATCATTAAGCTAAGATATTAGAGATATTTCCTACAAGGAGAATAGATACATCCTCGGGGTCTAGCCTAGGCAGAATAGGTCACTCAATCTCTACATGGAAAGTGATACATCATCATGCAGTTCTCCCAGGCATCATCATCACAAAACTCCCCAACCTTTAATTCTTATTTACATTCATTTAATTTGTTATCTCCCGTTCAATGCATGTGAATACCAACCCAAATATGACACTTCTAATTGTTTGTAATCATGATTCATTCAAGCAATATTAATCACAACACTATAATATAACTCAAAGCAAAAAATACAAACAAGTCAACAACATGGATTCTCATAATATAAATAATAACATGACCTTCTAAATGCACAAAGCCTGTTGACAGCAGTAACAGAACCACAACAATCTCATCATCAGGTACAGGGAAAAGTAACAGGAAGCATGCCAATATTTACAGCTTTTATTTCGATTATGCTAACAGGAAAATCTTAAGTCACAGAGTCTAAACAATCAAATAAAGAGCAAGATAACAACGCATATCATCATGGCAATATAATATGAAGCAATGATTAAGAGTGACAATTTAAATAAAAGGGAGGTAAACTTGACAGAGGTAAAGTTTTGGAGTTTTGCAATTTTGGTGAAAATTACAATTTGCGAAAAAGAAAATAAAAAAAAAATGGAAAGTTTTCCCTGCTACCTACGTCGTTGTCATTCTTCATTGGAGAAGAAGGAAACCCTAAAATGGTCTGCTACCACTGTCTCTCCCAGAGGAGAAGAAGACCTTTGTCGTCGCCGCTAGAAGAAGACATCAAATGTCCAGACGTCGTTGCTCCTCTGGTCACTCGCACAGAAACCATTTGAGGTTTGCCTACCTCCCGTCGTCAATCGAGCAAAAGACCATTTCTGCCGAAGAAGAGAAGGCTATCGCTTAACTGCTGAAACTCTAACGACCCGTTGCCCATTGATTTTCCTCTGCATAAGTCACCGACCACGTTCTGTTATCAGCAAATACCATTGATCACTGTCACACATGGCGCTAATTTGAACCAAATCTTCGTCCTGCTGCTGTTCAAAATTGTTTGAAGCAAAAAAGGCTTGTTTTTCTACTTTTTTCGCAAAGAAGCGTCTCCCTCGTCCAAGCAAAAAGCTATTCAGCCTTCTGCAACTTTGTCGATTTGTCTTCTCCGACCGAGAAGAAGAAATAACCAGCCATTTCTCTCCAATCTGTCCACCTAGTGAAAATTTTACAAAGAAAAATTTTACAAATTGAATTTTGAAGAAAATCAAATTTTAAAATTAGTTGTTTCGGGAGATTTCGGTATTTATTGTTTTAATTGGGACAAGTTTTATTAGTTCAGTCTATTGGTTCAGATATATTATCTGTGATTTTTAGTGTAGATTTATATGGATTGTGGAATTAATTTTTTATTGTTGGGCTTCAAATATTTGGATGAGATATTCTGTTTGAAGCTGTATTTTTGTGCTATGAATTCGTTGAAATTTGATATCTCATTATGGTATAGGAACACGAAGTTTCTGTTATGGAATGTAAAGACAAGAGATGTGCTCTCATAGACGAAACTAGGCGACACATTGTTAGAATTCAATAAAATGCTCACATCTTGAAGTGAAGAGGAGAAACTTCAAATGGATTGAAAGACCCTATCTTTAATACACCTGCATTTATTAAATCAAAATTTGTAGGATGTTCTGACTGAGAAAATTGGAGTATAATTATAGTTAAAATTAGAGCAATTATGTATAAAGAAAACCTTAACAAACAAGTTGCATTGAATACAACGAAATTTATTCTTATCAGTTGATGGAATGAGTTTCTATTATAGAACACTTGACTACATTTAAGGAGATAGTTGCAAATATGGAAACTATGAGATGCAAGTACAATGTGGAAGATCCAGGGTTAATTCTACTTTACTCGTTGTCTACTTCATATGATACTTTTAGAGGTATGATCTTTTACAATAGGGAAATTTAACTCTAAAAAAAGTTTATGGTGTCTTATTATTAAATGAGAGAATGAAGCACATTGTTGTTGGATTTGGGTCTCTAGGTGAGAGACTCGTTCTTCGATGAAGAACAAGAAAGTCAAACAACAAAAGACAGTGATAATATTTAGGGTTTAAAGGGCAGATCAAAGTAAAAAAATCATGATAAAATTCTTACTTCTTTCAGAAGAAAGGGCATAGTAAATCTTAGTGTCAAAAACTATAGAATAAAATTAAGAGAGTTGTTGAGAAGGTGATGCATGCACGAAAGGGGTTTAGATCTAACCTGTAAATATGATGACAATGTGCGAAGATCAATGGTCGGCGGACATCCTTTGTAGCTGGACGGATGCCCCTTTTAATGATCACCAGGTAATTAGTAAGGCGATGGATGTCCTTTATGAGGTAACAGACATCCCTTGCGTTGAAATAATAGATGGCGTAAGTTTGGAAAGAGTGGACGTCTCTTTGATAATAGGTGGACGTTCTTTTAATGAAGAGTCTAACTGCGTTTAAAGATCGGCTGTGATGGATGTCCTTTACTAGAGGAATGGGCGTCTTGATGTGCCCCGAGGACCCGTCACTTGAGCCCGAGCCAAGGGCTCCTTTATTTTCTAACTTTTTATTTATTTTGTAGGTTTTTGAATCCAAATAAACAAGGAGGAGTGGGCATTTGGACTAATGGAGATCTTGAATTCTTTTGGAGGAAATTGTGGGTTTTCCAATTCCGCCTAAAATCTGACCCTCGGCTATTCAAGGGCAATTTGGACCATTAATACGACTTCCTTTCCATTTTGGTTCTTCATACCAAATGTAGCCAACATCCATAGCTTTCCAACAAGCTATTGGACGTTATATTTGGTTATCTTTTGCTACGTCAAATAGTTATTTTACAGAGACTAATTTCCCAAACTCGGACTTATTGTTTATGTTTTATTATTTAGGGTTATTTTAGTAATTTTCTGCTATGGTATTTTGGTCTTTGACCTATTTTGTAAACCCTAGGGTTTAATACCCCTTCTTGCTGATGAAAGACCAGTTTTTGAAGAATAGAATTTTGAAGAGCTAAGCTCCTCCAAAACCGCGGCCAACCCCTCCACAAGCGCCGATTCTCATCCATCCCTTGCAAGGGTCCTCTTGAAGATTCTCATCCTTGCTAACCCGGGTTATTGCCTCTTCCATTCCTCTTTTTCGTAAGGGGTGAATGTGGTGTGGAGGTAAGAGAATTTTTCCCCATTGGAGATAGTTGGTTTCGGCCAACCCAAAGAGACGCCCTCTCACTTAGGAGGTGCTGCAACTCCCTTGGTGTTCCTTTCTTTATTCTGGTGCTACTATTGGATTTTGTTATTGATTGATGAACTATGGATATGTGGATCTGATATAGGTTGGTTGTTGGAGGTATTTTTGTGGAATTTATTGAATTTAAAGGTGATGAATTTCGGAATAGAGTGAACTGCTGAATCTGTGTTTTCATTATTGATTGTGTTATCGCTGATTGAGGCTTCTGTTTGGAGTATTTGCGTCGCTCTTTTCTGGTTAACGTCTTCTAGAGAATTGTTTGAGCTTGAGTAAGGGAGCTACTCTCCAAAATTGAACTTTATTCGATGTATGCATCTCGAGTTATGTCATTTTGAGTAAACGTTGCTGAAACTGCCCTGTATAAAAACAGTTTTTGGGTCATTGGTATTTAGAGCATAACTTCTGATCTAGAATGGTTTTCTTTATGGAATTTTGACACGAGTATTGTGGTTGTATTGAGGACAGCTCTACCAAGTTCCAGTTTGATCTCACGCACAAATTGAGAGTTAAGTTTGATTGATTGTTGCTGATTCAGTGAACTGTATTTTTCCCGAACAGATTTAACAAAGGTTCCCCATTTGTTTCTTGGAGCCTGTCACGTCTGTTGCAGTATTTGGAATTAACGGAACTTGCTCGTAGAAGACGGACGTTGGAAATAATTAGAAGAACAAATGTCCTTTGAGGAAGAACGGACATCCATTGTAGAAATTAGGTCAAAACATGAGAAATTCTTCGACAATGACGATGAACGAAAACTTGCGGATTTTTGTTGGACACCACTTCATACAACTCTTCCTTGACAAAAAAGTTACAGATGTCGATAAAAGAATTCACACTACTCCACGGAATTCAATCTTGTGATATTACACACACAAGGATAACTTTCGGTTGTGACGCGCCAGAGGGTTGAAAAAGGTGTCACTCCCCTTTTCAGAAGAAAAGTAGAAGCTTTTATTTATCAAAATCAATCTCCCTGCATCAGTACTAGGGTGGCTTTATATATAGCCAATTTAAAAGCATAAAATTACAAAATAAATGGGATAAGGAAACTAACTAGATATTCGGTCTTATCCGGCCAAATATTAACCATAATTTAAACAAATATCTAAACTAATATTTCGGCGATTCTCTGCTCTTTATTGTGATAAGATGGACGTCCTTTCTTTGATGAATGGATGACCTTTGTAGCTTATTATGCTTGCAGCTGCTCTTTGATCTTCATGTATCGGACGTCCTTTTGAAGTGAACGAAGGAGACAAATGCGCCAAAAATTAGGATGAAGGACATCCTTTATGGGACAACGGACGTCCTTTTTACTGAAGCTTCCACAATTCTATCAAATATTCCACAATATTCCTTGATCTTTGACTTGTTATCTTTTGATGGATATTCCACAATAATAGAATGGTTCCATTTTGCATCATCCTCCCGGAGTTGAAAAGGATTCGACCTCGAATCATATCTTGTGTCATCATATTCCAAAATCGAGCCCGAATTTGAAGGCTTGTCATGTACGGGCCACTTGTCATCAAGCCTTGGTATTTCCAAGATTAAACGGCTTGTACTCATTATATCACACAATAATATGTTAGTGAAACTTTCATAAGAACAATCAAGTCGAGTTTGATGTACCTTGATGTCTATCTTTTCATTTAGCCAACTCAAACCTTCCTTAAAATCCATGGATGGTAGAATTCCATAATTTCTTTCATCTTTGATTAAAGGAGATGCCTTTTTTGTGTTTATGCTTTGATCACGAACAATTTGGCCTTCGTTCGTGTTGGAGCATGGAAAATGAAAAGATTGCTCCTTTTGTGTTGTTGTTGTCAAGGAATCATCTTAGCTTTCTATAGGTTCGGATACTTGCTATTATTGACATTCTTCCTTAATTTGCTCAAGAGTATCTTCTAATAGTTCATCGTAATCTTGTGATTGTAAAATTGGGGTGCACAATAGTTGTTCTAACAATGCACTAATTCTAGCAAGTTTGGCTTGTTGACTTTCAGAAGAATATCCATATCTTGGGAGTGGTGGTGGTGAGTGTAGAGCATAGCTTCGTCTCTCAATTCTTTGAGCCATTTTGATCACATTCTCAAGGGTGTCGTAAGGTCTTGTTATAATACTTTCTAGAATGTCATCGTGAAGTCCGTTGATGAACCTTGCTACTGTTTTTTCTTCCCAGTCTTTCAAATCACATATTGTTTTTAAAGTTTTGAACTTGGCAGCATATTCTTCGACGGTGGAGGAACCTTGATTTAGGTTTTGGAATTGTTGGTTGAGATCTTGAATTTGTTGTTGGTTTTGGTCCCTCTTCAGTTGAGAAACTTGTTGTTGTAGTTCGATGATGAGTTCCATTATGTCTGGCTCGGAATAAGATGTTGATTGCTCGGCCATTGTGGATTTTGTAGCCTCGTCTTTGTGTGCCGCTTTGGATGCTCCTCAAATCATCATAAGTAAAAATTTATGTAAGGATATATTTAGCTATGATACCAAATGATGTGTACGGAAGGGGTTTAGATCTAACCTGTAAATATGATGATAATGTGTGAAGATCAATGGTCGGTGGACATCCTTTGTAGCTGGACGGACGCCCCTTGTAATGATCAACAGGTAATTAGTAAGGCGATGGATGTCCTTTATGAGGTAACGGAAGTCCCTTGCATTGAAATAATAGATGACGTAAGTCTGGAAAGAATGGACGTCGCTTTGATAATAGGCAAACGTTTTTTTAATGAAGAGTCTGACGGCATTTAAAGATGACTGTGACAGACGTCCTTTACTGGAGGAATGGGCATCTATTGCAGTATTCGACATTAACAGAACTTGCTCATAGGAGACGGACGTTGGAAATAATTAGAAGAATGAATGTCCTTTGAGGAAAAACGACGTCCACTGTAGAAATTAGGTCAGAAACTGAGAAATTCTTCGACAATGACGATGAACGAAAACTTGCGGATTTTGGTTGGACACCACTTTGCACAACTCTCCCTTGATGAAAAAGTTGCGGATGTTGATAAGAGAATTCACGCAACTCCACGGAATTCAATCTTGTGATATTACGCACACAAGGATAACCTTTATTTGTGACGCGCCGGAGGGTTGAAAAAGGAGTCACTCCAATTTTCAGAAGAAAGGCAAAAGCTTTTATTTATCAAAATCAATCTTCCTACATCAGTACTAGGGTGGCTTTATATATTGTCAATTTAAAAGCATAAAATTATGAAATAAATGGGATAAGGAAACTAACTAGATATTTGGTCTTATCTCGCCGAATATTAACCATAATTTAAACAAATATCTAAACTAATATCTTGGCGATTCTCTGCTCTTTGTTGTGATAAGATGGACGTCCTTTCTTTGATGAATGGATGACCTTTGTAGCTTATTATGCTTGCGGCTGCTCTTTGATCTTCATGTATCGGACGTCCTTCTGGATTGAACGAAGGAGATGGACGCGCCAAATATTAGGATGAAGGACATCCTTTGTGGGATAACGGACATTCTTTTTACTAATGCTTCTACAATTCCATCAAATATTCCACAATAATCCTTGATCTTTGACTTAATATCTTTTGATGGATATTCCAAAATAATAGAATGGTTCCATTTTGCATCAGAAGGGATAACAATCAATTACGTCCGATGAAGTTTTTTTCACATTATAAGAAGACCATAGTGATAGAAATCTTCTAGTTGTGTCATAGGAAAACTCATAGTCAAACAAATATTGGATTCTATATTCAGCTTGTTCATTTCATATGTGTTACAATTAGAATTTGTTTCCGACATATGAAACTGTTTCAGAATGTGTTGTGTTGATGGCTAACAATACACCTTTCAAAATAGTTGGTATTGGTACCGTTAAAATCAAAATGTTTGATAGAGTTCTTAAGACACTGGATAATGTGCGGCATGTTCCCGGTTTGAAGAAAAATCTGATTTCGTTAAATACTCTATATTCAAAAGGGTACAAGCTCAACGTTGTAGGTGGAGTTATGAAGATTAGTAGGAGTGCTCTCATTATGTTAAAGGAACACAAAATGTCTGCAAATTTGTATGTATTATAGGGTTCTACAGTAACGGGTAATAAAGACTACTAAATTTGTGAATTCACCTTCTAAAGGATTGCTTGAGACGATTCATAAGACGTTGGGTTCTCAAGTGAAGTTCAAGTTAGGATCTGAATCTACATAAGAGCCAATACAACAACTTATTATAGATGTTTAGGATAATGATGTTCAGGATGATGCAGTCACCATATCATCATCAGTTTTAGTTTCACATCAAAGTGGTATCGTCAAAGATATATCCAAGATGAAGGTCAAAGCTCCACGACGATATAGTGAAACTAGTTCAGTGGGTTATGCATTGAATGTGTTTAAAGGAAGTGATTCTAGTGGGGAGTCTTCAATATATTCACATACAATTTGTTGCGACAACTCTGATAACTCGATGGTTCCATGAAGTAAGAGATGTGATTTCTTTTTGACTGTGTCTGTCAAGTTTTAGCAGTACTTAAACTTAATTGGTATCAATTGTTGAATTGACTCTGCATGAGCCCTTATGGAATAGGATATTATTTTTTGTTGGAGTTTTGCAAATTTATTTTCCTTGCACCATAATTTCTTTAAAGATGAAAATTATTAGAGGTTACTATTTTGGATTCATTTTAAGGTGGACTGAGAAATCTATATTTTGGATCTCTTATGTAGAATTCGAATAAACGTGAAAATTATTAGAGTTCAGTATGACCCAAATTTTAGTTGGGTTGGGTCGGACCTGTATTCAATATTAAGGTTTATTAGAGTTTATATGATTTTCTACATATTATTGCTTGAGTGACAAAACTCAATTGTATATTGTTTTCTAATTAGCGAATTTCTCCACAGATATGATTTTTTCCCCAAAAGGATTTTCCACGTAAATCTCATTATTTTCGTTTTTGCATTTTTTTTTCTGTTGTGCGTTTGATTCTCAACACACTTGTTAACGAATAATTAAGAATTTTAAACATTTTTACAAAATCTCGTTAATTCACACACATTAATGAAAGATTAAGAATTTTAAATTGTATAAATTTATACCTTACAAACTAGTTATTATTTTAAACATTCCATTTGACATCTCACAAATTTTCTTCTTTTTATTATGTCTTTCTAAATTTATTTCTCACATTTTGTATTTTTTTTATTGAACTTCTTTTTTATTGCACATTTTAATTAATGTTTGCACATAATATTTTTATATGACTTAGTTCTTTTTTAAAAAAACCTCACATACCAACCATTGCACAATGACTCACACGTATATTACATGATAACACTAACATGCATTGCTTGTGCACTAGTATTAACAAAATGTAGCAATTTGATCTTTTTTATTGTAAAAATGATTTATTTTATGTATAAATCAAAAATAAAATCATGAATTGCCTTGTGCCATTATTTAATGTGTTTTAGTAAAAGTTTCTTCATATTAAAAAAAAAAGGAAATCAACAAATCAACCATCGTATTTTATGGCCAATGATAAGTCAACCACTAAAGTATTTTCGTAACCAATTTAACAACTGAACTATGGAAAAAAACCGTGGCAAACATCTCTATCATGTTTGCCGTTAAACGTATTGATTTCATTTCGCCGTGAAACGAAAATTTAAAAGTTAACTTTATAATACTAACATTCCGCAGTGGAATGTCAATATTTATAAAAAATTACAACGTTCCATAGCGGAACGTCAACTTTTCGCCACTGAATGACTACGTTTTGCGGCAGAACATCGTGCGTCGTTTTGCGTTTCTGTGCCCTAGTATATAAGACTTGACTGTGCACTTTAATGAGTTCACCGCAAACCATGAAATCCTCAGCAAACATTCGTACTCTCAAACCTTCATTCCTCACTGTTTTAGTGATACTAATGGATTCAAGGGCAAAGAAAATATTGCTCAAGCGAAAGAGTGGTTCGTCGCAGCCTCACCTACAACCACAAGCAAAAACAACGAACTTTGCCCGTGAACAAAGTTAACCAGCAACCGAGTTCATTGTCAATCAGTTGCACCGCAATGTACCCCCCACGGTTAAAGGTGGAGCACCCACAATTGAAGGTGCAACAGCCACGGGTCAAGTTGGAGTAGTAGCGATTGAAGTTGGACGACTTGCGGCTGCCCCTGTTGACTGACTTGAAGCACAAGTCGAGGTTACAACACAACCTCAACCTCAACCTCAGCCTCAGCTTGGACAATGACTAGCAGCAACTGCATTGATCTATTTCCAACCAGTTATAGCGAGGTTCCACTCCCCACTTTTCAGGACAGCCGAAGCAAACGAACGATATGAAGTCGATATTAATCATCATTCAATTATTGTTTCTAGAAGAGTAGACTTCGAGTCATTGGCTAAATATAAAATTGAAGAATTGTTTGAGGGGCCTACTTAGTCGGGTTTTGCAGATTGGGGGGAAGTTTTTGTGAACGGGTTGTCAAACTCTTTTATGTCATTTGGAACTATCCACCTAACCATTAGAGGTCTAGACTTAAATGTTTGGATGGGAGTTGAGAATGATTTCCAAGGATATTAACTTGCTGCTTGGATGTTCGACGGAGGAACCAAGTGAGCACTATTACCACGTGTCTTGGGAGCCACCTTTCGTCAGATGAGAAGAAGGTCTAACAGTGCTTAGATTGTTGCATCATGATCTCGAGATTGGACATTACAAGAAGCCAAAGTTCAATGACTTGAATGTCATAGCCCTAGTGATCCACACCATCATGATGCACACCATTTTGCCTAGGGATGAACATCGAGACCATGTTAATTACATGGATCTCTTTTTGCTAGAGAAGGTGTTCACTAGAAAGAAAGTGAACATCGGCTATGTAATTTTGAGTCACATGTACGAAGTCCTCAACAACTCGGCCAAGAGTCTATCATTCAAGTAGCTCATTCAGAGGATTGTTGAATATTATAGGGTACCAATCTTGGATGAGGAGCTGAGAATTGAAGACAAGGTCACCGACGTCCACAACAAATTGAAAGTGGACCAAATAGAGATCAGCAGAGTTGAAGGGGTATGGGTATGTAAGACTCCATCTAAGTCTATCCCAAAGAAGCGAGCTATAGTTTCCCACCCGCTAGCCCCTCCTCAATCGTACAGCCTCCACCCCTGTCCATTGTATAGCCTCTAGCCCCCTCGGAGGAACAACCTCTAGCATCGCCTCTACAGCACATGGAGGATGATGTTCCGCAGGCGATGACTCTGCCCCCTCCTCAGTCATCTCATTTTACTTCGATGCCTGAGGAGATTTCCAGCTAGATGCACAAGATGGACGAGCAAGCAGAGGAGCAACATCTTTTGGTGTTGGATTGAGTTTGAACAATGGAGGATCGACTTATCTAAATGGAGGAGCGTCATCAAATGAGGCTGCACGTAATACAAATGACGGAGGAATGCCATCAAATGGGGCTGCTCCAAATGCAAAAAATGGAGGAGCGAGCAGAGGAGCGTCATCATGATATGTTGGTCAAATTGCAGAGAATGGGGTAGCGAGTAGCCCCTCCACCATTCTCTCTAGTAGCCTCTCGAGTAGCCCCTCCAACAACCTCTCTAGTGGCCTCTCCATCATCCTCTTCAGCAACTGAAGGCACAGACTGCTTATAAGTTATTTAGTTTTTATGCAAAGTCCATTATTTACTTTACTTTATTTGTATGCGACGTAATAACACGACTCAAATTCACAGCACCATTGCCCTCAAAGGGAAACCTTCTCCTCTTACCGTGCTTGCCAAGGTACAGGAGATAGTTGCTCCCATTCCTCGATCGACAGGCTCGTCGAGTGGATCGTAGCCTCCGCCACTTAAAACTGTGCGCGTGGTACATCTTCGATTTGGTTATCTATGAGTCTGCACTTATTCATGTCCTATTAGTCTAACGGTAACTTGTCAATGTTTTTTGTAGCCAGGTAAACTGATGGATCTTTACATAACTTATGTTTGTGCAAATACCCGAAAGAACTAAGAGATGTGCGCAGTTCTTTTAGGAATTTTGCTATGCTTTTTCATTTTGTATCATGAAGTGTTTTGGATAGCCTAGTTATGATGTTTTGCCTATTGTTTTCATTTTCAGGTCTAGGATGAGTACCACATCACTGAGATCATCTTCTCGAAGCAAGAAGGGACGACAAAGATGGTGAGAATTACGTTCTATTACATTAAGTAGTTCAGAAGATGTTATCTTAGTACCCATCCTTGCTTTGTGTTCTTTGTATGCAATGCTATGTGTTGAACGAAGAAGAATATTTCGAGGTTCAATTTAAAAAATTGCTAATGACATTAGGGTGGATTCACGTAAGTAAACTTCTCATTTTTTCAGTTTGTCGTTCATGTTTCAACAGTTCTAATGCGTGATTCCTTTGTATTTCAGTCGTACCCAAAGCAAGCATGTTTTATGTCATCCATTGACCTGTATTCTCACTACTCTTACCAGTTGTTGTTGCTTGAAGCAATTGTGATTGTTATAGCGCTAACGAATAAATAGTGGTATATTTTTTCCCTTGTGTAGATTCATATTATTTTCCGCTTATGTGTTGATTTTTCTCTTTGCATTTCTGCCCGCACGACATCTTTCGGTGTACGAGTGAGGGGTTAGGGGTGATCCGAGATTGCAAGAAGGCCAACTTCCACCATCACGATGATGTGCCCGAGAAGAGGCTGTTGTTCACCAAAGCGTCCAATGTATACGTGGACCCATAGTTGTCACTCATGATCACGGATTTGCAGAAGAAATCTCACAAGAAGGCGGCTTAGTGTAGTTGAGATGTGTAAGGATACTAAGATACTGATTTTGTTGTACATAATAAAAAATTTATTGTCTCTTTATATGTTTACTTAGTGTACTTGGATAATATATGTTGATATTTATATTTTGTTTTGTTTACTTGGATAATTTCTGTTTGGAAAATATTTGTTTAGATTTCTGGTTTTGATAATGTCACAGGGGGAGATAGAGTAAAAAGAAAAGAAACTCTTGCAAAATTTTCAATTTTTTGAAAGAAAAATTGACTCAAACTATTTCATTCATCATCAACAAACAACTAACATGTTCATTGCAACAATTTAAGCAACTTGTGCATAACACCGAAATATACAAGGCAGAGGAATGGTGATGTTCCGCAGCAAAAAACATTCCGCTATGAAAACACGTCATTCCACTGCGGAATGTATGACGTTCCACGGCAGAATGCCAATTTTCTATGACGAAAAGACAACATTCCGCCGTGGAATGTCAGCGTGGTCGATTAAAAAGTGAGGGCGGTCGATCAAAAAGTGAGGGCAGTTGAATGGCTGAAGTACAGATTCAAAATTTTGTTTACGAGAGATGAAAGGCAGTCGATCAATGTGGAGAGGTTAATCGACTGGTTGGCTTGGGGAAAAGTTGCTAATTAGACATTTTCATATTAATTAATTTCCATTCATCATGAGTAACCAAATTATTAATTTCATTACAACCATATTATGTACATGTGCATTACAAATACAAACCAATTTATCAATTCAATTACAACCATATCGTGCATATGAGCATTACAGACACAAGCTAAATTATCAATTTTGTTACAAGCATATAATGTACATGTGCACTAAGAATCGGTGTGTCGTTCATCTAACCACATCAAGCATTTGTATTGTTTCCTAAGGAACATTCAACTGTCTACCTCAAATAAACTATTGTAGAGGATGTATATCTAGTTTCGACGCATAGTTAATAGTCACTTTGATTGAGCGTTATCTTTTGTAATAATTTCTAATCAAGGTTAAGATCTACATTTGTGTTTACTTGTGTTTGTGGACCTTGCGCATCTACTTGTTAATAATACATTGCAAATAAAATTAGCATAGCTTAAAATGTAACATATGAAAACGTAAACGCAATAATGTGCTCAATTGCATCTCGAGAACTATGTTGGAAACTGTCATGGGGACTGTATCGAGGACTATATTGGGAACTGTCTCGGGGACTCGGAAACTCATAAATGTGTTAGCCTTTTCGTTAAGCAATGTTTATTTTGATGTTGACTATTTTGTTGGAAATAATAAGTTGGTTAATGTATTTTTATGGATATTATTCATAATGATTTTATCAAAATATTTATATTCGTATTTAATGGAAATAACCTCAAAATGGGTATTATTATGTGCTAACATGTTTACCTAAGTCCATATAGTGAATACATATCATTTTGGGACTTAGAATGGATGCAAAGGGGATGTGTTGTGGACGAGCTAACTGGATATTTGGTCTGCGATCATGACGCGGTCAGATAGTCCGGTCGAGGAACGCGACCAAAACACAACACAAATTGCTCCTGAGCTTTTTTGGTCAAGAAGTGGTCATAGCCGAGGTCGAGGTTGGCTACTAAAATGCATCTCAAATTGACCCGAGAGGATTCGGTTGAGGAGCGGTCGAGGTTGGCGACCAAAATTATAGGCAGATTGCTTCTGGAGCTTTAACGTCGTTTTTCGGACGCAAGGTGGTTGAGGCCCTAGACAAGTGAGGCGACTGAAAAACATCACATATTGCTTCTGTAATATTTCAGGACTTTTTTTTATCGTAACGCGAATCGAAGGAGCGGTCGAGAAATGTGACCGAAAATGCACAGCAGACACAATGACTCGTTTCTAATGGTCGAGTGTGGCCGACCAAAAGGATTGGGTCAACAGAATATTGCCTGTGTCTATATATAGAAGCACTTCGAAGCTCATCACAACCAACTGGGAATTGAAGCGAAGCTCTGCCAAAATTCTTACTCAATTCCAAATCATTTAGTGAGCATGTAATCCAACCCTCCTAGTTCCTAAACTTGAGTTTTCTATTTGGGAGAGGTTGGAATAGCTTGAATTTACACTTATGCTATTGCACTCAATTGTAAAGGGTGACTCCCTACAAATTCATCAAGTTAGGGTGACGCCCGTAACAGTCAAGAATAGGGTGACTCCCCGTAATAGTCAAGGAAAAGGTGACGCCCTAGAATTGTAACGACCAGAATTTTTCTTCCTTTTTAAAATCGCATGAAATTTAAAATTTTTCTTTTCTTTTATAAAATAGCGGAAAACCTTTTAAATTGTTATCAGAGTTTTTTCTAAAAACCAAACCGTTAAAAATCATTTTTCTTAAGCTTGTTACTTCAATTGTTATAAACAGTGGAAAGCTATAATTATGAAAACCCCGTTTTCTCAAAAAGTAGCGGAAGCATAAATAAATCATTTAAAGACAATAAACAACTGTTTACATTGTTGTTTACAAAACCCTTTTTCCCTTTTACATTCTTTAGCCTAGCAAGCCACAAGGTCCACGCATGCAAATCTCTCATCAGCTGCTCCTCTAAAGAATTCTGATGTCATTACAATCACCTACACCACGAAGTAAACATGAGCTAACGCTCAACAAGAAAAGAGATGTAAAACAATGTATGCCTGTAACTAATTATGTCATAATGGAATCCACCCAAACTGTTCTTTACTCACGGTCATATATACATCAACTCATATATTGAGCTGGGACATTGGAGGTTCCGTCGTAGGGAGAGTGGCTGCTAGTCGGCATCTAACCCCTAGAGGTAGACAAGTTCTCACGACCCGACAAGGGAAGGGTATAATCTTGAGTCTACCTGGTTTGATTCGAACCACCTCTTCAACCTCTAATTCCCTTACATTCATTTTTTATCCATTTTTTTTTGTCAAAATGCATACGAATACTAACCCAACGTGACATTCCTAATTGTTTCTATTATCATGACGACAATATAAAAGCATGAGACATGGAAAATCTACTAACATGCTATACATGGCGATATGCTCTAAAACATGCTTGACAATTAAAGGAATCAACAACTATATACACATGCTCAACAATTTAAAGGAATCAATAGCTGTATAGACATATTTGGCAATTTAAAGGAATCAACAATTATATAGACATGCTTGGCAATTTAATGGAAACAATATCAATATACTAACATCCTAAACATGCTTAATAATTAAAGGAAATAACAACTATATCAAGAATGCTGAACATGCTTGGCAACGAATCGATGACATAAGTGACCATAGGTATAATAGATAGGGGCATCAATACATATAAAATCACTCGGAGCATAGAAACGTTAACAAACAATCAAGTAAGACTCTAATTGTGTTGTAGGGCCTCCAATGGCCATGACTCAATCTTAATTCTTACCTCGACATTTTAACGCATATCAGCACTTAATCGTTATCCTTCTCTTCCTTTTCAAGACCTTCATAATTAAAAACATTTAATCATGAGTGTAATCAATTAATCAACTTATCAATCTCATCGTCTTTTCCTATCCTTAATTCTTATACATTACATAGTTTCATAATCTAACTTCAATTAATCACATAATAGTTCTAGGAACCCATTGACACCCGAAATGGAACATAACTCGTCCCAATAAATTAATCCAAACAGTAACAATACAGCAAAGCAAAACACAACTCAACTAATTATCTTAACATGGAGAATATGTGTCCAAACCAATGCAAAAACAGTTAAAATCCTCCAAACGTGCAGAGCATATATCCAACATATAGAACACTTAACTCTAATCTCACAGCGCATGAATTCAATTCAACATACATGCATAATGTCTCCGTAATTTAATCAGAGGCAGAACCAATCAATATCACAGAATACAAATGTCAAAGAGTGTACACCTAATATACTCACACATGATAACAATTGGCAGAGACATTATCCAACAACAACCAACAGAGTGCAAATTCAAATCAAAACTAAATCGAACATATTAACGTTCCATTAATAAGCTGCAGAGAGTCATTTTCTTCATTCATTCACTTAGCATGATAAACTGAATATCGCTTAAGTCATTAACCAAGCAGCAGAACAACAAACTCATTCTTCAGGTACGTCTGTTCCTCATTATTTTTTCGTTGTTTTATTTCTTCACCACGACTTCAAGAAGGACGTCATTTCCTTCATAAGGGACGTCTGTTTCTTCACAAATTTCATTGTTTTATGAGCAGCAAGTCCTTTTTTTTAGGGACGTTCACCACCTTTAATTTTTTACTGCTTTATAATTCCTTGATATTTCTAAGTCACAAAACGATATATATTCACTGCATGGATTTAGATAAACTTGTTAGCACAACTTAATATCCTTTTTGAGGCTATTTCCAATGAATATAAATATAAGTATAATATTTAAATAATTAAGAACAAAATCAATAAACAACTTATAATTGCAATCAAAATATTCATCATCAAAATAATTGAGTCTAACACATTTAGTCTAACAATCTCCCCCTTTTTGATGATGACAAAATATTATAAAGTTGGTTATTCCTAAAACTAAGCATGTGCACATGTTATTGCATAATATGATTTCTCCCCTTTAGTTTATGCAATATATCTAACATTTAATCTCATGCATGCATGCTATCATTTGTAATATCCTGAATTTTTTGTTGAGCTAAGCACAAAGCTTAAGTGATAATTTTGGGATGATAGGAGCTAAATTGGACAATTTAAGATATTGGTCAAAAGAAACGTATTGGAAGAAGTGAATTATGATACCCTGAAATTATGTTATACTAATCTTGGAGGAAAGATTAAGGTTATTAGGGAATTGTTTAGTGGCATTGGAAGTGATGGATGAAATCTTTTGTTTAAGCTATTAGTAAGGGAAACTATATTTGGATATAATAAGGTTGTTAATAATTATGGGTATATTGAGTTTAATAAAGAATAATGTGAAGGAGGAATTTTGGGCAATATAACTTTATGTATGAAAGGATAAATTAGGGATTCATTGGAAGGGTGAAATGTAGTTGGGAAATAATGAATTATTGTACCCGAGTTGTTGAGGATGATAAGGTTGTTAACGTTTAAGTGTATATTGAATTTAGTGTTGGTTTTGAAAGTAGGGTTTGTTTATGTGATACTTAGTAGATGATAGTTAGAGTTAAAGGAAGTAATATTAGAAGTAGTTAATAATGAGGTATATATATATATATAATATATATATATTAATGAGAATATATATAAATGTATTTGTATATGTATTGATTTAGAATATATATAATTGGAATGAAGGGTGTCGGGCGGTTGATGATTTAAAATGGCAGTTGATCGTCCACTGATGGAATCGATGGATCGACATTAAAAATAGTAAATGTGTTGGACTGTTGGCGGTCAATTGCCTAAAGGAAATGATCGTCCGACACGATCGTCCGACGAATTGAAAAGTTGTCTAAAACAATAATTGTCACCTAGAAGCTTCTGGGCTTGACTCTTGATGCTTCAAGGAATGATCGAACGTCCCTCTCCTTGGCTTTCCACCTTCAGAAGGTCACTGAAGGTATGCATGTGGTGGTCTATAAATAGAGTGGATGGATTGAGGACAAGAATTTTGGAGAAATAGTTGGGAAACTCTAGCGAAATTTTGTGAGAATTGCATAGAGTGATTTTGGAGTTTGAGAAACTTTGAGGGTACTGAGCAGTTTAGAGAGAGAGATGCAGTACAATTAAGGAGAGACGAGGATGAACTGTTCTGTGATTTTCGAGGAAAAGAAGGTAGTAGACTAAAGGAGCAGACAATGAGAGTGAAGGTTGCTTGGGCTTGGAATAAATACCTAGGGTTTTGGATGGACTGTGAAGGAGGAAGATTTGTTGATGGAAGGAAACCATGACTGAAGTTAAAACTGTGACTGAAGTTTTAAGTGAAGAGGACTTTGTAAGGAAAGAAAGTTGCTGGGTTATGTATTCCCTGTGTTTGCGTGTCTTGTGGTAAGCATAACTCTTTCATACTTTGTGGATTTTATGAAGAGTTGTTAAGATAAAGATATAGAATTGTTTGGATATATATTGCATGAACTATGAAATATGGGTACACTATAATTGAGTTGGACCTCTATCGCATGAACTGTTGCATTGCTTTAGTAGGATGATGGAAATCAGTGATTGTAGAAAGTTACTATATTGGTATTGTGATTGAATTGTTCTCTACATGAATAAATTGCTGTTTTCTTTCTTTGCTATTAAACCTGTCCCTTGAGAATGAACTAGTTTTCTAACCTGTTAATAGCATAACTCCGAAGAAATAAGTTCTATGATATTTGTAAAGACCCGATTATTTATTACCTCTTTAAAATACTTGAAATTTAAAATTTTTCTTTTCTTTTATAAAACTATGGAAAACCTTTATAAGAACCTTTTAAATGAAAATCAGAGTGTGTTTCTTATAACTGGACCGTTACTACTCTTTCATTAAACTTGTTTAAAAATCATTATAAGCAGCAGAAAACTATAGTTATAAAATCCTTTGTCAAAACATAGCGGAAGTGTAAATAGTTCATTTACAAACAGTTAATTAAATCGTTACTTTATATTTTACAATTGCTCTTCTCAGTTACTCTTTACATTAATTAGCCTGAACAGCCGTAAGTCTCGCCCGTGCAAATCCTTCATCAGCTGCTCTTAAATCTGTTTGTCATTTTCCTACATCGCAAGTCCTAAGCTATGAGCCTAATGCTCAGTAAGTGATAATACCTATCATGCTATAATATTACATGCAATTTTAGTTCTCTTCTTTTTCTCATCTTTTTATCTTTTACGTTTTAATCATTGTTTTTCGTCGTTTTCTTCTTATTTTTTTATCCTTTGCATTTTAAATCATCGTTTTCGTCTTTTTCTCCTTATCTTTTGTCTTTTGTGTCTTAATTATTATCTTTCATTGGTTGTTCTTTTCATTGTTGACCTCTGATATAGTTGCGATGGCATAATCTGAAAGTCTACTAATCATTGGTCGTTTGTCCCGGCATAATCCAGGGACCTCGCAACAGATATGAGCAGCAATGACAAAATAATCCGAAAGCTTGCTGGCGACTATGGCATAATCCGAAAGCTCGCTAGTAACCGTGTCCATGAAGGACTTAAATGGCCTCACATCATATCATTTTTGTTCTCTTTTCTTTACTTTATTATGGCTTATTATTCGTTTGTTATCAGTTTCTTCGTTCGTGATTTGTTTATTTGTTCCTTATTTGTTCCTTCATTTGCTTATTACATTTTATGGCTTATGATTCATTCGTTATTTGTATTTGTTTTGTATGATACTCATGAATGCATACAATTTCTGAAAGCATAAATAAACATTCAACGTACAATAAAAGTAAACAAAGAAACGTGTTGTAAAAGCAGTAAACAATGAAACATGTTATTAAAACTGTAGATATGCTAGGAAAGTGGTAAAAAACAAAACATGCAATTAATAACTATAGACATGCTTTAGAACGGTAAACATCGAAGCATGCTATTTAAAACAGTAAACAACAAAACGTGCGATTAATAATTGTAAACATGTTAGGAAAGCGATAAACAATGAAACATGCATCTCCTATTCTTGCGATGTAGGGTCCGAAGACCAAAACACACACATATTACTTACCTCGATTCTTCGTTCAACGCTTAATTCTAATTTCTCTTCTTCTTAGTACCTTCACATTTAGAAACATTTAGTCATTAATACAATCATTTAATCTACTTATTAAATCTTAACGTCTTTTCTATTCGAGTTTCTCGTTACTTAGTAAATCTCCTAATTAGAACTGTTTTCTTAATTATTACTTAGCTTACTAATTAATTCCAACATTCATTTCCAACTATCATCATGCCCTTGTCCAATTTTTCCAAAGCTGTAATTTAACAGATTTATTTCCAAACACATAACACTTCCAACATTCAATTAACATTTCCTTTTTAACATTCTGATGACTACAAAATTAGCCTTTCCAACTTAACACATATTTTTCCATTAGTATAATCAATCAAACATAGTGATGCTTCAGAATTAACCAACAAAGTGTAAATATAGTCACAAAGTAAATATCACAGAGTGCTATTCCAAGTGACAGAACATTGCCCCCATTCAATTTGAATTATCAGTTCATTCCAAAGAAACAAAGAGCATTAACTTATCATCCATTCAACAAGGTTAAAACCAATACATTCATGCTTCATAAAACTATGGCTAAACATATTATTGCTAGCATTCCAACGCAGATTTCACATAACACTTAATCCAATCAACAGAGTAGTTCATAAGGGAAATCAGTCATCCAACAATTCAGCCAATAGATTGATTCCCATTCACAAAATCTAGAAACTAAATCCAATAGAGGCAATAGCTAAACTAATATCAACTGAGCAATGACTTTCCAGAACATACATCCAACGATTTTCACTACAATAAGGAATTAATCATCCAACACAGAGTAGTTCTGTCCAACATATTTATCCATAACATTAACATATCTTCCTAACATGCTTCAACTAACAAAGTGCTAATATTCATCAATCCAAGCAACAACACTCACATGACTACCATAGAAGCATCAACAGAACCCAACAGATTATCAACCCAATAATATAACGCACAAGGGAGAAATTGTTACCAGCAGCATACACAGCCAGAAAATCCCAGCAAGGAACTAGAGTCCTTCATCCTTCTTCACCAATAGTATGCTTAATGATTCCTACATCCAACCATGCGTCCAACTATAACCATCCTTCACGTGTTATCAAACTAAATCATAGAGAATGAAGTCGATTACCTAAAGGAGCTAGGAAGCTAAAGCTGAAGCTGGACAGGGAGGAACCAGGGCAGGAAGCTCACGCAGAGCACTTCACGAGTTCCACAACCACTTCTCGCGTTTCACTTCACGACTCACATTCACTCAACGTAGAAAACCTTCACAAGCTCACTGTTTCTCTTGCATAGAAACTCACTCACTCACAGAGAGCACTCGCAGGAGCTCTCTCATTCGCCGGAAACACTCACGCTGAAGAAGAAATGGCAAGGAAGATAGTTAAGAGAAGAAGTCTTGCCTGGAGGAGGAGACAACCCGTACGCCTAGGGGGTAGGAGGGACGGCTGGAGGGTGGCTTGTGGGTCTGGACAAGGAGGGGGGACCATCATGTTGTCAAGGGCTCGTGTTTTGATTGGTTATGCGTCAATTTTTTGGTTTTAAATCCCTAACTTTATAGAGTTTTGGGCTATTTCGGACGAGTGCAGACGTGATGGTCTCGTCTACATTCGTCCGCATGTGAAACATCTCTAAGGTAGAATTGTGTTCTATGGTGTTCGCATGAAGCGTCCGCGTGCGTGCTAATGTGTCTAGGAATTGGACAGAGTCAAATCGGACTCGTCCCGCTTGTGTCATCACTTGTCCGCATGCGTCCGAGGAAACGCATTGGGATGCAAAACCTCACCCTGGTGCATTCCCAAGCATAGAGACGGCTTCTTGTGCAATTGCGGATGACAACTCTCATCCCCATGTCATCCGCATGCGTCTGTAATGCCTAAATTCTAGCTTTTTTGTCATATTTGCCAACTTAACCTTCATCTCATAATATTTTTCCCATAAATACACGTCACAATCAGACACGTATAAATACACAATGTAATATCCTTCTTATCCTAACACTTGATTACATCACGTATACGGGAAAAATATCGAGGTATTACAATATTCCTTAGAGTAGTATACTCTTGTTTGATGAAACTTCGAAGTGAAGATGCTTATCGTTGGATATATATACTCCTTGTATTGTCACTGTTAGTTTTAGGATAATTGAAGTAATATTGGATGTATACATATTTTGGATATTATTGAATGTATATTTTGGATGTTAGGAATCATTGGAAATACTAGTTTGAGTTTTCGATTGATTATCATGAGAATTAAGCTGTTGAGTTGAGGAATTGAGATTGTTGGAAAATAAGGTTCTTCAATATATTGGACATATTAGGAAACTATACATTATTGGAGGTATTAAGCTTGTTAGTTGAAGCTAGAGGACTCTATTATTGGAAATTAATTATTAATACGTATATGTGTTAATTATGAATAGGTATTGTGAAGAAACTTAAGTGCTAACTCGTTAAAGCTAAGGACTACAGGTAAGTGATATTGCATGTGTTTTGTTAGAAAGGACCTACATCACAAGAATTAGGGTTGTTTGGTGTGAATTGTATGTTTATTATTATAGGTTTTGCTACGTTTGGGAGATGTACTGCTGAATAATTGCTTGTGTGAATTATATGTTTATCATATCTAAGTTCAATTCCTTAGTTAGGAAAATCATGTTTTAAGGATAAGGTAGATGAATATGTTAGATAGAATTGTATGCTTGTATCATTGTTCCTAATGCACACGACAATACAAACATAACCAAAGATATAACTAGAACAAAATGAATAAATCTAAATGGGTGCTTTCTTTGTGAGTTCGGATACTGAAGAGGTTGCTCTCACGTGGAAACAAACCCGTGCGGGTGAGTTCGGATACTAAAGAGGTTGCTCTCACTCAACAGGCGGGTGAGTTTGGATGCTAAAGAGGTTGCTCTCACCCATTGCACCCAGAAACAAAAATAGATATAGTTTAAGTTCATCATGATGGAGTAAGTTCACCATCATGATACAAGTTCACCGTTGCGGTATAAGTTCACCGATCTGGTTTAAGTTCATCAGTAAGGTACAAGTTCACCGCTAGAATATAAGTTCATCAATCTGATTTAAGTTCACCAGTTAGGTACAAGTTCGCCACTAAAATATAAGTTCACCGATCTAGTTAAGTTCACCAGTTATGTATAAGTTCACCGCCAGAATATAAGTTCACTATTATAGTATAAAGTTCATCACTGTTTTATAAAGAGTAATAGAATAATGAACATTGAGAAAACTATATGTGTTTTAAAGAACATTGTATGCACACTTTTATTTTTATACTGCCTACTGAGCGTTAGGCTCATAGTTAGGTCCTGTGATGTAGGTATGCATAGGATCAAGAATTGAAGCAGTTGATAAGACATTTGTACATTACGGGCTTGGCGGCTAGTTAGCCTAAAAGCTTGAAGAGGAAATGTAATGATTGGTAATAATGTTTTTAAAGAAAGTGAACGTTAATTATAGTAATTATTTTATTAAGAAGGTTTTTCAATTGTATTTTGATTCTTTTGGTTTTGTAAATACAAGTCGTCCTCTGTTGTAAAGGTTTTAATTCATGACATGTTTTTAAGTAATAAAGGGTTTAACGAAAGAGAAGTTTATTTATGCACTTCTTATTAAATCTAGTTTTCAAATGAAAAGTCTTTTGTTGTAATTTAAAAAAAAAAAGGCTTCAAAATCATAAGTTTTAAATTGTAAGAAAAACGAGAATGTTACATCATTCTCTCCCCCATAACAACTTATATATTCATCTCCCTCTTTTTGTCATAATTAAAAAGAATCCTTGGGAAGGAGGAAAAACGAAATAAAAAATTACTCCCCCTTTATCAATATTCAAACCAAAGAAAAATATCGGAGGATTATACCAATTGAAGCAATCAAAATAATTTCTCCCCCTATTGAGTTATCATCAATAATATATGGAGGAAATAGAGTTAAATCAATCAAATTCATGCAATTGAATCAAAACAAATGCAATTCCCCCTTTGTCAACATTGATACCAAAAACAAAACATTGGAGGGAATATTACACTTTAAGCAACTACATAGTTTAATTTCTTCTCCCCTATAGACTTATCAACATGTATATGAGGAGGGAAACTCAATCATTCAAAGCATCTTATTTTCAAGAATAAAATACCAATTGTACAAAAATAAGCTCAATGATACTAATAGTTGAATTAAAAGTTTAAACTCAAAGATACCAATTGAAATAATCAAACAAAAATATCCAAGATTAAAAATTATTTCTCTCCACCTAAATCAATGCACATAGTTAAGTCATTGAGGATATCCAAGTCATCAAAACCAAATACCAACAATCTTTTAAAATCTGCAAATTTAATATACCAATTGTTGGAGTAAAACACACATATACCAATTGAAGAGTTAGACAGTTGAAAATTAAAACCAATGATACCAAAGAGTAGTATGCAATCTTACAAACACAATTCCCAAAGGAAATAAAATTCCAACCTATATGCATACTATCAATTCAAAAAAATCTAAATCTAATCAAGAGTATATTCATAAAATAATTATGCATACTCTTGATTCAAAATTGAAAAATACATAAGTGTTTTTCTTGGGCACCCACACCTTTTTGGGTCCCTTATCCTTAGCAATGGTTCATTAGGAACCCAAACCAATTTAGGTTTAGCCCTTTGATCATTCAATTTTGTAGGGCAAACAAATGATTTATGTCCTATACAATTACATACATTGCATGTCATAGGACCAACAAAGAAATTATTATAATTTTTCTTTCTTGCAAAGAGTTTGTAGGCAATATCAGCTTTATCGAATATAACCCTTTGCGAACCTAAGAGCATATTACAATTTTTACTACCCTTTGTAAATTTCAAACAATAGAATTCAAATAACTATTTTTAGCATTCAATGCACAATTATTTTCTTCTAGTGATTTGTTAGTAGCAAGCATATTCTCACTCATGCTCTTCAATTCAATAATTTGATTTTTCAAGGATTCAACCAATTTAACATGTTTTTCAATCAAATTGTTGTTATCCTTTTTCAATAATTTATATCTACGTTTAAGCACATTAAAATGATCAAATAACTCATTGAAAGCATATAGAAATTCATTATCATCATCACAATTATCGGAATCGCTAGAAGAATCGTGTATCTTATCCTCATTGACCATGAAGCAAATGTGGGAAACTTCTTCAATCTCAAAAGAAGAGTGCTTACTATCATCCCATGTGGCCTTGAACGCTTTCTTCTTTGAGGCTTTGGGCTTCTTATTTGCTTTGGGGCATTCAGTGAAGATATTGCCGGGTTTTCCATATCCAAAGCAAACTACTCCTTTTTTTCCCTTTTCCTTCTTCCTTTGGAAGCATTTATTTAGCTTCTGGGTGAGGAGCCTTAACTCTTCATCTTCATCTTCATCATCTTCTGTGGTATCATCTTCTTTCTCGAAATCATTTTTAGAGCTTCAGGAGGCTTTGAAGGCTATTGTCTTTGGTTTTAAAATTCCTTTATCTTTTTGCTTCTCCTCCTCGTGGCTCAATAGCGTGATCTCGTGTGTCATTAGAGAACCAATGAGTTCCTCTATCTTTAGAACCTTAAAATCACGTGCTTCTTGGATTGCCATCACCTTAGGTTGCCACTTCCTTGGTAGACACCTAAGAATTTTCCTCACCAACCCTTCGTTGGGATAAACTCTACCAAGCACTTTTAAACTATTAGTGAGGTTAGTAAAACGAGTAAACATAGAACTAATAGTTTTATCCTTACCTGTACAAAATAATTCATATTCGTGGATGAACATACTCAATTTATTTTCTTTTACTTGATTAGTGCCTTCATGCGTAATCTCAAGTAATTTCCAAATATTATAGGCACTATCACAACCGTACACTCTATTAAATTCATCCATATTTAAAGCACAATATAACAGAGCCTAACACATGTAGGCTAACATTGCATCCTTCCTAGCAGGTAGCCCTCAACCGACCAGAGTTATTGTACGTGAATTGTATCCAGTACCCATTCTTCGACACATGCTAGATGATTTCTTATCTAATTTTATTCAATGAACTATAATTCTTGTCAAGTCTCATACTAGCGAACGTTCATTCTACTTATGATGGTCATTGTGGCCTACTCTTGGCCATGTCCATGTCTTCATCACAGGATTCGCATAATGAACGAAGCTCCTCCTCGTCTAGAGTTGCTAAGATGAAATGCACCACTATAGTTGCTTCGTCTCCAATTGCAAATACCTCATTTGCCAAAACTGTGGACGTGGGCCTCACTTCAAATGGATAGTTAACAGATTCCTCATCACTCCCAAACGCCATTGGTGTTCAAAAAATGCTTCAACTTTGTCAAAATGTGGTACACTTCAGCTCTCAGAAATCTCTAGGGTTCACTAATCGCTGACAAAATTATTGAGAAAATCGCAATGAGTGTATAGTGAATTTATACAAGGCAAATGAATACGTTCCGCAGCAGAAAGTTGATGTTCCGCGGGGGAATGTGTCACATTTTGCTGCGTAACATATAATTTTTAATAAATATTGACGTTCATGCTAGAACGTTAATTTTTAAATTTTCGTTCTACGACAGAGCATATAATATTCCTCCGTGGAATTAAATCAATACGTTTAACGAAAAACGTGACAACGATGTTTGCGACAACTTTTTTCAATAGCTCAGTGGTTAAGTTGTTAGTGAAAATACTTTAGTGGTTGACTTGTCATTGATCACAAAGTACGATGGTTGATTTGTCATTTTCTCAAAAAAAAAAGAAAAGAAAAAGTAAACCCTAAAGGATCCATGTTATATAAGAAATAGAGTATGCTATTTGAATAATTATAATTAGCAATGTACTAACCTAAATATTATAATAACTGCAGTTATAAACACTGCATGTAGACATTTTTAGTCAGTTTTTAATGTCCCATGTACATTGTGCCTTATTATATTGTATTAAGTAGATATCGTAGTTACACATAGGTAAGATTAGTATTATCTATTTTTCTTTGGAATTAACAATAGGATTGAGCTTTTAATTAAGATAAATTGAGAAGCATCCAAATCAAAGTTATTTTTTAATCTGATGTTTAATGAAAATTTTCACTTACAAATCACTTTTCTTTTTTTTGCAAACTCTATTTAGGGTGCCATATGCGCCACAAACAAAATGAAAACTGTTAATCCCATTTGATGCATGAAATTTTGTTGCTCGACCAGTATATTTTTTTGTATCATGAATTATTTATTTTGTATTCTTCTAAGCCTTATTAATAGTAAGAAAAAATAGTAAATACAAACTAATAATATTTGTAATGTAGTATTTACACTTTATTTTTATTTTGTTACATTTTGCATCTTTTATTTACTTATCTATTATTTTAATTATTCATAATAATTATAATTATAATATAATATTATAAGGTGAAATTATAAAAAAATAAAGTGTAATTTAAAACTTAACGTTTGAAATCATTTATATATTAAATCTTAAATTATTTTTTTGACTACTTAATTTTCTACCCTTTTGTTCTTAACAATTTAAACATTGAAGTCAATTTATCTATGAAATCTAGTATATATATATCACGTTTTTTATTAAATGAAGTGTTTTAACCTAATTTCTAATATTTCTGGTGATTTTCAACGACATATATCAAAATTGTCAGAGAGAATATTGACAAAGCTCAAATCGGGTTAGAAATCATCGAAGGGGTAGAAATCTAGTTAAAATACCTCATTAATATAATATATAGTATAATGTGATGGATTTAACAGATAAATTAACATAAATGTTTAAGTTATTGATAGTTGAAAGAAAAAAAATTTGACTTGTCAAAAAAATAATTAAAATTCTAATATGTAGATAACTCTAAATATTATAATTTAAATTACACATTATTCAATTATAAAATTAATTTAAAGTTTCAAATGATATTTTAAAGGGTTTTTAACATAAAAAAAATAACTATAAACTATATGTCAGCAACAAACTAAAGCTTAAACAAATTTTGTTAACAATTAAACTCTGAACTATAAAAAATTAATAAGGCAAATCTTACAATCATGTTTTCCATAAAAAAAAAACAAGTTCGAATGTCCGCATTAGATGAGTACGTGATCACTGTAATACCTCGACTTTTTATATCGAAATTTAATAAGGATAATTGGAAAGTAATTAGGGATATTTGAATTTATTGGATAATTATCGGGGTATTACTAAAGACGTAATTGACAATCATTATCATCGAGCGATATTTGAAATAAATCAAGAATTGGAATTGGGTTGTGAATAATTTAATTAAATGAAAGATTTAATTAAATTATTAAAGAGAGAGCGACGATGCGAGGGAGAACGAGGGTGTTCGGGGGACGGCGAGCTCGAGCTCGAGCTTGGGCTCGGGGTGGCTCCTTCGTAGCGAGCTACGAGTGGCTGGCGACGATTGAAGCGTCAGGCTTCACTAGGTGGAGCTCGGATCGTCGATTTTGGCTGCGAGTCATCGATTTGGTGTCAGGTCGATGTGTACCCTGACGCTCTGCCGACTTCTGGTGCTCGGTGACAATGACTGGTGATGGCGACAATGAATGGCAGTGGCGTCGGAGGGTGATGGCTGGAGGACGTCTCAGTTCAATGGCAAGGACTGGCAGGTCGGGTTGGAATTGGCTGGGCGGTTTGCGGTTCTGCCCGAATTGGTCTTCTTCTTCATGTTCTTGCTTTGCTGGATATCGACAGTGGGTCGTACGAGGAATGGTACAGTATGGCTGGAGGCATGGAACGCCTCTCTCTGATGAATTAGAAATTGGCAGAAGAAATGGTGAAGGGGGAGGGGTGTTCTGGTAGAGTAGTCCCTCGAGTGTGCAGAGTTGGGAGCTCTCTCTGGGTTTGGCCGAGAGTTGTGACAGGGGAGGAAGAATGGAGAAGCCGCAAGGAAGAACTCTTGGGTCTCCTTGGTTCCTTCAGGTTGGTTGAGCCAAGAACATCCCTTTCTTCTGGTATGGTTCTTCTCTGTTGTTTTAGTTTGGATTCAGTTTATGGATGTATGGTTTACATTAAGACTTATACCTTGGGTTTTCTGGAGAATATTGATGAATTGTTTCCTGCATTGCATAATTGCAGTTTATGCTCTCTGTTCATTTACCACAGCATATTGGATTTCTTGTGATGATTACTGCTCGGTCATTTTGGTTGTTCTGTGGGGGCCTGTTCTCTTGAGAATTTAATATGTAATGTTATAGACCACATAACTTTAATTGCTTTATGTGTGGATATATTGATTCGGTATGTTGAGATAGTGGTATTGACTGCCATTGTGGAGGGTTTGGCTGGTTAGTGGGATTAGGGAGGCTCCATTGTTGGTTGGTTATTCGGCAATTAAGAATAGTATTATTGGGTGTTGATGAATATGAATTTGTGTTGTAGTTAGTTATTGATCCACCGTTGGTTGCTAAGTTGTGTATATGAGGATTGTTAAGTGTTAAGGTTTATAGGATTCGATGAGAAATTGTTAATAATAAATGTTTCTAATTGAGAAGGTATCGGAAGAGAAGAAGGATAGCGATTAAGTAAATGCGAACGCGCAATAAAGAATTGAGGTAAGGATTTGGGTGTGTCTTGGCCAGTGGTGGCCCTACCCATAAGTAGTGTGCGTGAGTGGAGTCAAGTTCCTTGTTGATATTGCGTAGATTGCCTTTGTTCATGCTCTGTAGATATTTCCTTTGTTATTGTTAGCTCCGTGATTTCCTTTGTGTTAGTTCCTGCAATTTATATATATTACTGTTTATTTCTTGCAAATACTTCCTTTACTGCAAACGATCCCTGCAATTTGTTAGTGATAATTGTGATGAATGCGAAATGGGAGAACGATAACGGTTATGTGAAGTTCAGAAATAAGCTAAGAATTCTATGCTATTCTTGAATGCTTACTTGCTGCTTAGTTAAATATCCTTGTTGTTATTTCCTTATGCATATATTACTCTGCTGTCATTTGTTCTGCATGTTAATATCGTGGCGTGAATACTTAAAGCTAAGTTAAGCTTGTTTGATTAACTAGTGAGCACGTTAATTAACTAGAATAATTAATTAGACTTAAGTGCATAAATTAACTTAAGCATGTTAATTAATTTAAGCGTGATAATTACTACTTAAGCATATAAATTAACTCAAGTAGTTGTTTAATTAATAACCAACCATTGAACATGTGAATTAACTGACTAGATGAACATGTTAATTAACTAGTGGAGCATGTTTAAGTAACTTAACCATTTCTTGATACATGACAATTAATTAGAGTAGTTAACTAACTAGAATAATTAATTAGACAAATATGTTAATTAACTAATTTATCGTTAATTTCTAGTTAGCGTGTTTATGATATTAGCAGCATGTTAGTTAATTAGGTCATTTGACTAATCAATTAAATTATAAATCAATCCAAATAGGGTTACTATTAATCTTCATGCATGTTAGTTAACTATTACTTGTTCAATCGTCAAGCATGTTAATTAACTATTAATCTTGAGCATGTAACTAATAATTGTAATTCTTTCCTGAGCATGTAATCATCTAGAGCATGTAATTAACTAGGATAATAAACTAGATTATTAATTGTAGTATGTTTAATTAATGAGAATAAATGCATGTTTGATCAATTAGAATAAGAATCATGAATTTATGAGCTTGTTTCCTGTTTTCAGTTAATTATTGTCTAAATTATGTTTCCATTTAAATTACTAATGCTGAACATGTTAGTTTAATCTTACTAAGTGTCTAAGCATGCTTAGTTTTGTTTAGTTCAACGAGCATGTTTAGGTAATTGTAATTTATCGCATGTGTACTTTATCGTCTCTTATTGTTCCGTCCTTTACTTTCTTTTAAATGCGCTTTCAATTCCTGCTATTTAGTTACTTTCTTTTATGCGCACTTCAATTTCTGATAATGATTACATTATGTTGCATCATGCATCATGTTAGGATGAAAATGTATGGTCATGCATCATATTAATAGAAGAAACCAGTAGGGAGTGCCACCAGAGTGGTATTCAAGCATGCATTATATGAGGTAAAATGTTAAGAAAAAGAAGAAAAGAAAGTTGGGGTAAATGGGTAGTACAGATCTAGCCTGGCAGCTAGGTCAAGCCCTTACCTTGTCGAGAAAGGGACTAGTTTGCATACAAGAGACTAGAAGCCGACCAGACTATGTCATTTCAAAGGACAACCTCCAATCTCCAGCTCGATGTACGAGTAATGAATGAAAGAACAAAAGTAAAGTAAAAAATGAACGAATGACGTAATGAAAGGATTGGTTTGGATGACCCCTATTCCAAAAAGGACTAAAGATAGGCATCTCATGTTGCATTAAACCCTTTTCCTTATTGGGCCATTAAGCTCACGTATTACTTGTAGTATAGGTACAAACGATGAACAGATAATAAATGAATAATAAATAGATAACGGAGCAGGGATGAAAGATTTACACGAGCGAGATTGTGGCTGGCTAGGCTAGAGCGAGAAGAGAAAACAGTCATAATAAATTGTATTTAATTGTTTAGTCCTTTCATTTAAATGATTTACGCTTCCGCAATGCTTTAAACAAATTATTTTTATGACGCTTCCGCATTCATTAATTGGTTTTCATAACGAGTTTAAAGAAGGGTTAATAGCGGTCCGGTTTAGCATTGCGCTCTGATCTGTTCTAAAAGCGATGTCAACGGTTTTACAAAAGTTAGAATTTTCACGCATTTTAAAGGATTTACAAAAAACCGGGTCATTACAATCACGGGGGATGAGCACTCGTCCACTAACCCAATTATATAAGCTCAAAATATTAACAATACAGTATTTGCAGCGGACGAGTATACGTCCTCATCCCAATTATATAAGCTTAAAATATATAAAAATATCGTGTCTATAGACATGTGGTAGGGATCTTCCGTACCCAAGGTATCAGCGATGCGCAAGATTAGATCTAAACCATCAAATAGTGCTCAACCAATGACACGCAAGGGATCCATAGTGGACAAGAACGTCTCCGCAGACAAAAACATGTCCAATGCAGACTACTTGTGCGTTGCAGATACCTTGCGCACAAGATTAAATTTGGATCGTTAATTAGTGCTCAATTGATGAATTTTAAATTATAATTTTAAAAATCATTGTCAAGTTCATAACAAGATTGCTCTAACTAAAAACTGTCATTAGTGCTAATCAACCTCATTAATTTCCAATAAAGATCAATTATTAAATCCTTTAGACTAGCTGAGCTAATGAGTTAGCCATTTATTTTTATTTTCACACAGACTTTGAGTCTAAAAAAATTCAAATTTTTGGACAAAGATGAACTCAACATAAAATAATCTTTAATATATGTATGTCATACTCTTTGCAAAATATTACATTACAATCATTTGAAAGAGTTATGCGTTATGTAAGTTCAGTTGAAAATATTAAATTATAAAAAGAAAAGAAAAGAAAACAAATATCGATGGCTGCAACATCACTAAAGATCTAGATCTAGCACGAAATACTTCTGCATAACAAATGCAATACTATGATCCATGAAAAAGCACATATAGTTAAAATAATTTTTGAAAGCGTACATAGTAATGTATTCACTTGTGTCCCAACAGCAGTTGTAAAATTAAAAAATGTGTCATGTGAGTTCCATCTTCCGCCTCTTGTTTGCCTCTCCAGTGTTAGAATCTTCCACCTTCAAAAGTGCGGATATCATGGCCCACATCCTGATATCGCCTACATGTTATGATGACATTTCTCTTTCTCATGATTGTCCGACTATGAGGCTCATCAACATCCCTCACTCTTTATTTTCGAGACCTCATTGGTTGTCTCTTTATTGATAGTGGTAAAATTGGATCGTGGTTCGTTTTAGGTCATTTGTGTTGGTCATTAACAGGTTGGACAAAGTGTAAGTACATACTCGTGTATGTTTTCATGTAATACCATACATGAACATAATCTTCAATTGATCTCTTCATAAAATGCAAACACTGTATTGCATGCATGCACAGGATTCCAGTCAATTCTCACATGTAACAATTATAGGTACATTTTTCCAAATCAATAATGTACTGTTCATTACCGTCATCGACTTGAAATGTTGAAATATGCTCCACTTCCATTTCGTAGTTAACAGATTTTTTATCGTTAGTTTCTTTTATGTCTGAAAAAAAAGCATCAACACACTAATTGCATTACATGATAAGTTGCTACTAATAATTTCTAATAGAAATTACCACTCCTCGACACCATTCATTGTGCAACAATCAAACACTTCAATTTCTTCTACATGAAACTCCAATTATAAGAACAAAAACACACAAATTAAAAGATCAAACTTCATTCCCATGACAACATTGAAATTTCCACCACAATGAATTTCATTTTACCCGAAAAAAATGGTGTTAGACTATCATACCTATTATTTAGAAGGACATATAATAGATGCACTTGGATGGGGTTGACTTCATTTCCAGAAGAGATTTAGGGTTTATGCAAAATCTTTTAATGAGGCTTGGTAAACCGCCGCAGACACGTTCTCGTTTACTGCAAACACTTTGTTGCCTACCATGAACACATTCTCATCCGCCATGAACATGTTTTCGTCCACCACGGATCCCTTGCGCACAATCAGTTGAACACTATTTGACGATTGAGATCTAATCATGTGCGTCATGGATCCCTTACGCACCGCAGATCCCTACCACATATATGCATACATTGTGTTGTTATATACTTTGAGCTTATATAATTCGGTCGAAGACACGTCTGCCACGAATACATACTCGTCCGCCGTTGATATGTACTCGTCCATCGCGAATGTGTATTCATCCAATGCAAACATCTGAATTTGTTTTATAATGAAAAATGTGACTATTAGATATGCTTTATTAATTTTTCATTGTTCCATATTTAATTAGTCACTAAAATTTGTTTAAGATTTAGTTTATTGTTATTTTTGGGAAATTAACAAATAAACCACTGTATTATAGGATCAATGATAAGTCAACCACTGAACAATATTTGCTAACAACTTAAACAATGAACTATGAGAAATAAATAGAGCAAACATCATTATTTCGTTTTTTGTTAAAAGAAAAAGTGGTCGTTTCTCTGCAGAACGTTGTCTTTCCACTGCGGAAAGTCAGTCCTTGAAATAAGACTCAGGAAAGTTGTCTTTCCACAGAGGAAAGTCTGCAGATAAAGAAAAAATTCGCGGTCTTTTTTGTAGAAAAACACAGATAATACAAACAAGTGGTGATTCTTTCATGGAAAGTAAAATAATTCTAAATCATCTGAATAAAACATTATATATTCTTTTACAAAATCTTCTAAATTATAAAACTAAAAAAAATTAAAATTAACTTATATAGTATTGTCTCAAATCCATTTTCCATGGGTATTAATTATTTTTCACTGAAATCTTTAAAATTACGAATTCTTGCAGTATTTTTCATGGCTATTAGCTCTCGAGTTCTCAAAAAATTAACAACAATATTTGATTCGTTTGTTTTTCATAATTCAATATTTAAATTGTTAACGAAAATTATTCACTGAATGACTTATTATTGATTTAATACTGTTTTGATAAAAAAAAATTTATGTTAAATACCTTACTTTAAATTTAAAAAATAAGGGAAGTGGGAGTTTATGTTAGGCCTCCAGGCAAAAAAATAACTGGAGGCCGCGGCCTCTAGGGAAAAAAATGGCCTCTAGGCAAAAAAATAACTGGAGGCCGCGGCCTCCAGGCAAAAAAATAACTGGAGGCGCGGCCTCCAGGGAAAAAAATGCCTGGAGGATGCGGCCTCCAGGCAAAAAAATAATTGGAGGCTGTGGCCTCCAGGGAAAAAAATAACTGGAGGCCGCGGCCTCCAGGGAAAAAAATGCCTGGAGGATGCGGCCTCCAGGCAAAAAAATAACTGGAGGCCGCGACCTCTAGGGAAAAAGCCTCCAGGCAAAAGTTACGGGGCCCTCAGTGTATTTTGCGGGCAGCGATGGTTGATTTGTCATACCGAGCATACGTGGATGGTTAATTTGTTAGAAAACATACCACAGTGGTTGACTTGTCATTGACTGAAAACCACGATGGTTGATTTGTCATTTTCCCTATATCGAACGTCAAATTTAAGCTTCCACAATGTCTTTTCTTCTCTCTTTTTTCTTTTTTGTAATTTTCTTTTTATATAAATTTAATCTACGAACTGAAAATTATTTGATGTGAAAGTAAAATATTAGAAATTTAAAATAGATAGGCCATGGTGAAAAAAAGAGCAATAATTAACTATAATTTATACTCTAACTAAATTATGTGTGTTGTAGCTAAAAGTTTGCAATGTGATTAACAAAACAGAAGTATAAATTTCTTTTTTAAGAGATGAGCGAAGGGTTCAGATTGAAAGGCTCTAGACTGCATACTGAATTTTTCTTATCTATGTAGTTTTTTATTCATTAGAATTTTTCATGTCATTCTTAATATCTATTTTTTTTTTCTTATATGCATTCTATTATTACCAAAATGTTATGTTTTTAGTGTTAGATTATTTAACAATAATTTAGTAATGTGGTCCATGTTAATTAAAGTAACATTGACTTAATATTAAAGTGCTTAATGTGATGGTTGTTAAGCATAAAAGACATTAAGTTAATTGGGTTTTAATTCCCTCTCCTTAACGTTATTAAATGTATAAAGTATAGTGAAAGAGATATGAATGAAAAGACATGTATGGAGAGTTGCCTTTTGGAAGGGTGTCTTCTTCATCATCTAGAGAGAAAATTACAGCATTTCATTCTAACGAATAACGATCTCTCTCTTTGAAATACTCTCTGAAATTATGGTGCACTATTCGGGTTTCTTGATCATCAAAGAGACGATTAAAGGAAAGGTTTAAGGTTGATAAACACACTCAACATCAAAGTCTACTTCAAAAGCTTTTAATTATATCATTGACCAAGGTTGGTATTATTGTTCAAATTTTGTATATTAGACAGAATGGTTGGATCAATATCGTTAATGGGAATTAAAGATTGTTTGTATGAATTGTTGAATTACTAACAATTGGTCTAAGAGCACAATTAAATAAACATATTGATTTACCATGAAACTTTATTAGTTAGATTTCATGAAAAGTTATATGCATGAAAGATGAATGTTTCATTCCATTCAGTTATGCATGAAAAGAATTGTAGATGAAATCGTAGAATGGAATTAGAATGGTTTTCTGTAGAATCTGTGTGATTGATCATCATGCGGACGCATGAAGTAAAGAATTCGGACGACATGTAAGGTTGTCGGATGAATCAGATTCATGTTAAAAATGTCTATTGGACGTTTTTAGACGATCTGAAAAGTTTGCGGACGCCGCGGACGATGTCATGTTGAATTTGTAAAGTGATTCATGCGATTTTGGACGCTTAAAGGATGAAGCGGATGCATCGGACAATATTGCTTTGAATTTGTACAAATTTTCATTATATTTCAGACGATGAGGACGCTGAACAGACGATGCAGACGTTTTCGTTTTGAATATGTATAGATTTTCATGCGAATTCGGATGACGCGGACGCTGTAAGGACGACGCGGACGTTAGTTGATTGAATCTGTACAAATTGTAATGCGTTTTCGGACGATTGCAGAGGCAAGGACCCCGTCCGCTAGTCATCCAAAAGGCATGAATGAACAGTTTAATTATGTGATATTAAATGGAAGTTTACTCAATTAAATATTGTTGTATAAAAACTAAGTAGTCACCAAAGTGATCTAGTTTGAAATAATCAATATTAAATTGTGTAATTTGTTCATTTAATTGTTATGATATTATTGAATGTGATTATTAGTTATAAACTAGTAGGTCACCCAAAGTTTGACTAATGTCTATAATTAACAATAATAAAGTGACGTGTTTGCATATTTTAATTGATATGTTTAAATATCCAAAGATGTTAAACATATTGTGTTGAATATGTTTATAAGTCAATTAAAGTTTGTAACATCATGAATTGTTCTTTAAGGATTACCTAAAGGTGAATTTAAAGAAATTAGTTTATATTTATAGTTTATGTTTATCTGAATCTGCATTAGATTGCTCAAAACATTAATGTAGAGTATGTATTGTAATTTTGCAGTTTCTGTTAATCTATTTGCTTCTGGTAATGCTTCTATTAAGTTCAATGATTTAAACTATACTGACTGGTCTGAACAAATCCAGTTTCAACTGGGTGACTTGGATTTGGACTTAGCATTAGTTTGTGATAGACCACCAGCTATTACTGAGACCAGTACCGAAGCTGACAAGTCTTATAATGAAACTTGGGAGCGGTCTAATAGGCTGTGTTTGAGCTTCATGAAGATGATGATGGCTGAAAATGTTAAGTCATCGATGCCAAAAGTAAATGATGCTAAGGAATTCATGAATCAAATAAAGGCATATTCCCAATCAGACATTACGGATAAGTCTGTTGTAGGGAGCTTGATGAGTGAGTTGACGACCAAGAAATTTGATTGGTCTCAACCCATTTATGATCACGTAACAAGCATGGCAAATTTGGCAGCAAAGCTGAAAATGTTGGTTATGGATCTAAGTGAATCATTTTTGGTTCAATTCATCATCAACTCACTTCCTCTTGAGTTTGGCCAGTTCTAGGTGAACTATAACACCATTAAGGAAAAGTGAAACTTTCAAGAAATAAAAGCCATGCTAATTCAAGAAGAAGGAAGCTTGAAGAAGCTGAAAGACCATACCGTTCTGACGTTTCAGAAAGATGCCAATAGTAGCAACAAAAAGCCAAGTAAGAAGAACAAACGGAAGGGAAAAGGCCAATTAAAGACGAATGATGGCCAAATCCGAAAAGAGCTTAAATGCTACTTCTGCAACAAAGCTGGGCACATCAAAAAAGATTGTCCGAAAAGGAAGGCTTGGTTCAAAAAGAAAGGTACACTATTTGTTTCAGTATGTTTTGAATCAAATATTTGGTGGTTGGATTTTGGTGCTACTACTCATGTGTCTCATGTTACGCAGAGATTTCTTTCGATCCAACCCATAAACAGGACTGAAAAGTTCCTGTATATGGGAAACAGAATGAAGGCACAAATAAAAGAAATTGGGATGTGTAGATTGATCCTGGATACTGGATGCCACCTGGATCTAGAAGAGTGTCTTTATGTTTCTGAGTGTGCTAAGAATTTAATTTCTGTTGCTAAGTTGGATTGTAAAGGTTTTAATATTAAGATTGGTGATGGTGTATTTTCTATGTAGAAATATGAATACTATTATGGTTCTGGTATTATGAAAGATGGTTTGTATTGTTTTAATCTTGATATTAAATTTATAGAATCCCTGTTTAACGTTGATCATATGTTGGATTAAAATGCGGTGCAACAAATGAAAGTTTTGCTTTCTTGTGGCATAAATGTCTAGGTCACATATCTAAAGAACAGATGATGAGGTTAATAAAAAGTAATATTTTACCTCAGTTAGATTTTGATGACTGGGACGTGTGTATAGATTGCATTAAAGGAAAGCAAATTAAACACACATCAAAGTATCCTGCCACAATAAGTAGCGAACTTTTAGAATTGATACATACCGACATTTGTGGTCCATTTGACATTCCTTCGTGGAGTGGCGAAAAGTACTTTATCACCTTTATAGATGATTTCTCACGTTATGGATATTTGTATCTACTGCATGAAAAATCTCAAGCGATGAACATTATAGAAGTGTTCATAAATGAGGTGGAAAGACAGCTAGATAGAAAAGTAAAGGTGGTGAGATTGGATAGAGGTGATGAGTATTATGGAAAATTCAATGACAGTGGACAAAACAAAGGTCCATTTGAAAGGTTTCCCAAAAGTCAAGGCCTTTGTGCATAGTATACACTGCCGGGTACACCACAACAAAATGGTGTAGCTGAAAGGTGAAATCGTACTCTTATCAAAATGGTTAAGAGTATGATGAATAACAGTAATGTACCTTTATCGTTGTGGATGCACGGTTTAAAAATCGCTGCATATTTGCTGAATAGGGTTTCTAGTAAGACAGTTCCTAAGACATCTTATGAACTGTGAACGGGAAGGAAACCTAGTTTGAGACATATCCATGTTTGGGGTTATCCAGCAGAGGTTAGGATATATAACCCACATGAGAAGAAGCTTGATGCAAGAACCATTAGTGGTTTCTTCATCGGCTATCCGAAAAAGTCAAAAAGGTACATATTTTATTGTCCAAAGCATAGTACAAGGATTGTTGAATCTAGAAATGCTCGTTTCATTGAGAATGGCAAATTCAGTAGGAGTGATGATTCACGAAATGTGAATATTCAAGAGAATCGGGTGAAGGAAACAACACCTAGTAATTCTGATCAAGTTGTTATTCCTTTTGTTGTTCACAGTCTAGCAACATACCAAAACATCATATGAATATTCAAACTACGCAAGGTGAACGAATCAATGATGAGCATATTAATGATGATCAAGTCATAAGTGATCAATCACAAGTAACAGAATTGTGAAGGTCTGTAAGGCAGAACAAACCAGCAATTTCTGATGACTATGTGATTTATTCACTTGAAGAGGAATGTGACTTGAGCTATGATAAAGATCCAAACTCATTTAGTCAAGCCATGGAATGTACTAATTTTGAAAATTGGTTTAATGCTATGAAAGAAGAGTTGAAATATATGGATGACAACAAAGTTTGGAAACTTGTAGAGTTACCTGAAGGAAAGAAACGCGTTGGTTGTAAGTGGATTTTTAAAACCAAACGTAATTCGAAAGGTAACATCGAAAGGTATAAGGCCAGATTTTTCGTCAAAGGTTACACTCATAAAGATGACATTGACTATAAAGAGACTTTCTCTCCAGTTTCAAAGGAAGACTCTTTAAGGATAGTTATGGCTTTGGTAGCTCATTGTAATTTGGAGCTTCACCAAATGGACGTAAAGACTGCCTTTCTCAATGGTGACTTAGAGGAAGAAGTGTACATGGATCAACCTGAAGGATTTTTATTTCCTGGAAATGAAAAATTGGTATGTAAACTGAAGAAGTCAATTTATGGATTAAAACAAGCTTCCAGACAATGGTACATTAAGTTTAACGATACCATTAGGTCGTATGGTTTTGTAGAGAACAACGTTGATCGGTGTATCTCTATGAAGGTCAGTGGAAGTAAGTTTTGTATCCTAGTATTGTACGTTGATGATATTCTTCTTGTTGCAACAATAAAGGAATGTTACATGATGTAAAGAATTTTCTCTCAAAGAATTTTGAAATGAAAGATATGGGTGAGACATCCTATGTAATTGAAATAGAAATATTCTGTGATAGACAGCCAGGTTTGCTGGGATTGTCTCAAAAAGGATATATCGATAAAATTATTGAGAGATTCAGAATGGATAAGTGTTTCGCTAGTCTTGCTCCAATTCAGAAAAAAGACAAGTTTAGTCAAATGCAATGTCCAAAAAATGATTTGGAATGTAAGGAAATGGAACTTATTCCATATGCATCAGCTGTAGGAAGCTTAATGTATGCCCAGACATGTACTCGGCCAGATATAAGTTTTGTAGTAGAGATGTTGGGCCGATATCAAAGTAATCCAGGATTAGATCATTGGAAAGCTGTGAAGAAAGTACTTAGGTACTTACAAGGAACGAAGGAAGACATGCTTACTTATAGAAAATCGAGTCATCTTGAGGTGATTGGATATTCGGATTTGGATTATGCCGGTTGTGTAGACTTGAGGAAATCTACGTTCGGTTACGTGTTCCTTTTAGCTGGAGGAGCCGTGTCATGAAAAAGTGTAAAGCAGTTTACGATTGCCACTTCCACTATGGAGGCAGAATTTGTATCGTGTTTTTAGGCTACGATTCAAGTATTGTGGTTGCGAAACTTAATTCAAGGTCTAAGTATAGTTGAAAGTATAGATAGACCGTTGAAAATTTATTGTGATAATTCCGCAGCTGTATTCTTCTCAAAGAATGACAAGTACTCAAAAGGAGCAAAACATATGGATTTAAAGTACTTGGTAGTCAAAAAGAGATTCAAAAACAAAAGGTGTGCATTGAGCATTTAAGTACAAGTTTAATGATAGCAGATCCATTGATGAAAGGATTGCCACCCAAAGCCTTTAAAGAACATGTTGTAAGGATGGGTTTAGGTGACAAATACTTGTTTATGTGACTGTAAAAGTATAACTTGTATCTTGTAACACCTTTGAATTCAATTAAAGAAAATGTTTTTGTATGTGTGTTTATTATTATATTATGGCGTATACTATTATTGTTTATGAATAATATGTGGAACTTTAAGCAAAGTTAAAGTTGAAAGCCTTGTAGTGTTCCTAAATTAAAGAATTAATGAATTATGACGATTAGTAATACATGGAAAGAATCATGTTGACATAATTCACATATGCTTGCCATGATCCGATTATACAATTCATTATGAAAAGAGGACTTGATAAATTCACATTATAGTTCACTATTGTTATTGGTTGTGAATTCAAGTTTTAATAGATGATAGTTGAAAAGTAATAGCTTAGGCAGCTGAAAAGTAATAGCTCAATATGAATTGATATTAAAGTTTATAACATGGCCAAAGTGGGAGATTGTTAGATTATTTAACAATAATCTAGTAATGTGGTCCATGTTAATTAAAGTAACATTGACTTAATATTAAAGTGCTTAATGTGATGGTTGTTAAGCATAAAAGACATTAAGTTAATTGAGTTTTAATTCCCTCTCCTTAACCTTATTAAATGTATAAAGTATAGTTGAAGAGATATGAATGAAAATACATGAATGAAAGAGCATATATGGAGAGTTGCCTTTTGGAAGGGCGTCTTCTTCATCACCTAGAGAGAAAATTATAGCATTTCCTTCTAACGAATAACGATCTCTCTCTGAAATAATCTCTGAGATATAGGTATAATAAATATAGGTTTACAAGATAGTATAATAAATATAGGTTTACAATATAGGAGTCACTATGATATGAAATATTAACTCCAAAGAAGATATAAACTAAAATAAAGTAATAGTAAATCTCACCAACAAACTCTCTCAAGATTAAAACGAAAAAAAAACTAATAAATGACAAGCTCAATATTAACTCGGTTGCTATAAATCTTACTAACTATGACCTAAAAGGGAGGAGTCAATTTGCAGTAAATTGACTAAATTCAACTGTAAAATATAAGAGAGTATGGATCAAGAAAATCAATGTATCAAAAGTTAGAGTAAAATGGTGTTTGAAAATATTTCAAGAATGTCACTAGGACAAGTATCAAAACATCCATTATATTGTGGTAAATAATAAAATAGGCCACCACTGTAATAGATAAATGTCACTAAAAAAAAGTCATGAATTCCAAACATATTATATCATAAGACTATAGGGGAAGACGATACTTGGTGATTGTAAAGTGAAATAATAACCCTGACCAAGTTTACGGATTTGCACGCAGAAGCACGACGCAGTCAGCTGTCCAATTACACTATTTAAGAACAAACAAACATTTTCTCTATTACAAAAGTGTTAAATAAACAATGACCCTTATTTGAGTCAATCAAAAGAGATACATATAACTAGTATGATTATCATGAGAAAAATAAGGATGCATTTGCAAGGTAAACATGATCCTAAATATATATATATAGTAAAAGTAGACATGTCAAAAAACATGACATGTCTTGAATTAGCAAGAGATAACATCTCAAAATAGTTTTATAAAACAATTATACAGATAACTAAATATAATAAATAAATCTATACCTCAACTAGTGTAATACCTCGACTTTTTATATTAGAATTTAATAAGGATAATTGAAAAGAAATTGGAGATTTTTAGATTTATTGAATAATTGTCGAGGTATTACCAATGATGCATTCGTTAGATTTTAATTTACGGGAATTTATCGAATAATGATTAAGAATTAATTTGGAAGAAGAATAAAATGAAATTTATTGGATTAGTTGGGCATTAAATGTTAAAGAGGATTAATTGAAGATTAATTGAGGAATTGGAAATGAAGGAAATTAATTGTCAATTGGAGATAAGTATACATTAAGTGAATGATTGGATCAAATGAATTGAATTAATTGGAATTGGAATTGGAAAGGAATTGAATTAATTGGAATTGAAGGTGAAAACCAGTTCAACAGTAGAACTGGTTTAGTGTGTGTGGTGTGGCTTGGTTCGATTTAATATTTAAAGGGAGATTTTGAATTGGCCTTCGGCCATTTGCGAAAATGTAGGGAAAAGGAAGGAAGGAGAGAGAGAGAGAGCGAGAGGGAGACAGGGTCTGCAATGAAGAGACGGGGTCTGCGACGAAGAGATGGCGATGACGTGCGGGCTCGGGTTCGGCATGCCACTCTGAGTTGGTGCAGGCTGCTGGTCGTCGGCGCAACGAGATGTGGGTACGAACTGTGAGAGGCTAGGGCACGGGTTCGTTCAGCCTGATTTCAATAGCGATTTGGTGGCGCGATTACTTGGCCGAGGTAAGCTCTCGGTCGATTCTTTGATGCTTAATGTTTTAGTGTTTCGTTTGGGATTGGCAGTGATGGAATGTAGGGGTGATTTGGTGAGGGTTAGGGAGCTGCTTCGATCGGGTGCTTCAACCGGGTGCTCTGACCCAGGTGTGATCGGGTCTGGCTTGACCGGTTCGGGTTGAGCAGCTGAATGCCAAGGATGAATCTTTTAGCCTGGAATTGCACCCTGCGTGATGGACACTTTGGAAAAGCTGATGGAGTGCTGTCGGTGGCTTCGGGTGTGCTGGTCGGGCATGTAGAAGAGGCTACACTCTGCCTTCTGGGAAGTGGCAGAGTGTTTGTCTTCTGGCGAGGGCAGGATAAAAAGGGCAGAGGAGTTTTGTGCAAGAGAATCCTCTTCTAGTTGCCATGTCATGTTCCTGGTGAGATTAGAGCCGAGAGAAAGTAGACAGAAATGAGATGGAGAGCTGTGTACTGAGTGTTCTGATTTTGACCAAAGGTTGGAGCTCCTGGAGTTGCTTCTAGTCTGCCCTATTTTCTGGTGATGGCTGAGAGGTGATGGCCTCTCTCTAGTGTTCTCTGGTATAATGACTCTTCTCTTCTATGATTTTAGGGATTATGTGATAATGGTGTTGAATGAATGCTCTGTTGATGGAATGGTTACTGTCAAATTGAAGTTAAAGAAATCTGTAATCTGTTTTCTTGCTCATGGTTGAACATTTAATGGAATCGAATAATTGCTTGGTTGTTAAGTGATCTGTAGTGAGAAAATTTGTCTACGTTGATCGGCCCTATTGTCTGATTTGCTAGAGAAAAATCTACTCCGTTATATAGGTTGTAAATGTTGTTATGCATGACTGGGTTCTATTTTGATTACTGCTGGATAGACAATGGAGACTTTATGTTTTTGTTGGATAACTTTCAGCTTATTGGGCAATAATTAGAAATATGCCTTGTTGTTTATGGTTTTGATAATTGTGAATATTGATCTGCTAAGGATATTCTCTAGTGGTGTGTGTACGTTGGTTGTACATTGTTGGGTTTTATACTATGTAGGAATGATTAACTATTTGGATCAATTGTTGGAACTAATATTGGTTGCGAAGGTTACTATTCTGCAAGATTAATTACAGATTTGATAATAATTAGAGGCATGCTTCTGTTGAATGATTTTAGTTGGATGTGATAATCTGTTGGTGATTGTACAGATGTTAAAATGTTGGAATCGATTTGGTTGCGGGGAGTATTATGCATGTATGTTAGATTAAATTCATGCACTTTGAGATTTAAGAGTATTCGACACCTTAGATTTATGCTCTGCACGTTTGGACGAGTTTAACTGCTGTTACGTTGGTTTTGGTTTCGGTTCACTAATTACAATAAATATTATGAAAATTGGGTAATATAGTTTTATGACTCGATTTGGATATTGTTATTATGCGTTGATTTATAGGCCAATAATTTGTGGATGAAGTTACATTGGTAATTATGGGTCTACAATTCATAAATGGAATTATGCTGGTGTCTCCGCTATGTATTGAATTTAGTTTCTAAATGCTATCAATCAGGATTAATTTATTAGATCAAGCTATAATTAATGAAGTGGTTTCGTTTAAGAAATTCGAGTAGATGACATATAATAATATAAAAGGTGAGATTAATAAGTTGATTTAAAGCAATTAGTTTAATAATTAAGCGTTGTTAAATTGTGAAGGTACTAAAGAAGGATGAAAATGATAACGAATTAGTGTTGAACGCTTTAAGTAATCAAGGTAAGTGATATGTGTGTGTTTTGGTCTTCGGACCCTACATCGCAAGAATAGGAGATGCATGCTTCATTGCTTACCGCTTTCGTAGCATGTCTACAGTTTTAATAGCATGTTTCCTTGTTTACTGTTTTAAATAGCATGCTTCGATGTTTATCGTTTTAAAGCATGTCTACAATTATAAATCGCATGTTTCGTTGCTTACCGCTTTCCAAGTATGTCTACAGCTTTAAATGTACGTTTTGTTTTTTACCATTTTAAAGCATGCCTATAGTTATTAATCACACGTTTCGTTGTTTACTGCTTTTACAGCACGTTGAATGTTTATTTGTGCTTTCAGAACTGTATGCATTCATGAGCATCAAACGAAACAGATACAAATAATGAACGAATCATAAGCCATAAAAAGTAGTAAGCGAACAAAGAAACAGATAGCGAACGAAGAAAAAAATCACAAACAAAGAAACCAATAACGAACGAATAATAAGTCATAATAAAGTAAATAAAAGAGAACAACAACTATCTCATGTGAGACCGTTTAAGTCATTCGTGGAAATGGTTGCTAGCAGCTTTAGGATTATGCCATCGTTGCTAGCAAGCTTTTGGATTATGTCATTACTGCTTGTATCTGTTGCAAGGTCCCTGGATCATGTTGGGACAAACGGCCAATGATTAGCAGACTTTCGGATTATGCCATCGCTGCTATATCGGAGGTCGACGATGAAAAGAACACTAATGAAAGATAATAATTAAGACGCAAACAACGAAAGATAAGGAGAAAAAGACGAAAACGATGATTTAAAATGTAAATGATAAAAAAAAAATAAGAAGAAAACGATGAAAAACGATGATTAAAACATAAAAGATAAGAAGATAAGAAAAAAGACAAGAATTGAAATTGCATGTAGTATTATAGCATGATAGGTATTATCACTTATTGAGCCTTAAGCTCATAGTTTACGACTTGTAATGTAGGTACAATTACGAGAGAAAAATGACAAACAGATGTAGGAGCAGCTGGTGAAGGATTTACACGGGCGAGACTTGCAGCTGGTTTGGCTAACTATTGTAAAGAGTAACTAAGAAGAGCAATTGTAAAATATAAAATAACGATTTAATTAATTGCATGTAAATGAACTATTTTACGCTTCCGCTACGTTTTCAAATAAAAATTAATTTACGCTTTCGCTATGTTTTGATAAAAGATTTTATAACTATAGTTTTCTATAAAATCATCACGATTTAATAACGAGTCATAGTAAAAAAGGTTTAGTTAACAGTCCAGTTATATATAAGCGCACTCTGATTTCATATTAAAAAGGTTTTAATAACGATTTACATTCGCCTTACAAAAGTTTTAAATTTCACACATTTTTAAAAGGTAACGGAAAATCAGGTCGTTACAACTAGTGTGTCACACTGTTTTGTTGAAATTCAAATCGGGAGAAGTCCGAAATAATAGTCAAACAACAAAACTTGTTATAAACTCGTCATCAGTTTTCTAAAATTTTTTGGAAGTTTTTGAAACAATTCACGAAGATTATGTCTAAAAACATAGTTTTCAACACTCATAAGTTGACCATGCTTAATGGTCTGTTCCACCACGAGAATGGTCTCCAGGATAGCTGAGGGTCGCAGCTTGTGATCCAAGCTATGACCCAGTCTAACTGGTCCATAAACAAGAAAGGAAGTTATGGGCTTCGGTCCAGATTGTATTGAGCTTCAACCCAATATGTTTTGGGCCGAAACCCAAACCCTGTAGGGCCGAAATCAATTTTACCTCAAATTTTTTCCGATCACTATTGGGTCGTTATCGTATAGCCTAGAAATTCAAATATTTAATTTTAGAGTTTGAATTCTGATTTTTGGTTAAAATATTATGGATAAATTTCGAGACTTAAGGTAATAAGTTGGATTTCTCTAGGCTTTTTTTAGTTGGGCTTTGGGTTGGTAGTGTCACGACCTGGAGGCGGCGTAACGGAACCGCCGGTTCAGGCGACCGATCATCGTAGAGGACCATCACCCAGCCCAAGGCATGAAAGATGCGGAAGTCTTAATATGAAATTAAGCCCTAACCTAAATCACATGAGTTAGGATCCACAAAGTGATCAACAAGAGACACAATAGTATAATAATAAACAAAAGAAAATACTATTAATGGTGTCCTCATGATTTCTTCGTTGTCCTTGGCTGGTTGCATTGTGATCAGGGCCAACAACATTTCCCTGGCCAGCTATGTTTTCTTGACTATCTCTGTTCTTCCATTGTTGTTTCGTACGTTGGTTCATAATGCTCTCCTCATTTTCTATTTCTACACATTTTGTAAGAGTTTTAGGAATTTAATTATATCATATGGGGTAAATTTTATTTAACTAAAGTAATCTAAACTAACAGCCTAACTAAGGTACAAAACAATAAATTTTACTTACAATCGGAGAAGCATTCCCTAATGAGTCTTGAGTTATCAACAGTCTACAGAACTGGGTTATGATCTAATACCAACTGTAACGCCCCGCATTTTAAAAACCTTTTATTTGATTTCATTTTTAGTCATAATTGAAAAGTTTCTTTTATTTAATTGAAAATGTGCGATTTAAAACTTAATCAGAGTGTTTAAGCGAAAATAACTTTAAAACATATTTTAAAAGTTCATTCAAACCATTTAGAATCATACATCAATTCATCATTTTACAAATTATTATCCAAAACCATTTATTTAAAACAACCTATTTATTTTTCTTGAGTCATAACCCTTCAGGTCGAATTCGGTTGATAACCCAAGGCCTCCTCTGGTAATGCCTCCTCCTTCACATGAAAATCATCTACATCATGAGTAATATCATGAGTCTAACGCTCAGCAAGAAATAGAATATAATGCTTATGCTTATGCATTCATTTTCCAGAAAAGAACCTATCTTTTCTCCCTTTCATCATTTCCTTTTCCTTTTCAGAGATAGGATACATCTGTTGGTATGACTTAACCGACTCCATCTCTACGTGAGTGGGGAATTCCATGTGACACTACTGTCACCTAATCTCTATCTGATATTTTAGGACTAAAAGTAGGGATACATCTGTTGGTTGGTGTGAACTAACAGACTTCATACTCTACGTGAGCTAGAGAATTCCATCAGGGGTGTTCCCACCTACGGTCGTCACCCTCTCTCCCAAACCCTCAAACGTCCCTTTTTCCTTTATTCTTTCCTTTCATTTATTGTGCCATGCATATGTCACATTTTCATAAGCTCTATTATGATGCATGAATGACAGTTCATATCTATTTCATAACAGTCCTCGAAGTATACAATTCAAAATAACTATTTCATTAATTATCTCATAACAATCCTCAAAGTATACAGTTCAAAATAACTATTTCATTAATTATCTTATAACAATCCTCGAAGTATAACTATCTCATAACAAATCCTTGAAGTATAACTATTTTATAACAATCTTCGAATTATAATTATCTCATAACAATCCTCGAAGCATACTATTCACAACAATTATTTCATAATAAACCTCAAAATATACAGTTCAATAAAGCATAAAAATAGTCTCGTGATGTAAGGCCTCCACTGGCCACCACATTCTATTTCTTATCTTTAAAGATTTCTCCCTCGTTCCTTAGCGTGTTTAACTCTTTATCCTTTCTCCCCGTTAATACTTTCAAAATAATTCTAATTTATTTATTAATTATAATCCTAACTTTAATACCATTATTCCTCATTTATTATTTTATCTCTTTTATTAAACGTGGATAGTACCGATCTGGAATATTTCTAAGAAAAAATGCCCATAGCAATTCTCCTTAGACATAATATCCTTTCCAAATAAGTTCTCAGGAAAGACTGGAGGGTCACAATGGTCCACTTAAATACCAGTTTCCTAGACAGAATTTACTTACACAGTACAATTACACCACTAATAATACTTTCAAACTAATATTTCTAAAATGATAATACTGTGATAATAACTATAATATGGACTAATATTTATCAACTAAATCCATCAATAAACTTAAGAGGGACGAAATCGTTACCAATAATATTCAAGAGATGTCCCCGATGTTTTCCTCCGTCGAAGTTCCCGCCTATTTCCTCACTCTTTTCCTCAATTTCCTTTTTGCTAATTTTTCTCCACAATTTCTTCCTCACTTCTCTTCACTCTCCTTTCAACCTTCACTTCACCTCACCCTTTATCCTCCTTTCACTTGTGATTTTCTCTTCATCCATCAAGGTCTATTTATAGGCAAGGAACATACATCAAGATCATGAAACTTGGAGTAAATTAAATAGATAGAAGGTAGCCATTTGGAGGAAATTAAGTGGATAGAAGGTAGATTAATGCCACTTAGAGGAAATTAAATAGATAGAAGGTAGATGAATGCCACTTGGAAGAAATTAAATAAATAGAAGGTAGATGAATGTCACTTAGAGGAAATTAGGTATTCAATTTTTATTCATTTTAAATTTTATTTCTTTTATATATTTAACCCATTTACTTCTTTAATTAATCAATTTCCAATATTTTTCTTTACTTAATTCCGCTACAAGGAATCTGGTATTTTATCCCATGAGAAAATTATCCAAATTCATAAATAATATATTTCTAATTCTTATAAAATTCTGGGGTATTACACTCATTGCCCTTGATGTGGCTTCATCAAAATCCATCGTATACATAGACATCTATATCACAAAATATGCCAACATTGTTTTCCGTGTGAGAACGTCATCAGTGAAAAGAGATGGTCACTTAATGACCCATCTCACACTCATCAAAGAATACGTTGTTATCTGTCAATAGCAACACCTCATGGGGCAGATGAAAATATAAATAATGGTGATCCTTAGATCTAGCACGTCGCCCGAGTTGCTGATGAGCTAAAGCTCTACGACGACACAACTCATACGATTAAATAAAGTGGATAAGGTTGTCGAGGAAGGATTGTTCCTCAACTAGCTACAATCAAGTTCCAAATTGACGAGGGTTGTCGACGAGGGGAGTGACGAGCTGTCACGCACATCTGTAAATGGAACAGTACTAGGATAGCAAAACTTAGCGACTAACAACCTTCCAATTTGTGTCACTAAAACTCTGGCCAGGTTATAGGGCTCAAAACCCAAGGACGCGTTATCACCATTTCATCTCCATTTTGACTTTTGAGGCTTGAAACCTGAGAACATGTCCAATGCCCTATCACCATTTCACATGCACAACACAGTCAACCTTCATGCAATAGAAGGTTTTATGGGATAGCCTCATGATGCATTAGCTCCAGATTGCCCAAAGCATCAAGAGGACACATCCTCCCAATATAACCACAGATAACAAAAGCAAACTAACATGTACAAAAAGTAAATGTAAGAAAGCATACATATATTGTAACGCCCCGACTTTTTAAATCCTTTTAAAAATACGTGAAATTGAAAACTTTGAAAATCTTTATCAAAGTGCGCCTTAAAGTCGGATGCTACCAAACCTTTTCGTTAAATTCGTTGTATAAAATTCTTTATTTAATAAAAACGCGGAAGCGTAAATAAATTTTTCTTTGAAACTTAGCGGAAGCATAAATTATTTGTTTAAAACAAATAATAACAATTAATAAAATATTACTTTAAAATTACAGCTCTTTCCTCTTTACTTTAATTTGCCAACCAGCTTCAAGTCTCGCTCGTGCAAATCCTTCATCAGCTGCTTCTTAATCTGTTCATCATTTGTTCCTTCGTACTTGTACCTACATCGCAAGTACTATCCTATGAGCCTAAAGCTCAGTAAGTGATATTTACCTATCATGCTACTATATGCTCATGTTGTACATTTTTAAATCATCGTTTCTCTTCTTTATCTTATCTTCTTATCTTTTATGTCTTAACCATCGTTCCTGTCAATCCATTACGTTTAATTCGTCATTATTATCTTTTCATCTTATTTTTTCGTTTCATCATTTACGTTTTATTCATCGTCTTCATCTTTTTCATTGTTTTCATCTTTTACATTTTATTCATCATTTGCATCTTTTACCTCCGATATAGCAGCGATGGCATAATCCGAAAGCTTACTAATCATTGGTCGTTATGTCCTGGCATAATCCAATGACCTTTGCAACCTCGCATCATATTGTTGCCTTTTTCTTTTTCTTTCACTCATTAATGGCTTATTATTCGTTTATTATTTAATTCGTTATCGTTCGTTCTTTATCGTTGTCTTCGTACGTTTAATACTTTTTATGACTTAGGATTCGTCTGTTATTCGTATCGTTTCGTTTGTTGTTCGTGAATGCATACAAATTTCTTGAAGCGTAAATAAACATCGAAACATGCTATTAATGCAGTAAACAGTGAAACGTGCATTTAAGTACTATAAACAACAAAACATGCTTTTAAAACTGTAAACAATTAAACATGCTGTAAAAACTGTAAACAACGAAGCATGCTAGGAAAGCGGTAAACAACGAAACATACATTTCCTAAACTTGCGATGTAGGGCCCGAAGACCACAACACATGCATACCACTTACTTCGTTTCTCGCGACGTTCAATGCTTAAGCTAACTTTTCATCTTCTTTAGTACCTTCACAAATTATAACATTCAATCATTAATAAAGTCATTTAATCTACCTATTAAATCATGTTTTTCTATCGTAATCTCTCATTACTTAATCAAATCTTCTAAAGAGTACTTACTTCGCTTAATAACTAATCTCCATATTCATCTCTAATCATTTGCTCGTCTTTGTCCAATTTCCACAATATATTAATCTCACTAGTGCCTTCAAATCAAAACTAACCAATAATTGAATAATTCACATCACAACCAAGTACTAACAATTTAATATTGCTCTTAGAAATTGACAGCGATATTATCCAACAACAACCAACATACTACCAATCTGCAACAAAGCTAATACCTACCTATACATCAAAGTTGAAACCCAACATATTAATACCCAAATAATGAACTTCCAACATTCAGTTCCGTTAGAAATTTCTACACTTATTATTATTCATCAACATACCATTAATACTTTTATTCACATAATCCAGAAACATAGATCTCACAAAGCAATAACTTTCGTTGGCTGACTTTTCAGAACATACATCCAACATATTCATCAATATCTCACCTTATATTTGCAAACCTGATCCTCCGTAATTTCCATCAATGAGGTACAGTCAACAGGGTACAGACATCCAGCCAGTAATATTCAAAGAACAAAAAACTAAATTGTAAGTCCACAGGTATTTACAGCATTGACCACATCTTCATAAAACCAAAGGCAGTGACAGTTTCTAATATGACAAACCAATCCCAAAATCCAATAGACAGAGCATAACAATATAGAACCATCGATCCTACGGACAACACTACAAATCAGAAGCCAATACTGAACTTCAGAGAGAAGGACCTCACCTTCTCGGCCTCCAGAGGAATTTGTCCAACAACTCTGCCACACAAAGTATCCAAATCAACATGTTATTGTTTTCCGACAATTCATCCAAACGAGAATACCCACATCAGAATTCAAAATAAAGGGGAGAAATCTTTCTCACCGTGAAGACAGAAGGCAACAATTCTGCCTCTTGCTGTTTCTTCTTCTACTTTGCCATTTAATCACATAGCCGTAGATAGGGGATTAAATTCCCAGCTTCCCAACATCCTTTCCCTTTACCTCCACAGCCGACAAGTCATGAAGCGTGGAGTAATTACAGGAAATAATTGGAAGAATACGCCAAAATGGTTGATGAAGGACTGTCGGCAGAACAAACAAAGGAGTGGACTGAGTCGTACTATACCGCGAATCAGACGACAAGTCGTCCCTTTGCAAACCGACACACCCGAGCAAGTCGTCCATCTTGACCCAAGCCACAGCCTTTGCCCTAGAGATCCGCGATTCAGCTCCCTGCAATGAGCTTCCAACCAACAGTCTGACAGTACAAAGCAATGGAGGAAACCCAACAAAACTAACCCTTTACAGACGCCGAAAATCGCTTGTTGAAGCTCCGACGTCGACCCGCAAACTCGTCCAATCCGAGCCCTAGTTTCGACCACCCGTGAACGACGCCAGCCACTACAGGCCGGAGTCTTCGTCTGAAGCCTTCGCCATCGCCTATCTGCCGTCTTCGCCGGCGAACACTCCGATCTCTCAATCCCGATTCACCCTCTTTCTCCCTCTCTCTGTCCATTGTCGCGAGATGCAGAAGAAAAGGGGAATTGCCCCATTTTTTTGTTTTATTTTTAATCAATTATTTCTTTATATTTTAATTATAATTAATCCCCTTATTTAATCTAATTCTTCAACCTAATTGAAATTCAATAAATTGTCTTAAATTTAATATGTCAATTATGTCTTGTAATATCCCAAAAAATTTTCAATTAATCCAAATACTTCAAATCACTTTTCAACTATTTTTATTAAATTCCGATATAAAAGTTCGGGGTATTACATATATACATACAAATAGACGTGCTGTCAAAATAGTCCCCATCGGGGTTTCAAGTGTGGTATTCCAAAAAATATCTATTTTGAAAATATGATGTAATGTAGTGCAGAAAGTATAAAAATCCCTACCTTATAGATGATCATGACACTCTTTTCGACCAACCAGCTCAACACGCTATGGAAAGAGAGGGTCAAACTAGTGACATATCTAGAACCTTTAACAAGGCCGATGTCAACACCCATATATTCACAAAAGGGATAACAAATAAATATCCAAAATCAAAAACTAACCCCAACCGGAAGAACTAACACAAGACTTCCTAGCTCAAATGAGGAACGACGGGTTCCTTACACCTTGAGCCGAAAAATCTACACGATTGAGAACAAGGTATGGCTGACGAAGCTGAATAAAGTTTGCTAAACCCAACTTTGAGAAACAAATAGTGCGGTCGACTAAAACACAAACATAGTCGACTCGGCACTCCAACAGACAATCCAAAAGGCCTACTGATCGAAAAGACATGATAACAGTAGACGGGACACAACATGCTCAACTTGAATGACTCAGTAGTTGAGAAGATACAACTGAAGCCATTGGTAACCAACCACGGTGGACAATGCACAATGTTGGTCAACTGTGACCACACATTAGTCGACAAGGCAAGCGAAGGCTAACTGAGACCTTGCAGTGTTGACCAGACTCAACGAAGGTCAATCGAGACTATTCAGTGTCGATGAGACACGTCAACGATCAACCAAAACTTCACAGCGGTTGATAAGACATGCCCGCAACCCTCCAAGACTCAACAGTCGAGGAGACTCATCTAAAATCAATCGAGTATGACTCTATTGGAAATAGGCTCAAAATTCATAAATCAAACCGAGCCTAAAACCTTGCCAAAGGATATGAATTTTCCATCAATGAGTCACAAAAGATAGGTGGAAGGGTTCTATATCAAGTCTAGAAATCAAACCGATGCACAAACGACTCAAATGTGACAACTTAGGACAATTTTCCCACTTTTAGTCAACCAGTGGTTGACTAGTGGCCTTTCTAGTCGACCGTTGGTCAACTAATATCGTAAAAAAATAGCCATTTTTCCTGCGTTGCACTCGATTTTTGACTTCTAACAACAAATAACCCTGCATATATTTCTATTCTACCATTACAAACTAGAAATTTTCCTCGAATTCGAGTTTCTAATATAGAATCTAAAGCCAATATCAAAACCCTAAACCCAAAAACGGAGAGTAAAAATGAAAATATTTACCAACAGCCTTTACAAAAGTTGTTGGTGGAGACGACCGGAACCCTAATCCGCCATCGAAAGTAGGAAACCCCATGATCAGGCTCCCTCCCCTCCCCTCGTGTCTTTATCGGCCGTTAGCTCAAGGTGAAGATGAAGCTCCTCTTCCTCTTCACTTATTTATATAAAAGTATATGTAAAAATATATTTTATATATTAATTAAATTAAATTCAAAATCTGACTCAAATCCTAACTCGTTCAAAACACTAATCGAAAACAATTCTTTAGTCAAAATAAATTTCTAAATTCATTTTCCCAATTAAATTGCCGTACGCAAAATACCCAATTTGACTATTTTGACTATTTGATAAAAAACTCACATGTGGTTGCTACGTGATAAAATGGGTTAACTTTTCAAAGTTCGACTGAAATTTATGCAAAAAATTTACACGTGAAAATTTAAAATTATGTAAAATTCACTGTTTTATATGTAGACCCAAATTTGAGGTATGAGTTATTTTAATTTAACATACATTACTTATTAAAAATTGGTAAATTACACATAATCACGTATCAAATGATGTGTCCTTATTTGGTAGATTAGATTCTTATTAACATATAATTTGTTTTATGTTTAAATTTAATATTCCTTTTAGTTACCCTTGCATTTACATTTTTCTTTATATTATTGTTAATTAGAGTAATGAGACAGTTGTATGGATCGTGTTATTGGGCACAAAACCCTAAACTTGATCAAGGGTTGTTTGGTTGTTGCGATCGCCTGAGTATCGCCGTTATTGATTTTGTTGCATGGTTTATTATTCGTCGTTGTTTTCCTTAAATATTAATCTGTTTAAAAATGAATAATTTGAATGCACACCTAATCCTTTTATTCTTTGTTAAATATAAAAATTTAATTTCTACTGAGTTTAGTTGACTTAACCCAAATTGACTTCCTATTTTTAGGAAATAATCAGTGTGATTCCCAGTTGCCACCACAAGAGTAGATTTTGGAGATTTCCCCTTGTAGATTAATTTGTTTCTTTTTTCAGAGACTTAGAATATTATAGTGAGGTTCATATGTTAGATTTATTTTAAATTATTTCTCTTTGTTTGGGATAATGTTATTTGTACTATTTTATATGTCACTTTTGGATGTATATTTTTGGGCATGGTTTGTAAATTAATTTTTAAGTCTTCTGTTGCTAAATTTTGGATTTAAGAGGAGGGTCAGACAGTTTAGTTTATTTCGAGCTGGATCATTCCCTGTTTTGTATAGGGTTCCCTTTGGAGCATGACAGAAATTTTGGTATCAGAGTATGGTTGATATCTTGAAAAATGATATCAATAAGATAGATATTAGAGTGATATATAAGGAATAAAATTTCTGTGCCTAAGAAAAAAGTAGAAAAATTAATTTGCATTAAAGTCCTACTAGAAAGACATCTTGAGGTTGTTTGCGGTGGATGAAGACATTTCTCTAATCGGACACGGGTAATTTGGAGTGGTCTGGATTTAGTTAGAAGTGATAGTGACAACATTTTGTAAATGATTAGAAACAACCTTTTTGAACATATGAGTTTGCAAACTCTTCTGGATTATGTGTGTTGACCGGTATAGTTTGAACTTAAGAAACCCATCATAGTAGAAAGTCTAAAGCCTCAGTTTCCTTAAAACATCCAATGCTTGCTCTATCATATTTAGAATTTGTTAGTCCAAGTTGGAACCTTGCATTTGTAAACTCTAATTCAAAAACTGTTGGTAAAGATTTCTAATTAATCTTTGTATTATACAATTCAACATTAGTATAGGTTTCTATGTAGCCAGTTGAAAATATTTGTACCAAAGATTAGAGTTGTTCAAGTGGAATAACGACTTCAATAGAGAGTTCTTTGAAAGTATCTTTGTATTGAAACCACATAGAATGAGATTATAAAGCATTTATAAGCCAGTGTTAAGTGGAGGAGTAGGAGATTGACTCTGTTATATTTTCCTTTGGAGTAAAGATAAAGAATAGATGAGTTGGTCGAAAGAATGAAATTGATTTAAATTGGAGAAACGTTTAGTGGGTAACATGAAATGCATGTGTACAATGAGTGGTAGGGGTTATGATTTGGGTTATAAGGAATTCTCAATTTCTGTGATACCACGCTAAGATGTGAAATTTTCATATTATGTTAGGGTGATTACTCATGTTTTAGAAGGTCATAAAATTTTAAAACAAGTTTTATTAAGTGTGGGGTAAATATAGTAAATTCTTGAATGAGCAATCCAGTCAAAAGATGATAACTAGGATATGGTGGAAGTTTATGGATATGTACATTAACTGGAAGATTTAATATCTGTGAGTGGATTGGTAAAAAAATTCTTTTGAGATTAATGATAAGGAGGTTTTAACCATCACCTTTGTTGAAGTGTGTTAAGAGTTGAGGATGTGATGTTCCATATTTAGTGCATTATAATACCATGAGATTTTTGGACACAAGTAAACAATAAGCATTTGATTTTCTTATAGTCATATTAGATGTAATTTTGTATTTTAATTGATTGAGCGAGTTTAAGTTTAGACTTAATTATTGTGCAAAGAGTGTGACTCTTCTGTTGTGAGCGAGCAAGTTAATTCTTTTCAGGATATTTTTTCCATTTAATGTTTATCTATACGACCGTGGAAACTAAGAGCATTATGGAGGTATGTTTGTTGTTAACGGTGACTATGAGTTAGTCAGTAGAGTCTAGTTTTGTTAGTCGAGACTATGTATCTTAACGATCTTCTTGTGGATTTGTCAGGGTTACCACCCTACCATGAGTTTGAGTAATGCATTTATTTTGTCTCATCGATGATTGATCGTAGCAAATAGATTGGTTGTGGATTGAGTTTCACATGTTTAGTATGTCATGAGGAGAGATTCCAGTTTTGATGTTTGTTTAGAAATGGAATGGTTTGTTTCCAATTTTGTTCATTTTGTGTTTGAAGTTCGATCAAGTGACGATCGAGATCCATTAATATGAAAGAATGTCCTGATTGATCAGTTGGAGGGATTATTAAGTTTTGCCATATATGGTACCAAGTGGGACTATTATCATTAAATTTGCTAATGAGATGAGGGAGCGATCAACTATTGAGTTCATTATGGATAATTCGTGTAACGTCCCTCATATATATATATATATATATATATATATATATATATATATATATTTATTTATTTATATTTATTTATTTGTTTTCAAAACAACAAAACAATATAATTCATTAAAGCATTTACACAACTCTATGCATGATTCTCAAAACACTAGTATTTTACCAAAAAGTCTTTCAACAGTCCTTTTTACATTTTAGCATAACTTACTAATATCATAGCAAAATATCCATGATACATTCTATCACATGTTCCACTCCAAAATACCAAATTCTAGTTGTGAAACTACTATTGTCTCATATGTTCCATAATATATTACCAAAACACATCTATGGTGCACCACAACCGTCATGTCAAATCGCTGATAATCCAAAACATCATCATGGAGTACCTCCTCCACAACATGATTGTCATCCAAGTCATTACCTACATCACGGGAGAAAACAATGAGCTTAACGCTCAGCAAGAATTTGAATGTAATGTAATGAATGAAATGCATGATCATACAATGAATTTAAGTCGAAGTACATACATGACAAACACCGTGGGGCACAAGGAAGATATGGTCAAGTAATTACATATAAACATATCATGAGCTTCCTCATGCCGTATGTACTTTTTGTTCCGAGAACGTTGGGGATTTCAAAATGGGAGAAAATGAACACTCGATCTCATGTCTTTAATCTATTTTATATCTCATCGTTTCTTTTATATTTTCATTTTCATTGTAACACATGGGATGCCATTGTTATTCCCGAACCCCCACACGCTCTTTTACATAGATTCAATATGTCATGCAAAATGAACAATTTCTTAAATCCTCTATATATATGATGCATGTATGTCAAGAAAGTAATTGAAATAAAGCATAATTATTATAAATAACAGGTGAGAAAAGTACAATACATGCTTATCACATAGAGAATATATGTATGTTCAGATCCTGCAATTTCTAACCAACCAATTAGCATTCCATATGGAGTTACTATTAGCAGTTTACGTGCTAAGTATCATAGTGAACACAAAATCTATCGTTAATATCTTGCACAGAAAACAGATTATGTTACATTCTACAGATTGTGCAACCGATATAGTCATAACTATGTGATTTAAGTCTTATACAGTCAAAAAAAATTCTAGCATATTGGCTTATTTCCTTTATAAACAACGTCTATATGTTTCTTTCCTCAACTTTGACTTCCATCATTACTTCAACAATTACAAACAATGTCTATATGTTTCTTTCCTCAACTTTGACTTCCATCATTACTTCAACAAGTCATAACTTAACAATTCTCAGGACTATAATAAATCTGTCCAGACATTCACAATACATCTTGCACAGATAATATTTCATAACTCATCATTCGCAGATAAATAAGGCATCAAACTAATAGCAATCACACACAACCCTGTGATGTAGGCCTCCATTGGCCACACATCATCCAAATCCTTACCTCTTTTCAATTTGCAGCAAGGTTTGGACAGTACTTCCCCAGCTGTTTACTACACCACTTGCAAAGAGTATACGAAGACAATAAGACAAAGGATCTTAACGGAAGAAAAGAACAAATCACACACTTGTAGCACTTACCTCTTCCTGTAATTTCACAACTTCACCCCTTGTAATTTCGCACCTTTACCCAACTTAATTTAATTGAACCCTTTTCTTATAGACAATCTAGGAAGCGGTGAAGACAGACAAGACGCAGTGGAGCTAGTGATACGTGACACCCAACACTCAACCAATTATGGTCGAATGACTGAAAGCCATTCAGATTTCTCTCCATCTTTGCCATTTCGTGTCGCTAGCAGAATATTAGAAGAAACTCTCTCCAACTATACAGCGAAATCTCCCGATTAAAAATGGGTTTTTCTGACATTTTTAACCTTGCAGACGCAGTGTGTCGTCCGCCACTATCTTCCACAGCGTTCGAATGTTGTAAAAAATATTACAGATTCATATTGGATGCCAGTTTGTCTTGTCCATCCTAGTCCGCTGCGTCCGATTTGTCCCAGAATTAGAACAGATTCAACTCGGAAGACCCTGTCACCGTCCGCAGTGTCCGCATGTTGATAGTCCAGCGTCCGCACTTTGACAGTTCAACATTTAGGACACCAACTATCGTACCCCAAGCGTCCTAAACCTCAACTTTTGCATTTTATTGAACTTTTTACACTATATTATATTGACTACATAACATGAACCATATAGTACATTAGCAAGGTTATTACACAACGTAGTAAACGGATTTACACGGTATTTTATAATTTTGGGACATTACAATCTACCCACCTTGCTAAAATTTTGTCCCCAAAATTTAGTTATGGAATAACTCTGGATACCGCGCTTCCATGTCATCTTGCCTTACCCACGTGGCTTCTTCTTCATTCACTTCATTTTGCCATAAAACTTTTACAAGAGGTATTTCTTTATTTCTCAATCTCTTAACATTGTAATCCAATATACGGAGTGGCTTTTCTTCATAAGTCATATTGGTATGCACTTGAATATGTTCTCGAGGCCAAAAAAGAGGAGCATGACCAGACACTTTCATAACATTGGGACATAGAAGACTTCGTGTACACCAGACATAGCTGCAGGCAGACGTAAACGATATGCTACAGGATCAATTCGTTCTGTAATTTCAAATGGTCCAATATACCATGGATTTAGCTTGCCTTTACGTCCAAATCGCATAACTCTTTTGAATGGCGATTACTTTAAGTAGACACGGTCACCAACAGCAAATTCCAAGTCTTGTCGACGATTATCCGCGTAAATCTTTTGCCGATCTTGAGCTGCTTTCATGTGTTCATGAATGAGAGCTACCGTATTTGTTGCATGCTGTACCGTATCAGGACCAAAATATTTGTCTTCCCCCACTTCACTCTATGCAATAGGAGTTTAGCATCTTCTTCCATACAATGCTTCATAAGGAGCCATACCGATTGTTGCTTGATAACTATTATTATAAGCAAATACAACATCTTTTCCCAACCTCCATGATACTCAAGAATACAGGCACGTAACATGTCTTCCAATATTTGGATCGTCCACTCACTTTGCCCATCGGTTTGAGGATGGAAAGCTATACTCATTGTCAAATCAGTATCCATGGCCCTATTTACACTTCTCCAAAACATCGATGTAAACCAAGGGTCACGATCAGAAACAATAGATACCGGAGTACTGTGAAGACATATAATCTATTTCACATACAATTCTGCCAACTAGGTCATGGTAAATGTCATACGCACAGGTAAGAAATGAGCAACTTTTGTTAATCTGTCAACAATAACCCATATCGCGTAATGACCTTTTACTGATTTTGGTAATCCAGTTACAAAATCCATAGTAATATGCTCCCATTTCCATTACGGTATAGGCAGTGGTTGAAGCACTCCTCCGGGCCGTTGATGTTCTGCTTTCACTTGCTGACAAATTTCAAAATGGGTCACATAAAAAACAATAGTTTGCTTCATTCTTGGCCAATAATAATGCTTCTTTAGATCTTTATACATCTTATTACATCCAGGATGAATAGAATAACTGGATGTGTGTGGTTCTTTCATGATTGCTATATGTAACAATATTTCTGGAACATACCATCTCTCTTTGTATTTTACAATGCCATCAGCTGATAAGGAATAATGGTAAAATTCAGGTAAAGTTGGATTTAGTTTGAAATCTTCACAAAGAGTATCTTTCATCTGGACTTCTTTTATTCTCTCTAGAATAGTGGGTTGAAGAGTTAAGGCAGATAGCACATCAGTTAAATACTTCGGAATTAATTGTACATCCAGTTCTTACATATCGCTCAATAATCCAGCTGGCATCTCCTTACAGGTCATACTCATCACAGCAAGTTTACGACTTAAAGCATCTGCTACCACATTTGCCTTGCCTGGATGATATTTAATATCACAATCATAATTTTTAACATATTCAAGCCAACGTCGCTGTCTCATATTTAACTCTTTCTGTGTAAATATGTATCTTAAACTTTTATGATAAGTAAATATCTCGTAGTACTGCCCATAAAGATAATGCCTTCAGAGCTTTAGAGTAAATACTACGGCAGCAAGTTCTAGATTATGCGTCGGATAATTACTTTCGTGTGGCTTGAGTTGCTTGGAAGCATAAGTGATCACTTTTCCTTGTTCCATTAACACTCCACCAAGTCCACGTCTGGATGCATCACAATATATAATAAAATTTTCATTTTCCACAGGTAGAGTCAATACAGGTGCAGTTGTTAATCGACGTTTGAGTTCCTGAAAGCTCTTTTCACAGTCATCAGTCCATCTAAATCGTACATTTTTCTTGGTTAAGCTCGTAAGAGGTAAAGCAATCTTGGAAAACCCTTCAATAAAACGTCGAAAATAACCAGCCAAACCAAGAAAACTACAAACATCTCTCACACTTCTGGGTCGTTCCCATTCAACGATCGCTTGGATTTTTGCAGGATCCACTGCAATGCCTGATTTTGAAATCACATGACCGAGGAAACAAACTTCCTTTAACCAAAATTCACATTTAGAAAATTTTGCATATAATTGATGTTGCTTGAGAATATTTAAAGTGACCCTCAAATGCTCAACATGTTCTTCTTCAGATTGAGAATAGATCAGAATTTCGTCGATGAAAACGACTATGAACTTATCCAAATAATCTTTAAATATTCGATGCATCAAATCCATAAAAGCTGTAGGGGCATTTGTTAAACCAAATGACATCACCATAAACTCATAATGGCCATATCTGGTTCGAAAAGCCGTCTTTTGTATATCTTCTGGTTTAACCCTCAATTGATAGTATCCTGACCGTAGATCAATTTTTGAAAAGACGCAAGCACCATTGAGTTGATCGAATAAATCATCAATACGAGGCAGAGGATATTTATTCTTGATTGTTACTTTATTTAACTCTCGATAATCCACGCACATGCGCAACGATCCATCTTTCTTCTTTACGAACAATACTGGAACTCCCCAAGGTGAGAAACTCGGACGAATAAATCCCTTTTGAACCAATTCTTCTAATTGAGTTTTTAACTCACGTAATTCTGCAGGTGCCATATGATATGGATTCTTCGTAATTGGTTCCGCACCAGATTGCAAATCTATCATAAAATCGATTTCTCTAACAGGAGGTAATCCGGGAAGATCATCCAAGAAAACATCAGGGAATTCATAAACGACTTGTATATCTTCAACTTTGGTATTTACTTCTATCGCCATATTTCTTATATGAGCGAGAAAACCTTCACATCCGTGCCTTAATAATTGATCTGCTTTAAGGGTAGAGATGATGGGTATCTTGTCCTTCTCTTTTATGCCTCGGAATACATATGGTTCCCCATCAATTGGATAGAATTTAATTTCTTGCTGTGCACAATTAATAATTGCACGATTATCCTTCAACCAATCCATACCCAATATGAGATCAAATCCTTTCATATCAATCACGATGAGGGTAGCTTGAAAAATAAGATCGTTTACTTGAACTGCATAGGTTTCAAGAATACCATTGGCATTCATATAACTCCTGGAAGGAGTAAGAACTCGATAACCTTTCTTTGATATTTGGGGGGAACATTTTGCCTTTAAGCAAAATGGTGTTGATATAAACGAATGAGTTGCTCCCGTATCAAATAACGTATAAGCAGCTACATTATTAATATATGTTGTACCTATTTTATTTCATAGGAAGTTATTCATAGGAAGTTACTACTAGAAACGACAATTCATGCCTATACTCACAGATATACTTGTATTAAAAAGTTCATACCTGATATAACCGCGGGTACCTCTTCCTCCATTTCCTCCTCTCCCTGGACTGCAAAGACTTGTGGGGCTACCCACCTGGTAAAGTTGGACAGCTCCTTGCCACATGTCCTGGTCGTCCGCATTTATAACATACATTCATCCCTACCCGACATGGTCCAGGATGATTCTTCTTACACTTTGGACATATTATTGGTGCAGTAGCTGGTACAGTAGTAAATACTGCACTTGCAGGATGTTTCTCTCGTCCTTGTTGGTTATCCTGTACTGAAGATCTTCAAACTCCACAGGTGTTTACTATTTGACTTCGCTGTGGAAAAGTCTGATTATTTCTCCTAGCTCTTTGAGAAAACTCTCATTGTCTTACAGCAATACTTTCCACATCTTCAGCTTCTAATGCTCTTGTCACTATTTGTGCATATGGAATACCTCGAATGCCAGTCAGTCTAACTCCACGGTGGATCTCTATCTTCAATTCTTGTACGAACTGTTGCACCTTCAGCCCATTGTTATTTGCTATATATGGAGCAAATCGTGATAAAGCCTCGAATCGACGGATATATTCAGACATCGTCCCGGTTTGGCGAACCCTCATAAATTCCATCATCTTCTGATTCTGAATTGTAAAGCTAAAATATTTTTCATAGAATAACTCTTTGAAATTCTCCCAGGTGAAGGTTGCAAAGTTCAATGTAGGCATGACAGAATCCCACCAGAATTGTGCATCATTTATCAGAAGATATTTTGCACACTTCACTTTCTCAGTCTCTCGTATCTTTGCACACCCAAACATCTTCTCAATAGTACATATCCAAGCTTCAACTCTAGTAATATTTGCAATATTCCCATCAAAGGTAGGGGGTCTAAGTTTCTGAAATTTTTCCCACCCTGCTTCAATAGGTGGAGCCAGTACAATAGTTTGATTATTACCATTGCTATTGTTTTCCCCGTTCCCATTATTGCCACACTTTATCAGTCGCTCAATCAACTGTGATTGTCGATCAATAACATCCACAATACGACTAAAGGCTTCCTCCCGTTCATTAGGAATTGGATTGTGACGTTGTGTTCTTCGTGCCATAATTAATTTTTACTGTTCTACAAGTAAATTAAGAATAGTAAATTACTGTACAACTAATAAAGTGTTAAACACAACTTACATAAGGAGGATGTAGTCCACGACAAGTCTTGCATTATCAGCCGTCTTCAGAACCAATTTTGACCTGGTTGTGCTCTGATACCAACTGTAACGTCCCTCATATTTTTTATTTATTTATTTATTTGTTTTCAAAACAACAAAACAATATAATTCATTAAAGCATTTACACAACTATATGCATGATTCTCAAAACACTAGTATTTTACCAAAAAGTCTTTCAACAGTCCTTTTTACATTTTAGCATAACTTACTAATATCATAGCAAAATATCCATGATCCATTCTATCACATGTTCCACTCCAAAATACAAAATTCTAGTTGTGAAACTACTATTGTCTCATATGTTCCACAATATATTACCAAAACACATCTATGGTGCACCACAACCGTCCATAATCCAAAATATCATCATGGAGTACCTCCTCCACAACATGATTGTCATCCAAGTCATTACCTACATCATGGGGGAAAACAATGAGCCTAACGCTCAACAAGAATTTGAATGTAATGCAATGAATAAAATGCATGATTATACAATGAATTTAAGTCGAAGTACATACATGACAAACACCGTGGGGCACAAGGAAGATATGGTCAAGTAATTACATATAAACATATCATGAGCTTCCTCATGCCATATGT